>OY292439.1:2400000-3000000 GCA_958496245.1 Perizoma flavofasciatum | reverse complement strand
CTACTTATGTAGCCAAAAATCTCGATATGGCATAAGAAGCTATATTTTTATATACTGTTAAGTTTCATTAAAATCTGTTCAGTATCCAAGGGTTTACAAGTAATGCCTTTCTGCAATATGCTTAGGCAAAGACTTAGGTATCTGCCTAAGCTTACTGTATCTTTCTGTAATTTTCAGAAAGTTACTCGTAAGTATTAAATAAATCAAGTAGACAGGCATAAGACTTGAGTGTTCGGTAAAAATTGCACTCGGAACCAATTTAGAAATGACCTAAATTAATGACGATCTTGTGCAGCGGGCGAATAGCCGCCTGAGACAAAAGAGGTGCGGGTTCCTTTCCCGCTGCGGAGCAAATGTTTGCATATTCTGCAATTATTTAAACTGGGTGTTGAGATACAACGGTACTCGTACTTCCTGATACCTTCGACACGGAATCTTTGTGTGGGATCAGGACTATTTACGTATGTGTCTGTTGGGTGGTCATTATTAAGATAATTATTTTTTTTTAAAATGGCCCACGATTCATCTCAGACCATCTTTTAGTAACAGCCCTAAAAAATCAACCTATTTTAACTCATAAAGACGTAAGAAGTAGACAAAAACCGGTAAATCGCTAGGGAACATAAAAATTTTACGGGCAAGGTTAAGTTCTTTGAGAAAATCTTACTTATTTTTAAAAGAAAGTCTGTTTTTTCCACATCGTCGGGCTTTCTAATCATTTTCTTAATAATAATGTTCACGAGTCTGAGTAAATAATCTCAAATATATTCTGGATCCTCTTTGTAAGATTCTTATAAAGGAAAAGTTGTCTAATTTATATCAAGTTATTATTTTCATTTAAACACACTCAACCATAGAGGTTGAGTGTGTTTAAATGAAAATAGCACATAATCGCTGCCTTGGACTTAGAACTTTTGTTATTTACTATACTTTTAATAAAAAAAAATCTTATGAAAAGTGGCAAACAAGCATAATTGTTCCTTAGCGGTAAGAACTATATTAATAATAACATATTCTGTAATAAGTGTACTCGTACTTAAACTTTAGTTTTTTTTTATATTTTTTTATTTACACGCACAAAATACATTACAACCACATAAAAGAATACAACTAACAAAATTCGGTTCAAATCTTGATTGCAACATAAACATATGTGCGCACAACTAAACTAAAATAACTATATCGAGCAGGAAGTGAAACTTATGTCAGAGGACTAAAAGAAAACTAAAAAAAAAATAAAAAAAAAAAAATTGTCATGTATATATGATAACAAACACCCTAAGATACCTGAAATCACAGATACATAACAAAAATTATGTCGCAATTAATTGTGGTTATTATGCAGATGACAGACATAACAACCACAATCAACCCCGACAAGAATGTGTTTACAAACAGAAGATACTTAATTAAACACAATAACAATTACAATGGCGCTTGAAGAGCACCTGAACTATTGAACTTGTTAAAATGGAGGATGTCTTTAATGGTTTTCATAAATAGGCTCAACTTAGGAACAAATATATCAAGTTCAATATTGTCCTTCGCTAATTCATTATATTGTCGAGCCATTCTAGTCAAAGGATTATAATGGGAAATGTTATTTATGTAGGTTATCAGAGCAAAAAGGTTTGCTTTATTTCAATTTCGTGTTTTAAATTTAATCTTGAACGATATCACCGACAGTAGCATAGGGGAATCAATAACCGAATGAATAATTTTATACAAATAAATTAAATCGAAATATAAACGTCGAGTTTCTAATGATTGGACATGAAACATAGATAGCCTATCCTCATAACTTAAACTTCAACTGAGACGACCTGGCCGTATGCGATAAACTAACAATCTTAGGAATTTTCTCTGGACTCTCTCAATAATATTACAATGCACCTTATAGTTTGGAGACCATATTGGGCTACCATACTCCAAAACACATCTGACAAGGGCATTGAAAAGATATATGATACTACGAGGCTTTTTAAAACCTTTAGTAGACCTTAAAACACAACCTAAAAGTTGATTGGCTTTAGATGTAATGAATTTATAGTGCGCACGAAATGTGAGTTTATCATCAAAAACTATACCCAAATCCTTCGCAACATAAGAACGGTGTAGTACCTGACCATCGATTTCATAGTCGTATGTAATTTTATAATGCTTATTCGTAAAGGATATTACAAAACACTTATCGATGTTTAAATACATTAAGTTGCTTTTACACCATTGGGATACAGTGTTTAAATCATTTTGTAGAGTTTCACAATCTTTATACTGTCCTTCCAAAGGTTTTCTGGAAGAGATCGCTTTTAGCGATAATACCGGCTATTGTAACTTGTTTGTTTTTAAATTCCTGTATTTTCCTATTATCTTTGGTGTGCAATAAAGAGTTTATCTATCTATGTATGAATCCAAGTACCATCCTTGAAGTCATACAAAAGGACTGAACGAAATCACATTACAATCAGATTAGCCGTTTTGGTGAATAATGGTAACAGACAAACAAATGCACACACACAATTGTTTGTACGTGTGTGTTAGTTGGGGTTACCTTTTACAGATAGAAGATAGAATATACTTTACTAACGTCTGCCTACGGCTTCACCCGCGTGTTACCCGGTTAAAAAGTAGCCTGTTTGTTATTCTGATGTATAAGCTATATTATATATTATTGAAAAGTTTCATCAAAATACGTTCAGTAGTTTTTGCGTGTTCGGTTCGGATGTACGGTTCGGCTACGAATATAATTGGAATCCACCCTTAGTTATCTTAGACAACCTCTGTGGCGCAGTGGGCAAAGGCCCGCCTGAGACGTGGAAGATTGCGGGTTCGATCCCCGTCGCGGGACAAATATTTGTATGATCTGCAAATATTTGTCTCGGTCTGGGTGTTTTCTATTTATAATATGTATATATTTACAAAAAAAGTATATTAGTAGTATATCAGCTATGTAGTTCCCATAATACAAGCACTGCTTAGTTTGGGGCTAGATGGTGCTGTGCGAAAAAATGTCCAGCAATATATTATAGTATTCTGTCGGCACCCATAGAAAGTAATACTCACAGCTGACAAGCAGGCATCGTATATCGTATTCTTCGGCAACAGCAAAGCCGCTCGAATCTTGCAGTTTTGACCATCACACACTTTATCGCAGTCTCTGTTCCTTGGTTCCTCGCCCCGGCAGTTCTGGCAATCACCAACACTCACTGCAGCAAGTAACGCGACCAACCACCGCACATTCATGCTGTCACTTTACAACTTTCATATTAGCAAGTCTTGCCGAATGGTTCCGGCATCAGAGCACTGGACCGACTAAGCACAATTTGGCGGAATAGTTTTACACGCAATTACCACAATACACTTTAAAAAAAACTAGTTGAAAAAAAAACTGAGCGCAATATGGCGGAATAGTTTAGCACGCAATTAGGCCTAAAAAAAAAATAGTTGACGAAATGTGTTCGAAAGCCTTGATCATGAAGAATACCGCACCAAATACGCGTCATATCATTATTCAAGTAGGATCGGTACTAAATTTTGATTCACGGATCTGAAACAAAAATCGTATTTTATAAACAATTTGCTTGTTTTAACTTTGTTATGAGATTCTCTGCAATTAAATGGAGCAGTAGGAGCTACCTATAAAATTTTAGAATACCTATAAAAGCAAGAATTACGATTGAAAAATGTTTACAAGATGTCGAATGCCTGCCTACAGTTTCAGTTCGGATCTAATCTAACGCAAGTTTGAAGCGGAGAACTAGTGTCTAACTATTTGTTGCCTAGATTGCATAGGTATCTATTACTATACCCTTAGACAGGGTTTATATGTTATACTTACCTATAAACACCATCTATGTATCTACCATGTGAAAGTAATAAATATATTGAGTGTTGAGGATTGAGTATGAAGGGGTTCAAGATTATTCTGATTATGTGGTGTACAATAAAGTCATATCTATCTATCTATGTCGTAGTTCCTGACTCCCACGACACAGGGAATGCTAATGTGTATGTGTGTGTGTTTAATAGTGAAATGACCAGTGTGTTGAAGGGATTAAGGCTGCGTCGACGATGTTAACTTCATTCATAAGAATGTATGCATAAAAATACCTTGCGTCACTTAATAAGAGTCCTTAGTCGTAGTTTCTGATACCCGTAACACAGGGAATTCTAGTGAGGGGCCAGAACTTTGTGTGTCTGTTTATTTATTTACTAGCTTCTGCCCACGGCTTCGCCCGGATAAAAAGTAGCGTATGTGTTATTCTGATGTATAAGCTATATTATTTTAAAGTTTCATCAAAATCCGTTCAGAAGTTTTTGCGTGAAAGAATAACAAACATCTATTTTCACAAACTTTCGCGTTTATAATATACTAGCTTCTGCCCACGGCTTGGCCCTTTTGGTACCCGGATAAAAAATAACCTATGTGTTATTCTGATGTATCAGCTATATTACTGTAAAGTTTCAAAAACTATCGTGAACTTGATTATTCATGCACTACTGACACGTAGTGCACAACGAGACGCGGAGGGAGCAAGTCGCGATCAATTACCCTGATGAAGATTCTCGGAATGAGTTGAAACTCAGTCGGTGCCTTCACCGATAGTGCAGTACGTGAAAATTCCCCGTTTTTACAATATGAACTGTAAAGTTTCATCAAAATCCATTCAGTAGTTTTTGCGTGAAAAAATAACAAACATCTATCCCCACAAACTTTCGCGTTTATAATATTAGCAGGATATAGTAGGATTTATTTATTTAACAAAATATATAAGCAAGTTCCTATTATTCTTCTCAGCAATTTCCCTAAGACTTTGTCCCCGATTGATTTTAAAGTAAGTTGGGTTTAAAAAATCAAACATCAGATATCTTGCGATCACAAAGATAAGATAATAAAATTTATTTTTGGAACAGATTTCTACGATATTACTTGGCTCAGTAACAATCTGATTTTAATCTGTGCTCGGACTGTACCTAAGTGGTAATAATTTATTAGTACAGGACATACATTCCATTACCGCCCAGGACATGGTCGAGACGCGTGTCCCTCGACCATGTCCTATTATCCCGAAGTTGCCGCATATATCAAGTTATCATTGGAAATCCGTCAATTCAGTTATCGTTGGCAGTTCCTACTGAATGCTACTCGAAATACTTTGTTTCATAAATACTTACCTACTTCTAGGAAGCAAGATTAATAGTAACTAGCCCACGGCTTCGCCCGTGTTGTACCCAGTGAGGGACCAGAACTTTGTGTATCTGTTTATTTATTGACTAGCTTCTGTCCACGGCTTCACCCGGATATAAGTAGCCTATGCGTTATTCTGATGTATAAGCTATATAACTGTAAAGTTTCATCAAAATACGTTCAGTAGTTTTTGCGTGAAAGGGTAACAAATATCCATCCTCACAAACTTTCGCGTTTATAATATACCAGCTTCTGCCCACGGCTTCGCCCGCGTAGTACCCTGATAAAAAGCAGCCTATGTGTTATTCTGATGTATAAGCTATATAACTGTAAAGTTTCATCAAAATACGTTCAGTAGTTTTTGCGTGAAAGGGTAACAAATATCCATCCTCACAAACTTTCGCGTTTATAATATACCAGCTTCTGCCCACGGCTTCGCCCGCGTAGTACCCTGATAAAAGGCAGCCTATGTGTTATTCTGATGTATAAGCTATATAACTGTAAAGTTTCATCAAAATACGTTCAGTAGTTTTTGCGTGAAAGAGCAACAAATATCCATCCTCACTAACGTTCACATTTATAATAGTACTAGGATTACATAATTAGATTTATTCTCGATAGAGGTACGCATTAAATAAGAGAGATAAATCAGAGTGTAACAACGTACGAAGACAAACAGATGGACACCATCAGGGGTTCCGTTTTCGAAATTATTCAACGAAACCCTAAATATTAGATACGATACTTTTATTGTGTAATTGCCTACACTTTTGTTAGATTTATCGTTTGCTATTTATAAAACACCTTGAGCACATCAAATGGATCTACCAACGGATTCCGTGATGACTAACGAGAGGTGAATATTGATGCTGTACAAACATTTCGTTGTACTGGGTTAGGCCAGATAAAATAAATGAATAAATAATGCTGGTCTTTTTCACACAGCATCATTTAGCCCAAAACTAAGCAGAGCTTGTATTGACGACCTCTGTGGCGCAGTGGGCGAAGGCCCGCCTGAGGCGCAGAAGGTTGCGGGTTCAATTTCCGCCACGGGACAAATGTTTGTATCTGCAAATATTTGTCTCGGGTCTGGGTGTTTTCTATGTATAATATGTATGTATTTACAAAAAAAAACTGTATATAAGTAGTATATCAGTCATGTAGTTCCCATAATACAAGCTCAGCTTAGTTTGGGGCTAGATGATGCTCTGTGAAAATGTCTAAAACTATTTATATTTATATTTATTTATTTATTATGGAAATTACATGACTGATACACTACTATTTTTTTTGTAAATTTATACATATTATACATTGAAACACCCAGACCCGAGACATTTACAGATGAAACAAACATTTATCCCGCGGCGGGAATAGAGCCCGCAGCCTTCAGCATCTCAGGCGGGACTTCGCTCACTGAGCCACAGAGGTCGATGGGACTCTGTAGGAAAGAACCTCTTCACAAGATTTTAATAATATTCCAAAAAATCAACAACGGCGGAATGAATCCCCGCCAGGAAGCGGATTTTTTTGGATAAAATTATAACAATCTTATGATTTCCCTTAAGGTTGGTTTAATACTATAAAAAAAACTAATTAATCGAGTTTTCTTGAAAGAATCCTAAAAAACTAATACTTTTCAATTCAACTTTTCTTCGAAACAAAACACTTATGACGACCTCTGTGGCGCCTAAGACGCAGAAGGTTGCGGGTTCGCTTCCCGCCGCGGGACAAATATTTGTATCTGCAAATATTTGTCTCGGGTTCTGGGTATTTTCTATATATGAAATGTAAGTATTTATAAAAAAATATGTATATAAGTAGTATATCAGTCTTGTAGTTCCCATAACACAGACTCTGCTTACTTTGGGACTAGATTATGGCTCATACAGGTATTGTAAGGTAATGACTCCCATTCCGTTTCATTCTGTACTAGCCTAGTAAGAACTAGCCTAGCCTAGTACTAGCCTAGTAAGAACTAGCCTAGCCTAGTACTAGACTAGTAAGAACTAGCCTAGCCTAGTACTAGCCTAGTAAGGACTAGCCTAGTAAGAACTAGCCTAGCCTAGTCCTAGCCTAGTACTAGCCTAGTACTAGCCTAGCCTAGTCCTAGCCTAATACTAGCCTAGTAAAAACTAGCCTAGCCTAGTACTCGCCTAGTAAGAACTAGCCTAGCCTAATACTAGCCTAGTAAAAACTAGCCTAGCCTAGTACTAGCCTAGTAAGAACTAGCCTAGTAAGAACTAGCCTAGGCTAGTACTAGCCTAGTAAGAACTACGTCTTTATTGTTTCTAAAGTTATAATGTCGAATTCAACGTGCTACATCTAAAGCAATAGATATTGGCTGATACGAGTATATGTATGTTTGTTAATAAGAATCTTCCAAACGGCTGACAAGATTATGAATAAATTTAGATCATGTACCTATAGCCGTTTTAATGCTTTTAATATTTAATTTGGTCATTAAAATATTGTGTTGGTACTAGTGCGAATAGCATCTTTCTTCATTCGCAGTAGACCCAATACAGGTGAAAGAATCAGAACCATAATTAAGAAACTCAAATAAAAATTCGCAGTGATTCTGAATTAGAACTGTTGATAGAAACTACTGCGAATGATCGTAATTTATGTCTAGAATGCGATGGGCCGAACGAATGAATTATGTAATGAAAATACTTTAATGTATATCATACACATATAACAAAATCTTATTCTTATAAAAGAACAGCGGGTCGTTTTATCGCTAGAAGCAAAATTTCAGACAACCTTTGGATGGAGGGGATAAGAAGACTTGCAGAAGTAAATATTTTAGGTATATCCTAGAATTTCTAAGCTGACCTTATTGCCCGGTGTTAGTATTTTGTGGATTATCTCCCTGTCTAATATTTTAGGTATACCTATCCTAAAATTTGTACGATTTCCTAAGATTCCCTGCTGTTAGAATTTTGGGAATTGTCCCCCTGTCTAAACCAGTCCGCCCAGCACAGCGGGAGTAACACTTTATATTTTGTTACAACCAAACACAAGTCGGCCTTCCAAAACGGGTAAGAAAACACAAGCATTAAGTTCATGTCAATCACAACAATGAACCCAGAAAAACAACATTTATATCCAGAAATACTTATTTACTGGTCGAACACGATAAATAACATTGGAACAGAACACATTGTTTTCTCACTCACTCGTGAGTATTCGTATGAGTGAGTACTCCTGAATGCTTTGATATTTGTTCCTTGTTTCATGCTTTGTTGCCAAGATCCTATCTCAGAGGTTTTTGAAACCTCTGAGATAGGATCTTTCAGCAATATATTCCCTAAGCTCTGCTGCCTTGAATGTGCTTCACACAATGTATGAATGTGATTCTACAGCTAAATGTCACTCACTCGTGAGTATCCGTATGAGGGAGTACTCCTGAATGCTTTGGTATTTTTTCCTTGTTCCATGCTTTGTGTTTTTAAACCTCTGAGATAGGATCTTTCAGCAATATATTCCCTAAGCTCTGCTGCCTTGAATGTGCTTCACACAATGTATGAATGTGATTCTACAGCTAAATGTCACTCACTCGTGAGTATCCGTATGAGGGAGTACTCCTGAATGCTTTGGTATTTTTTCCTTGTTCCATGCTTTGTGTTTTTAAACCTCTGAGATAGGTTCTTTCAGCAATATTCCCACGTAAGCTCTACTGCCTTGAATGTGCTTTACACAATGTATGAATGTGATTCTACAGCTAAATGCTGAATCTTTATAGTTATGTCAGTTCACCTGCCTGACTGTACGATTGAAGATAATAAATGAATGAATGAATGAAAATAATTCATTGTGCAATATAAGAAAATAGATATAACTTAACATAAGACAATTTAACATAGATAAAGACAATTTATTGCATGAAATACATGTAGGTACATAGGTTATAATTACGACTATACCACGTACTTAACTATTCTCCTGCTGACGTTTCGTTGACCGTTTAGAGGTCCTTCCTCATGAGCACCGTCCGCGACCACGCTCGACGGTCGTGAGACGGGAACATTTCCCGTCCCAGTTCCCGTCTCACGACCGTCGAGCGTGGTCGCGGACGGTGCTCATGAGGAAGGACCTCTAAACGGTCAACGAAACGTCAGCAGGAGAATAGTAAAGTACGTGGTATAGTCGTAATTATATTCTAAAATGATACCAAACCACGAAAATTTTAATTCAAAGGTACATAGGTGTTTTAGGTATAAATGTGATTCAATGTATTTCTACCGTTAAGCGTGTAATGTCTATTTACAATGGTTGGCAAAAAGGAAAAAAAAAATAGCACCATATTTTTTGGCTGAACGAGATAAACTCGATGGCATGACGAGCGTGGTGCGGTTTTGATTCCCGCTGCAAGACAAATATTTGTATCTATGTTCTGCGGATATTTGCTCCGGTTCTGAATGTTCTGATACCACGATACCCGTAAATTTTACTAAAACCGGAATATTTACCATTATTTTTTCTCTGATATTTAGGAACAGTTGCATGCCCCATGATCATGAGAGGAACTGAAGTCTTTGCGGGTAGATATTAGTGGCAAACAATTCGATCTACCCTCTTTCTCACTCTTTATAAAAGGTATATATCCCGTTATTAGTATAAAATGTTTCCAAAGTTATATTACGGTACTCGTATTTCCTGATACACACGACACAGGGAATCCTAGTATGGGTCAGGACTATGTGTGTCTGTTAGATGTTTATTTATTTTATTTTAAATATTTACGATCAGTAAACATAATTATAAGTTTTAAGGTACACGTGGTAAAGACCCATTTAAAACTGATAGTTACAATCGAGATAAAAAAAAAAACAAACGTTTTTTACGGAAAAAATAATACGTTTTGCGTTACACCTGGTAACTAATTTTATGGGTACCTAGATATAATTAAACAGGTCTCCAAAATTACTTTGCAGTTTCCTGGACAAATTGTTTAGATCTTTAATTTTATTATAAGTTTAACGGGTCTTTATCGCGTTTACCTTTTTTATTATTTTCCCGGCGTTTTGACTGTAGAATAAAAAAGGGTACACGTTATAAAGACTTATAATTAAATTATCTTATCTAACCGTGAAAGTTTGAAAAATACTATTGTTAAGACCTTTTTTTACCTTAAGTCTAGGAACTTCCAACGAAATTGGTTCCACGGATTTCCGGAGGCATGCAATTTCCGGACCCTTAGATGTCTTGACATGCCATGGGCAGTTTAATTTTATTTATTCCCTAGTCTGAACTCCAGACAGAAAGAACCTATTATATTCAATTAAATTGTGTACCTCCTAGCAGTGGTATTTTAGAAGTTGTCAACACTCGCTCTGTTTTTGAAATGTCGACTGTCAATGACAGCTCTGTAAGTAATCTGAAGTGTTTTTACCTCGTTTATCTTTCTTCTCAAGAGGGCTAGTATTCCATTGTGCTGATAAAATATATTCTTGGATTCTATTTGTAATCATTTCTTATTTTGTAATCATTTCTAAGAATAAAATACGCCTGGGTTTATTTAGGGTAGATGGCCAAATACTTGGGTAAGTATTACCCAAGTAAGTAAGCAAAATTTGGGTATATACATATCCAAATTTTGAATTATCTTTTCTAATATCACAGTCACAGCAATTACCCACTAGAAGGTCAACTAAGGAAAAGGCCTAGGTTTCCAGCCACGGAAAATATAATAAATTTTACATTTGCTCAATCTGTGTCTTCGCCGATAGTACCTGCGTGAAAATTCCCGTTTACAATATGAAAAATCCAGCGAACTCAAATGTCATCTGTAATACGAGAGTTTCTAGCCCGCGCACAAAATTTTCGAAGCAAATAAACAATTGAAATAATCTGTGGTAAACATCCGGATACATTCAAGTTCACGCGATGACTGACCGGCTAGAAATATCCTAAAACATAAACAAAACTCGCAATTACAGTAGTCTGTAAGCCATTAAGGTACACCAAAGGTCTAGCACACCAACTTTAAACGTAGGCCATGGGATTCTTTTGCGAAGGTATTCGTTTCGAATAAAGATGGCATTGCATCGACAAATTTAACGTAAATTACATTTATTTTGATAATCTATCCTACTACTATTATAAATGTGAAAGTTTGTGAGGATGGACGTTTGTTCCTCTTTCACGCAAAAGCTACTGAACGGATTTTGATGAAACTTTACAATAATATAGCTTATACATCAGAATAACACATATGCTTCTTTTTATCCGGGTACCACGCAGGCGAAGCCGTGGGCAAACTTTTTTAGTAAAAAATAAAAACCAAATAACAACTTCATTTATCCCCTTTTTCAACTTTAGGGGTGTGATTTTCTGTATTAAATTTATAATGGGCCCATTTTTGAAGTACACCTTACTTATAAAAAAATAATCACTACCAGCGGTTTATAATCAGCGAAGATATCGCGTAACATACAAATGTGCATACAGACGAATTGAGAACTTTCTCCTTTTTACAAGCGACTTCCTTTAATTGTTTCTCAAAAAAAATGTATTGTCTTGTCGTTGATAACACATAACTAAACCAATAAAAAGGAGATTCTTACAAAAAATCAACAAACAAGGCATGTTGCCTATAGATTTGGCTGTATTCCCTCCCTCTTTTTGCCAGAGGCCTCGACCAAAAGGTCTACGCTAAGTGGCATCAAAATCAGGTATTTACAGGAAATAACTTATTATTTGCATATATTTGGAAATTTTGATGATGCTTTCCTAACGGCTGGACCGATTAAATAAATTTTGGAACAGGTATAGTTCGTAACATAATAATGCATAGGCTACTTTCTATCCAGGTACTACGCAGGCAAAGCTGGAAGCATCCATATTTGGAGCAAAATGGAATTCAACAGGACATTAAAAACATAATGATTATACCTGCCATATTTTATACTTGAGCCAAATATCACCCACATCGATTTTTTTGTTTAATAAACAAAAAATAAGCCGTGTTAAGATAGACATGTAACTATTCATTTCGTGTGTTGATTAAAACGAATACTGGAAGACAAGATAAAAAAAAACTTTTTTATCTTTAACTGTTTTTAACTATTTACAGTTCCATTTTTCTACATCAAAAAATGTTCGATCTAGCGTTCTTCGTGAAGTTTCTAGGAAAAGGAACAGATAACATCTAGGAATTAGACTTAATTACGTCAAGACTGAATTGTCACAAAATGCCTTTTAGCTACGAGTATCAGTTTTAAATATACATACCAAACTCATAGAACGATAATAATCTCTCCGTCACGCTACAAAAATTGATAGTCTTTGATACCTACTGTGTGACACGCAAGATAAGGTTCAGATAATGTTTTATTTGAAACAGATAACCAAATCATCTCAATAATCACAAACTGAATACGTCAAGCCACAATCAACACTGTAAAAGTCCACTGCTGGACATATTTTTCCCTCAAAGAGTGCCATGACAAACGATCTTGGACTTTCTCTATCTACTGACTTCCCGAAACGTTTATGATGTCATTGCATCGGTTAGTGGGGTGGGGGACCTGCCCTTAACCCTTAATCTGCCGCTAAGACATGCCTAAGGGCTCGGACAAACTGACGCGGTGGCGATAGCGGTAGCGGTAGCGATCAAAGGAAAATGGTTGTCAAGTGGTTGTCAAAGTCGCTTGTGCATTTCCTCTTAAAATGATTATTTGGAAGATGAACGGTGGCTATACAATACCAGGTCCACCCGGTAAAAGCCTTATTTTGCTTAATCCCGTAGACCCCGTATAGCAAGTTATGAGGCACTTCGTTTAAGTAGTTCCTAGTTTATCTATACGTGACTTATAAGTTTTCATGACTTGCTGTTTAAAGTAAAATTCTAAGAAAGGTACGTAGGTAGGTAATAGGAAAGTTACAACACATTTGACGTATCTATTTTCATACTTTTATCGTGGATTATCGTTCGTTATCCTGGAGCAATATCAGTATGAAACTGGCATCTTGAGTATCGATAGCGCTAAGGCAGCGGCCACACTGGATTTGCTTACCGTGTCTTGCGTGACACGGGACAGAACTGGTTCGCTGCGCTCTTCATGCCTGGAGAATCGTGTCTCCGTAGTCTGGTCTAAATATTTTTAGTTTTCTATTAGAAAGAACCATGTGCCTCTAAATATATCGTTCCAATATTTTGTTTTTTCTATACATTACTATTCTTGTCTGGATGGTACGATGGGAGTTGGACGGAAGCTTTTACTAAATGGTGGCCAAGAGCGGTTCGACGAACGAGAAACAGACCACCCGCCCGATGATCGAACGACATTGTCGGCGTAGCCGGTAATCAGCAGATGAGAATCGTAAAGGACCAGAAATATTTTGTTTTATTTAAGGGAGCGTTATAAAGAAGAGGCCTATACACAACAGTGGGTGCAGAAGGGCTAAATGATGATGATACATTACAACGGATCTATATCCAAAAAACCGTTGCGTCACTCAATAACTGACTCACAATCAACGCACAGCCTAATCCGTCCTAGTTGAATGGTATGTTGCTTCTGTATAAAGGTGTTCTATGAAGTTTTCTCGTAATCGCAAGTCGCAAGTCGTTCCATTTGCTGTAGGTACTAGCTAGGTACTAAGTACTAACAAACATCCCAATGGTAGGAACACTGGTTCATGTCAAGCGATATGATTACACACTTTTTCTAAAATCAATTCAGTCCATAAAATTTCCGAACGCCAATGCTTTGCGTTGGGGAGAAGGGGAGAAAATATAGTTAAAGTACTTTTGTACCTAAATCCGAAACCAAATTTCTGCAAGTAGGTAAACAGACCGAAAAAAAAAACACGACAAGCAGTCTACATTAACACAATAAATACTTATTACCTTTCAATAAAGTGCTCAATCCTCACAAATTATTAGTAAAAATAACTTTCAATAAACTGTTCGAATACAGTCCAGCAAACTATTTATTCGAAACTCGGAAAATTCAATAAATTACGCGCGCGATCTGAAAATATCAGAGTACAGAGGAACACATCCTACCTACTCGGTGGTTACGAGCCAACTGATTTGAATTGGGGCTTTCCTTATCACATCGTAATACCGATAACATTTATTTTTAATACCTGGATAAAATATTTAACACAGATTTGGTGTTTACTTCAACTACAGTATGATATATATAGAAGTTAGAACAATAGCAAATATATGATGTAAGCAAGCAAAATAAAATATGTTGTTTTTATCACGAACAAACAATTATAAAAAATAATTCAACTATACACCTCCTGGCTCCATCATCAGACCTTCATTATCAAGACCAATCTATTGGACTCGTCATAACGAATAATATGAGCCCAAGCTCAAGGGGCTTATTAATAGCCACTGAAGACTTCCATAATCCACCTCCTGACTCCATCATCACATAGAAGATCACTAAAGGATAACAAATTATAGTATTGTCATCCGACTATTATTAGTTGACTTCCAAGATTTGATTACATTGTGTGCTAGTTAGTTACAAGAGAAGCTACAAGCGTGTTAATAGTATTAATTAAAAAATATTGCCGTCTGCAGCATTGCCAGAAGGTTTCTTTGTGTAAACTTTTGGGTGTTTTTTTACGTCTGGTTACTTTACACAACTCAAAAGGTGTTATTTTGGAATTTGTAGAATTATTTTCTTACTTGGATATAAATTGATAGCGCTATTTTGTTGTATATCTTTTGCAATGTTGGCAAAAAATATAAATGAAAACTTATTTAGGATTAGGTAGTGCATAGTTGTTCGTTAATTGAAATACAACATAAAATATAAAAAACTATTTTTTTTTGTAAGTTGATACAACCAACATCTGTCTATTAACTTTTAGTACCTTATTATTTCGAAAAAATATGAAAGTTTACTTTTTATACCAAAAGATTACTATTTTATTTATCTGTTTTAGGTAACTTTTGACAAGACCCAGCTAGCAACACTGGTATGCGTTGCAATATTTTCAAGCTTAAGCTCTTAGGGCAATGTTTATGTATGAAGTTTCTAATGTTTATGTATAAATACTGCTGTCTAAAACATTATATCATGTTATGTATGTAGGTACATATTAATCATGTTATATTTTGTACATAATAGGTTAAATCGTACACTACCGTCTTATTTATTTTATTCTTCTCATTGTCTGGAAGAGATCACTTTTAGCGATAAAACCGCTCATTGTACCTTGTTTGCTTTTATTATTTTCTTTTTTATGCAATAATGAGTATATCTATCTAAAACAATACGCAGCTATGAACAAACAGAGATAGGCCTCACTCTAAACAACTTTTGAGTACTGAATTATTTTCATTAAGCATATTGAGATATTAGTTTAATATGGGTCGTATCTTTAAGTGGCAGATACGATGAAATTAATTTAATACCAAGTAGGTATGTATTGCTTTATTAAATTGCTATTTATTAATCTAACAATAACTAGCCTCTGCCTATGGCTTCGCCCGCGTAGTTCGCGGTAAAGTTAAAAGTATTTTTTTGTAAAAAGTAACCTATGTGTTAATTTGATGTATAAGCTATCCTGCAAAGTTCCTGTATTCCTGTAAAGTTTCATCAAAATCCGTTCTCTAGTTTTTGCGTGAAAGAGTAACAAACATCCATCCTCACAAACTTTCGCGTTTATAATAGTAGTAGGATATAAAATTGGAGGAGGTCCATGCCCACTAAATAATGATATCATCAAAAAGCGTAGTTTCAAAAACATTGCTACATACTGGTTTATTAATTATAACATACTTTTTTGTATCTCTTGAAGCGTACAGTTTTCAATCCATGTTATTGAAACCCACAATAATTTACGAACGATATTAGGCTGCATCTATCTACCAACTTCCCGCCAACTTTACGATGTCATCAGTCCATGATTTTCTACACTGCGTCGTGTAGGAAGTGGTCGCCATCCGAAAACCTTCCCAATAATCCCTTTCTATTACTAACAAAATCATTGTTTGAATAATTTCCAGTCCAGTCTTTGAAATCCCTCAGGATATCAGCTGAACTATCTTGAATACTAGCTTTAATATTCAACGAGTGTATTGACTGTGGTGTGTTCCCTGATTTAATGAAACACAGTAAAATAACTCCACTTTTCAAATCGGGTACATGTTCTGACCCTAGTAATTTTAGACCTACATCAGTACTTCCTACATTTAGTAAAATTTTTGAAAAACTAATTTTAAATCAATTGCAAAGACATTTTAAATTAAATAATTTACTGCATAATAAGCAATTCGGATTTAGTAAGGGTCGCTCAACCACTGATGCTGGTATTGAGTTAATATCGCACATATTTGATGCCTGGGAGGAATCTCATGACGCTTTAGGCGTTTTTTGTGATTTGTCAAAGGCATTTGATTGCGTAGACCATGACACATTGATCAGGAAACTACACCATTATGGTATTAGGGGCGTTGCTCTAGACTTTCTCACTTCCTATTTAAGTGACAGAGTACAAAGAGTTGACGTGAATGGAAAACGGTCTCCGGGGTCTCTGGTTACTATCGGTGTACCGCAGAGATCAATTCTTGGTCCATTTTTGTTCTTAGTATACATTAATGATCTACCCCACCTTGTAAGGGACGATCATGAGGTTGTATTGTTTGCAGATGACACGTCACTTTTATTTAAATTAAAGCGACGACAAACCAATTTTGACAATGTAAACAATGCAATCTCTAATGTTGTAAAATGGTTCAACGTTAACAATCTCCTACTTAATGAAAATAAAACAAAGTGTATTAGATTTATACTACCCAATGTTACACAAGTTAAAGCAAATATCAAAATCAAAGATGAACAGTTGGCTCTTGTGGACACCACCGTATTCTTAGGTATCACTTTAGATAATAAGCTTCAATGGGGTCCTCATATTGATGGGTTATCGAAGAGACTTAGTTCTGCGGCATATGCAGTCAAAAAGATCCGTCTTTATACAGACGTTGACACAGCTAGACTAGTTTAGTTCAGCTACTTCCACAGCATTATGTCGTACGGTATACTGCTGTGGGGGAGTGCTGCTGATATCAATACCATTTTTGTGCTGCAGAAGAGGGCTGTTCGAGCAATTTATAATATGGGCCCCAGAGACTCACTTCGCGAAAAGTTTAAAGAAATAAATATAATGACATTCCATTGTCAATACATTTATGAAAATCTGATGTATGTTCACAAAAATATTAATTTGTTTAAGAAAAAAAGCGATAATCACAATGTTAATACTAGAAATAAAGATAAACTCGCTGTTGCCACTTGTAGACTCCATAAAGTTGGTAAATCGTTTAAAGGGCACGGTGTACGCTTTTATAACAAACTCCCAAGAGATATACAAAAATTATCAATTAACAAATTTAAAAACGTAATTAAACAAAAGCTTTATAAAAAGGCATACTATAAAATATCTGATTATTTAGATGACAAAAACTCTTGGGATTGAAAATGCTCCAACTCGAACCTATTGTTTTGTAAAAGGATCATTAAAAAGAATAACCAGCCTTGTTTTCTTGCCTTTCTTTCCTGGCTTGGTCGCGGAGGAACAGGCACCTAGATAAAAACCGACGTTTCAAAGTGGTCCTTGTGATTTTATTGAATAAATGAATTTTGACTTTGACTTTGACTTTGAATAGCGGCCTCATTACCGGGGTATTTGTGAATAAGGTAGGTTGACTGTTTTGGTACCTAGTCTTTACTAGGTTCACAGACAGTTTACTCAAGAATACAAAATTAATAATGTATAAACTATTTAGCTAGGTATATTTACATAATAAAAAGGTATAGGTATGATAAAATATCGTATTATTTAGACGATAAAAGCTCTTGGAAAGCTATTGTTTTGTTAAAGGATAATTAAAAAGAATAACCAGGCTTGATTTCTTTCCTGGCTTGCGGAGGAATAGGCAGTAGATAAAACCGACTTTCAAAGGGATCCTTATGATTTTAATGAATAAATTAATTTTAACTTTGACTGTGAAGCATAAAAAAAATGTGAATAAAATTATATGTAAATTCCAACCAAATTCAATTATGAATAAAAATGAATTCGCTTATTACCTTTTTTATTATTAAGATGTTTTTTTTACGTTACATGAGAAACCAATTACAGGTAAACTCAGTTTTATAAGTGAAGACAAAAAAGTTTTTGTTGAAGAAATTTGTAAAAAGAAAATAATAACTAGCAGTAAACTTACGCACGCTTACCCAGAGATATTACTAACCAACAAAACATCGAAATCCGTTGGAATCCTCATAATGATTTTTTTTATTCCAAAGCTAAAAGTCAAAGTCAATAGATTTTTTTAGAAAAGTGATGTATGAACCAGATATGGTCCGTTCCTTATTTAATCAGGTAATAGGTTTATCTTTAAAAATGTTCCCATCACTATTGCAAATCTGTAGGGATTCCTCCAAACTGCCTCATTCAGACCAACCCCTTTGCTATAAGATAATTGTCGCCGCACGATTTTCCCCATTTAGTACCAACGTATATAGCTATTTATTTATTTAAAATTAAACTTGTGACAGATCAAAAGAAATCTTATTCCAAAATATATGACGCCTGAGACGCAGAAGGTTGCGGGTTCGATTCCCGCCGCAAGACAAATGTTTGTATCTGCAAATATTTGTCTCAAGTCTGGGTTTTTTCTATGAATAATATGTATATATTTACAAAAAAATGTATATAAGTAGTATATCAGTCATGTAGTTCCCATAATACAAGCTCTGCTTAGTTTGGGACTAGATGATGCTGTGTGAAAAATGTCCAGCATTATTATTATTACAAAAAATTTCGACGTATTCCGAGAACGTCGCGATCACTCACCCTGATGAAGACTCTCGGAATGAGTCGAAACTTATTCGGTTTCTTCACCGATAGTGCGGTACGTGATAATTCCCGTTTTAACAATATGAATTATTATTATATTTCTGTATTTTTTTTAATAACCTAACCTTAACTTTCAAAAGTAAACGCCAAGGTTTAAAAATTTGCTGTCCAAAAAACAATACTACACTGTTTAACAACAGTGTTTTTTGTATGGCACCAAGGATATAGAGGTACAATCATCTACCCAAATGTATTTTAGAAATAGGCCAAATTAATCATTTTAAATTAAAACTTAATCAATTACTCGTGCAGAAGGCGTACTACCATGTTAATGAATATCTCACCGACAAATTTAAATGACTTGAATTATCATCATTTTTTATTTTATTTTGTAATATTCTGTTGTTGTTGTACATTTAAATTTATTCATTTGTATGACATGTTAAATATTTTTTATTTTTGTATTAAGTAATTATTAGATGATAATGACATTTATTAATTTTTCATGCTTGTGAGCTGACCATGGCTGTACCTACTTTATTTTTTACCCCACATTGTAACCCATGCTTCGCAAATAAACAAATCTGAATCCGAATCTAAATCTGAATCTGAATCTTGACTATATAGAGCATGGGCTAAGTACTACGGTATTACTAAGTACATTTTATCCGACCCCGCTCTCAGGGAAGTAAAAATATTCAGCGGCACGTCTTACCGCCATTCTGTGATAGCATTCCGGAAGTATACTTGCATAAAATGACAAGGGAATTTTGAGTGCATCTAGAATCTCCGAGCTGGAAGCTAGTATTTTTATCGTCACCCCCACCCTGAGGTTGGGATGCAATTAATGGTTTGCAATCTTAGTTTCTATTTCGGAATTGTGATTTCGGGACTGCGTCCACGTATCATAATGTCTAATATATAAATAAATAATGCTGGACATTTTCACACAGCATCATCTATCCCCAAGCTAAGCAGAGCTTGTATGTCATGGAGCTACATGACTGATATACTACATACTAGCTTCTGCCCACGGCTTCGCCCGCGTGGTACCCGGATAAAAAGGAGCATATGTGTTATGCTGATGCATAAGCTATATTACTGTAAAGTTCCATCAAAATCCGTTCAGTAGTTTTTGCGTGAAAGAGTAACAAACATCCATCCTCACTAACTTTTGCGTTTGTAATATTAGTAGGATTTACATTTAAAAAAAAAATATTATGCATAGAAAAAACCCAGACTCGAGACAAATATTTTCAGATGATACATACATTTGTCTCGCGACGAGAATCGAACCCGCAACCTTCTGCATATCAGGCGGGCTTTTGCCCACTGCGCCACAGAAGTCATATGGTTGAAACCTCGGAACTGTTTACTTTGAAAATAATTAATCAACTGTTTAAAAATCTTTTAATTAAGGTCATTAGATACAAAGTCCGGACCTCAAAACTAGAAGTCGGGGAAAAAGAAATTAGGACATTAACACACATTAAGATTGTCTGGATGAGATCTCTTTTAGCGATAAGACCGCTCATTGTACCTTTTATGTTTATGAATTCCTGTTTTGTATTTTGCTTTGGTGTGCAATAAAGAATTTATCTATCTATCTATCTATCGTTCATCTCTGTCCACAATGTATAATAGTAGGATTAGAGATTCACAAACAAGTGTCAATGACCTAATGTTTTCCTGCCTGACGTCCGGATCGGTATAGTGTTATTTTATGGAGGGTTGAGCAAAACAAATTATATAAAATCATGTTAAAAATTATAATTTATTTATACTCAATCAACAATGGCATTTTTATTGAACATACCTTTTGAAAAATATCTTTTGAAGACATCTCAAGTAATTACATATTTATAAAATAAACCGACTAAAATTAAATAGGACTTTATTAAAACAAGGATTCCTATTTATACGTTTTAGGCAACGCCTAGTTTTTTAAAAGATTGTTTATGTCATCAAAAATAGAAAACTACGCTATTTACAAAGTAATGGCACAATAAATAGAATAAAAGCAATTTAAATTAGATTCTAAACAAAACAGAGGACTTAAAAGGCCTTGTTTACGCCGAATACTGAACCGGGCAGAAAGCTCCCAAATAAACACATCAAGATATACACAAGCTTTGAGCAGTATTGTAGGTGACAAAAAATGAGCGAAAATCACATTGAGGCATTTAATTGTTCAAACGATAATATTTTTAAAATGTAACACGATTAGATTATTTATTTGAGTTAAATGTAAGTCTTTATAAATTCATCAATATCTATTGACTATTATTAGGGATCTTGCAAGTATTATTTAAGAGATAACTTAGCCAATTTCTTTGTCCGTGGTTAAGCTCGCCTTTGTACAATGCCTCACTTAATATTTCTGTGTTATTTCTGTGTATCTACGATAAAAAAATATTAAAAGAATTTTTACAACAAGGTTCTTAGTAAAATAATGAATAACATATTGGTAAAATATGTTTTACTTACAGCCACGAACCAAACCGATTTTTTTTGCTGGACAATTACACTCAGCATCATCTAGCCCCAAAGTAAGCAGAGCTTGTGTTATGGGAACTACATGACTGATATACTACTTATAGATGTTTTTTTTTGTAAATACATACATATTATACATAGAAAACACCCAGACCCGAGACAAATATTTGCAGATAGTACAAACATATGTCCCGCGGCGGGAATTGAACCCGCAACCTTCTGCGTCTCAGGCGGACCTTCGCCCACTGCGCCACATAGGTCGTCAAAATTGTATAGAGCGCCATTATTTCAAACACTGCTTAAATCTTGAGTAGCGATTCGATATAAGACCGTGATATAGAATTACTTACGTTTACTAAATAGGTAGGTAGATATAATGACCGGTTTATTTTAAATGCTAAGCAACGTTCAGCTCGGTTAAAACTTGGACAACTAAACGCTTTTGTGCCCTGGAAGACACGAAACTATCATTCCCGGCACTAGCCGGACCAAACAAATTTACACCAAGTTTGGCACTCTAAGTATATGAGTATAATTAAGAAATGTTAATCTTAGAAAATATAAATACAATCGCTGTCTAAAATTAACGTCACCCTGTACATAATAGTATATACAATGATATAGGTTTTTATTATAATTTATGGATTTAACTGCCTTTATTTTATATATAACCTATGTATATCATAAGGAGATGTGAATAACAACAGCGAAAACTTTGAAAAGTTTCATGATAAACTGTTTTTTTATAACTAGATAGAAAAAAAAATGTACTTTGTTATTTCATCTCATCTCGGCAAAATAAAACCACAGCTATATAAAATTCCGCCTGCACCCATTCTCTCACAGATAGGGACTAAAGTCGTAAAAACAGAAGGTCGACTTTTAGTAAAAGCGTCTCAAAATGTTTATTTTGTCGCCACAGTAACAAATTAAACTTCGCTTACTTTGCGTTTTCATACAAAATATTGTACTGCGGTCCGTTGTTGGTTGGTCCTTCTAGCCGGATAATCATTATGGATAAATTTGTCAACGTTCACGTTTGAGAAATTTAATGTTACCATAAAAGCCATACTTAAGAATGTTTTGTCCCAAAAACTATCGTGAATTAGATCATATCGTGGACCCCGGAATTTTCAAGTACTGTAACATCGGTGGAGGTACCAAATATTGTTTCGACTCGATCTTAGAGTCTAGCATGCAAGACGAGACGAAGGCAAAACGTCGCCATCATCCTGATAAAGACTCTCGGAATGAGTCGAAACAATGTCGCTGCCTCGGTATATTAAAATTCCAGTGTTATTGCAAACACTGAAATTTTCATATACCGAGGCGGCAACATACGAACTGCATTCCATGTTTTGCATGAAATTTCAGCTATAATAGTCGCCATTTCTTGAGCCTTCGAGTGGCCTATAAACTTGAATCCTCTGTACAAAAGTCAATGTTCAAAAAAAACCAGCACATTTTTAACACTTTTATACAAAATCCTTCAGCAAAAACCAGGGTTTGTATGCTCAATGACACATCTCTTGCAGTACTTCTTGACCGCCCTATATCCTCGTAACGTCACCGGCGTATCTTGGATGTTCAACTGGCAAAGCCCTCGGCAGTAGTACGCCACTGCTTCTAATCCATCGTCACCAACGAGCTCACATCCACGCAACGCTAACTTCTTGAGGTTTGGACAGCAACGGGCTAGGATCTGGAAGGGAACCCAGAGTTAATAGTGTTAATTCTTCATGGTTGAATTTGGTATTATTTTGAAAATAATAGATTTTGTAGAATTTTAATGGTTTAATTTCGGTTTTACAATATTTTTGTGTTAATTTAGATGTGCTCCGCACAGTGGTAATGAAAGCAATGAAATTGCATACAAAAGAATAGTTAGGTACGCTTATTAGAGACAGTTTGCTCTTCGAAAAGTGGTAGGTGCTGCAACAAGGTCTGTTGACTAGTGTGGGCTAAGTAGATCAAAGGTGGTCCAATGGGAGTGAAGTCATCAATGAAGAGTTGCTTTACTTGCTGTTCAGCTCTCTTGCTTTATTGAAACCACTATGTATAGCTCACACTTATTTAATATCGGTTCAAGAAATAATACAGTTTATTTAGTACAGAACAATAAAGTTGCACGTCGTTACGTGTCCCGAAAAGCAAGTCAAAACGGAAGTGACCGAGCAGCAGTAATCGGAAGTAGTCCGAGCCGCTCGGCTGAGTTGCCAACCTTACGAATGTTGCCAGTGGCATTCGGATACGCCACAGGAGGTACCCTGACTTCCTCAGTCCAAATATCATTTTTCCAGACAAACTTGCGACTTGGTATCCTATAGTCAAATTCGTGTTGTGCCAATCGAACAAGGACGACCTTGGCTGCAAATCAAGAGATACGGATTCGATTCAAATAGACAAATGTTTGCAGTTTCTGCAAATATTTGTTCCGGGTCTGGGTATGGTGGTACCACGGTTCTCATAATTCGTGATACCCATGACCCAGGGAAAGTACGTGTTTGTTGATTAAAAAAAACTCTACAGTCGTAAAATGATAAAGTCAAAGAAGTAAATCTTACTTATATCATAAGCTTCTGCCCACGGCTTCACCCACGTGGTACCCGGATAAAAAATAAACTATATGTTATTCTGATGTATAAGCTGTATTACTGTAAAGTTTCATCAAAATCCGTTCAGTAGTTTTTGCGTGAAAGAGGAACAAACATCCTCACAAACTTTTACGTTTATAATATTAGTAGTGTTAGTAAGATAAGATAAGATGTTAATATTTGGATGCATAGATGTTTTGATTTTTGTTAATAATAATCTCCGTAACGGCTGGAACGATTTGGATGAAATTGGAACATATATAGTTTGTAACCTGGAACAACACATAGGCTAGATATTATCCGGGTACCACGCGGGGAAATCTGTGGGCAGATACTACTAAAGGTATAAAAAGCATCAGCTAAGGCTCTCTGTTTATTACCTGTAACCCAGCTTCGGATACGTCAGTAGCCCCCAAGTCCAATGCCCTCAGCCTGGAGCACCCTCTAGCCACCGCCTCCACTCCATCATCACCCAACGCGCCGCATCCTCGCGCATTCAGGTACCGCAGCTTGTAGCAGCGGCGGGCTAAAGTTCTCACGCCAGAATCTGATACCTGTGGGTAGGGAAAAGTGTATTTTAGTCATTGGGTTTTTACTTTTTTATACTCTTTTAAAATGATGATGGATAACTTCGAGAAGAATCTGTCATGCACCAGAACCAAAGATCCTTAAGTATCGTTTCCATAAAGCATCGGTTAGTGTGACACAGAATGCTTACTGCTATGCAAATCGTGGACATAATATGTCAAATAGGATTTTTGGACGTGTCTCTGTCTAAGCTCTTATTCCTTGGACTCTTCATGGATCTACGTAATGATTATA
Source organism: Perizoma flavofasciatum (assembly GCA_958496245.1). Taxonomy (NCBI): domain Eukaryota; kingdom Metazoa; phylum Arthropoda; class Insecta; order Lepidoptera; family Geometridae; genus Perizoma; species Perizoma flavofasciatum. The sequence goes on along the minus strand of OY292439.1, from coordinate 2,975,058 downwards.
GATCTTAGGATGTCTATCGGGAAACCAGTCATGAGCGTACGTAGTGCACGGCGCGACGCGGAGGGAGCAAGTCGCGATCACTCACCCTGATGAAGACTCTCGGAATGAGTCGAAACTTAGTCGGTGCCTTCACCGATAGTGTATGAAAATTCCCATTTTTACAATATGAACAGTCATGAGCGTTTTTTTTTTGTATGTATTTTTATTTGTTGGTAAACAGGAACACCTTCCATCAGAAGGTAAACAGTTACCGTCCGTCGCCTTTTGACCCAAAATCAGCGTTATCGTAACCTATGGAAGGTTACGGCAACTGCTTACCAACAGGTGGGGGAACGTATGCTTATTTGTCACTTTAGTTGTATAAAAAAACAAAGTTAAATCGACGTATCATCATCATTTTAGCCCAGATCACCCACTGTTGGGTATAATAAGGCTCCATCGCTTTTGTCAGCCTTCTCTGCTGAAACAACTTGCGAGCTATCTACACACGGCACGCATATCCTTCAAACAATGCGAACATTACTGCTTAGCTGTCTGGACCATACAATCTAAATTACTTTACCGAAAAAAGTTTCAAAGTCAAATGAAAATACGGAAACCTTATGATTTCGCCATGTCTGTCTGGCTGTCGATCTGTAAATAAATAAATAAATAATGCTGGACATTTTCCACCCAGCATCATCTAGCCCCAAACTAAGCAGAGCTTGTATTATGGGAACTAAATGACTGATATATTAATTATATATACTTTTTTTTTCGTAAATACTAGATAGATTTTATTTTATTTAGATTTAAGATTATACATAGAAAACACCCAGACCCGAGATAAATCTTTGCAGATCATACAAATATTTGTCCCGCGGCGGGAATCGAACCCGCAACCTTCTGCGTCTCAGGCGGGCTTTCGTCCACTGCGCCACAGAGGTCGTCGTGCGTATCGAGATATTGGTATGCATACATGTTTTCTTAACCCAAAAGAAAACCGTAAAATCCAGAAAGTTAAAAGGTGCGATAATCTTTTTCACCCACACCCTAGTGGGTGAGGCATGATTTTTTTTCACTACTGCCCCCTGTGTAGTATATTCTTGAGGTCTCCAAAACTCACTTTGAGAATTGTCAACCGTTTTTGGTTTTAAACCCCTTGGTTCCAAGAAATAAAACTTTAGAGTAGCTTAAATTATGTATTACTTTTGATCATAAGTCCTAAATTTTTAAAACAAAGTTTAGCAAGTAACATTATTTTGATAAGAACTACCAACAAAAAATTGTTTAAGCGAGCTAAGCAAGTTCGTATCTGAACACTTTTAGGCACTTTATCTATTTGTGTTTGTAAATTTGACTTAATTTAGATCCATATTTACTGTTTATTGTTTCCAAGCAGGTTTGATTACAGTGACATTGTTTAAATTGACTTCTATCTTTCATATGAATAAATGATTCTAATTCTGTTCCGTCTAATTAGAAAGAAAGAAAATACATTTATTAACCTCAAACACAACACAACAGGTGACAAAATACAAAACAAATAAATACAAACACAGAAAGGTTTCATTAAAATACTACAAAAAAAAAATGTGTTGTGTCTCATCTCAGCATTATGCTGCACCAAACCTAAGAAAGGTGTAATTAGACAAAGCCCTTAAAAATGTGTTTTATAAATTCGAATAACTCTTCCCTTAATCCAAGGGCTTGCTAATGTCAATTGATTTGTCGTTCATTATAGCGGGTCCTATTGGTAATAACTCTAAATGGTCTGGCCGGGAGGCAATTAATGTTATTTATTTGGAATATAACTTATACCCGAAAAAAATAATATCTAGGGCAAAACAAATGATAAAAGATTGGTGAGATATAAGGCGAGTGAGAAAAGAGACAGGCTAGGGCAAACGTTTTCTGACCGTATCATATCGGAGAAGTCATAGAAAGCCTTTTCTAGACAAGAGTAAGCGGCGAGCATATTAAAATATGAAAAATATACATTAAATAAGGTTTATAAATACAGCCAAAGAGGTATGTCGGGAACGTAACAAACTCATGGTCCGAATCCCAGCGCGAATTACAAATTGAATGTAAACTTCAACAAACCTGCATCTACCTAGATTCAATTTCAGTTTAGATTTAGAATGCGGGCCTTATGCTTATCTGCACTAAGCTTAGACAAAGACTTAGGCATGTCTAAATAACAGATTCGTATAAAAAGTGTTTGCACAAACAGTCTTCAAGCAAGACTTCTAAGTAGCAACCGTCACGTCCTACCTATTACTCCTCCCGCAAACAGACCTAACTTCTTTCAAAGAACTCGTACGAGTATCTATCCAATTTATTTAACTGTAAAAGTTTTTCCTTTGTAAGCTTATAACAATACATTACCTTCTATTTAAGCTAAACCATTTGATCCCCAAAATCCAACAATCTCCTGAATAATCCTATGTTCCGGGTACCGGGCAGACATCCCAACTCCTGATAAGGAACAGTTTCCGACCCATAGCACGTGTTTACAAAAACGTTTTATTTTTGGTATCTGTAGATAGATGGAAAGAAAATACTTTTTTTTATAAAACTAAAGTGGCAAGCAAACGACCTACCTGTTGGTAACCAAGCGGTTACTGTAACCTATGAAAGCTATAACACCAGAAGTATCTCATGTAATGTCACTAGATGTCTCATGTAATTTCTGCGGGATCCATACCCTACAAACCGGAACATGGTAAGTCGAGCATAACTGCTTGGCGGTAGAAAAAGTATGGTGGAATTCTTTCCTGGACTAGCTTTTTCAAATCATATTTCAGCTCTCAGACAAGTACTACAATGAGAATGGCGTATGAGCGGTTGTATACAATTTTAATTCTTATTGTAATTTAATTTTGTACTTTGTTAATAATTTGCTTTTTATTTTATTGTTTGCTATTTTCAATTTATCATATTATTTTATCTCTGTGTTGTGTTGTTGTGTACCTATGGTTTTTAAATAATTAGTGTAATTGGGTCTGTCCCGTTTTAATTAAATAAATACAAATATTAAAAATATTATCTTATCGCTAATTAGCGGTCTCTCTACCAGACAACCTTAGATGGAAATTGTACGAAAGATTAGAAGATGTTTAAATGGTGTATGAATCCCACTACTATTATAAATGCGAAAGTTTGTGAGGATGGATGTTTGTTACTCTTTCACGCAATAACTACTGAACGGATTTTGATCAAACTTTACAGTAATAAAGCTTATACATCAGAATAACACATAAGCTACTTTTTATCCGGGTACCACGCGGGCAAAACCGTGGGCAGAAGCTAGTATACTATATGTAACTATATACTTGTGAACAGGAATTTAGGTATATAGTAAATGCTATGTTTAATTTCACTGGAAAACCCTTCAAAATGGAAACCAGCTATGCAATGATTGCTGCTTGGTCGCAAAACTTAATATTCCTTTAGTAGTTATTTTTAAACTTCGGGGACGCCACATTTAGACAAAGTAATTTAGCTACCCTTGAAATTCAAATTATAAAGAACCCATAGAATTGAATTAGAATTGTATCAGACAATTTAGATTATAGAACAGTCACAGACTAGCAAATTGAATGTGTGCTCGGTAGCCCTCACTAAATTGATTTGTATTGAAGCCGGCAAAATGATCGACGAAAGACGCTCGGTGCTATCCATACCTACACATCAAAAAAAGTTTGCGATCATTGATGAAAAATTTAAATATTATAATACTGGACATTTTCACACAGCATCATTTAGACAAACTAACCAGAGCTTGTAATATGGGAACTACATGACTGATATACTACTTAAATACTACTTAATACGTATGTATTTACAAATTTTTTTGTAAATACATACGTATTATACATAGAAAACAACCAGACCCGAGACAAATATACGCAGCTACAACTATTTTTCCCGCAGTGGGAATCGAACCTGCAACCTTCTGCATCTCGCGGAGTGGGCGTAGGGCCTTCGCCCACTGCGCCACAGAGGTTGTCATATTTTCCTTTTACCTTGAATAGCTTTTCAACCAGAAAACATGAGAAACTCAAATAGCAAATTGCCTCTATTTTATTTGACAGCTGCTACTAGCTGACTGCTTTATATATTAGCTTCTGCCAACGGCTTCGCCCGCGTGGTACTCGCATAATAAGTAGCCTATTTTTTAAGTTGACGTTTCTATATGATCCTTGTGATTTCAATGAATAAAAACCTATTGACTTTGACTTTGACTTTGACTTTGACTATGTGTTATTCTGATGTATAAGCTACACTATTTCAAAGTTTCATCTAAATCCGTTAAGTAGTTTATGCGTGAAAGAGTAACAAACATCCATCTTCACAAACTTTCACGTTTATAATAGTAGAAGGATATACGTTCTATATTTTTTTTGTAAAAATCAATACGGTTCACTCTATTTGCTCTTACGACAAAAGCTTGAGATGGTCTTCGGAAAAGAATGAATGAATGAATGAAAATACTTTATTGTACACCTTAAGATACAAACAAAAAAACAGTAACACATTATGATAAAGGTACAATGGGCGGTCTTAACCTTTGGATGGAGAGGATTATATATGATTTTGAAATGGCCGGGGTACTTTATAATTTGTGAAAAGAGGACGCTTTTGCAGTTTGCACTGACATTAAAAATCTATACAATAAGTGGTATACTCCTTTGTAGCAATATTTGTGGCCGTATAGCTCGCAGAACCGACAACCGCAGAGGAATAACGACAACGAACCGGTCGACGCAATGTAGGAAGGCCCCCTAATGGACCGATAGCATCTTTAAGATTGCGAAAAGACGGTGGATAGAGATGGCCTAGCATCGTTCTTTATGGAACTCTTTAAGGTAGATGATTAAGAAGATTACACTTCTTTGTAGTATTAAAAAACATCTTCAAATCACTGAACGTTCGCCATCTTCTGTACTATAATGTTCGCTATATAGTCCTCAAACCAAATCATTTTCTCAAGTTTTCCTCACCTGCGTACACTTAGCGACAAAAGGTATAATTTTCGCTATAAAAACCTGAAACAAAACCATTTTGCCCAGTTTTTCTTTACCTGAGTAGGTACATTGAGTGACAGAAAGATGTGTGAGCTGATTCCCAGCCAAATCATTTTCTCCAGTGTTTCCTCACCTGCGTACACATAGCGACAAAAGGTATAATTTTCGCTATAAAAACCTGAAACAAAACCATTTTGCCCAGTTTTTCTTTACCTGAGTAGGTACATTGAGCGACAGAAAGATATGTGAGCTGGTTCCCAGCCAAATCATTTTCTCCAGTGTTTCCTCACCTGCGTACACTTAGCGACAAAAAGGCTTAATGTTCGCTATAAAGTCCTCAACATTTTCTCAATTTTTTCCTTACCGGAGTAAGCACATTGAACGACAGAAAGGTATGTGTGCTAGTTCCTAGCCAAATCATTTTCTCCAGTGTTTCCTCACCTGCGTACACTTAGCGACAAAAAGGCTTAAAGTTCGCTATAAAGTCCTCAACATTTTCTCAATTTTTTCCTTACAGGAGTAAGCACATTGAGCGACAGAAAAGTATGTGTGCTAGTTCCCAGCCAAATCATTTTCTCCAGTGTTTCCTTACCAGAGTAGGCACATTGAGCGACAGAAAGGTATATGCGCTATTCCTATCCAAATCATTTTCTCCAGTGTTTCCTCACCTGCGTACACTTAGCGACAAAAAAGGCATAATGTTCGCTATAAAGTCCTCAACATTTTCTCAATTTTTCCTTACCGGAGTAGGCACATTGAGCGAGAGAAAGGTATGTGTGCTAGTTCCCAGCCAAATCATTTTCTCCAGTGTTTCCTTACCAGAGTAGGCACATTGAGCGACAGAAAGGTAAGTGTGCTATTCCCATCCAAATCATTTTCTCCAGTGTTTCCTCACCTGTGTACACTTAGCGACAAAAGGTATAATGTTCGCTATAAAGTCCTCAAACATTTTCTCCAGTGTTTCCTCACCTGTGTACACTTAGCGACAGAAAGGTACCGCAGCGCCTGTCCCAGCTTCGCGAGTTCATACAGTCCGAAATCCGTGACCCCGGTACAGTCTGACACGCTAAGCTCCTTCAGTGCGCAGTACGCGGGTATCCATCTGACGCCTGCATCTGAAATTAAATTAACAAATTAAAAAAAAAACATAAATGGGTTGGTTGGGGTCTCTTTAGTTAAGTTTAAGTAAACCTGTATTAAAAGAGTTCCTTTCTATCTGTCCCCAGTTGCGAAAAAGGGGACAGAACTTTTTTCCCAACTGTCACCTGTTCGTGTCAACTTTTCCGAACCTCTGTCTCCCTAGGGAGACAGAGGTCGCAAACGGTAACACATAAAATAAATATAAATAAATAATGCTGGTCATTTTTCACACAGCATCATCTAGCCCCAAACTAAGCAGAGCTTGTATTAACTACGTGACTGTTTTTTTTTTTTTTGTAAATACATAAATAAATAAATAAATAAATAAATACTCCCAGAGAAGAGACAAATATTTGCAGATCATACAAACATTTGTCCCGCGGCGGGATCGAACCCGTAACCTTCTGCGTCTCAGGCGGGCTTCCGCCCACTACGCCACAGAGGTCGTCACAGTACCTAGTATTATAATATCTGTGACAGTACTATGCTATAAAAAACAGTTTTAAGGTAGGATGCAGCGAAAGCTAGATTACCATACTCAGTGAGTAGATTTTCGAGGATGCCAAGTAAGGGGTAGTCAGAGGCACATCCAAACATTACATTTGGCACATGGTTAGCATTCCATGTGACAGGTTGCACGATTCAAAGATTTGCTTTAATTCATTGATTGAGATGATTTTTTTTCTACGTGAGAAATTATTATTTAGTAGATAAATAAATAAATAAATAATGCTGGACATTTTCACACAGCATCATCTAGCCCCAAACTAAGCAGAGCTTGTATTATGGGAACTATATGACTGATATACATATCTACATATATACATATCTTTCTATCATATCTACATATCTTTTTTTGTAAATAAACACATATTATTCATAGAAATCATTGTCATTAGTCATTAGTAATTTAGATCATTTAGTCGTAATCATTGCGTACATCATCATCAGCAACAAACAATTTAATAAGTAGATATAAGACCGCTAAATGTGGCGTAATAGAGAAGAGGCATTTACTCAGCAGTGGGTGTTACCGGCTGAGTAGAGAGGTAGATAGTAAATTAAGATATTACCCGATGCAAACACGACACAACAGGAAAACTTAAGATAAATAACACGATAGCCAATAGAACTCGTTTTGAACTCATGAAGCGTGAAATCACAAGTTCCTTCCAGAAAGTAGATTAATCGCTTAATTACGGAGCCACTTTCAATAAACCTTTCTATGGCAACCTGTTTCTATAAGCATACGGAATAATTCTATAACATATTTATAAAGCTTTTTGACATTTCTATCAGAATAAATCCAACGGATTAGTTTATATTTATCGTATACTTATTATTTTACAACTTGAACGTAGTGTTGACTCTAATCCCAAACGACGCAACAAGAAACTACGTGCCAATTCATAGATATTTAAAAAGATACTAGTTGATTTGCAGCAGTGTAAAGATCTAATATTTAATAGGAATTTAATGAAAGAAATAAACATGTCTTTAATTCCGTTTAGAAACACATTTAACGTAAAATATCACAAAAAAACGCTGAATGTTTTATTGTGTTCTATTCAGTTTCAAACCCGCTTTCACCTTCAGAGGATTTATTTCCGTGGTGTGATTGCCATAGTGGCATAATATCTAGACAGTTTCATAGACAACGAGGAGTAATAGAAGTCAATAGATTAATAATTGCGACTCCCTGCTTACATGACATATTAAGTTGCTAGCTGTATTTTGAGTTTTAATATATCGATTGCAAGTCGAAATGTGAAATCCTTTTTATTATTTAAAAGTTCTACAAATATTCAGGATCATAATGATTGTAAATGAATACCATTTGTCTATCCCGAAAACTGAGAACACTTCTCCGCTATCTAATACCCCAAGATGAAAACTAAATTGTCGTTCTGTTTCTCGAAATATTTTACTTGCAGAAATCCTAGCTTGTAGTGGTCCTGGAAAAGGTTACGTTGACCTCAAGATTAAACACAAATATAACCGAAATATCGATTTTTCCTACCCACAAATCGGAAGTTTAAGAAGTAACAGAGTTATAAAGTCGAGAAATGGTTAATTATTAGTTAATTAGTAATTAATCGTTCTTATCAATCGATTCCCTGCGAATCGATTCAGAATAACGATTTATCTTATATCCGGTATACAAAAGAGAGCAGGTTGCCAATTGAAATATTTATTTGGACTAAGTACCTACCTGATAAGAATTTATTTTGTCAATTTTGTTGAAACTTATCTACTAAATAAAAGTAATTTGTTGAAACCGCGGAAAAAGTCGTGGTTTTCTCAAATTTCGATAAAATGTTATCAAAAAAACATCAGAAGGTCGAAACCTGCTACCACAGACAAAACAGGCTGCCTGCAAATTGTAGATTCTTACCAGTACTAGTAAAAATTCAGAGAAATAGTAGCACGTATCATCATCCTCAGCGTCATGTAAAATTAAAATTGCTCGGATTATTTCTGTTATCCCCCGATCTTCGGCCGCATCGGCAACCGCTCTTTTATTGATTGAATATTATGTCAATGGGAGATTCATTTCGATATCGCAAACATGGGCATGAAATTTCATGATCTTACCAGGGGTCTAGAGAAATACCACTTTCTGTTAGCGTTAACGCCTACGGAAAGATTAAATTGTATGGAATTTACATTAGCTGCGGAAATGTCACGTGACAGCTGCCAAGTTTTACCTTGAAAAATTTGCGTTAGCATGAAAGGAAAGTAAGTGTGAGGTATTTGTCTAGACCCCAGTTTATTTCTTGTAATTTCGTAAATTGGAATTGAGTTTTCACGCGTATTTTTTTGCAAATCTAACAGCGTTCATGCCGTGTTTACGAGGAGTTTTTGGTTGATTGGAGTTTGGCTTTTCTTGTAGACGGCAGCCTACTTTATGTGTAAATTCGCCATTTAAGTTTAGGGCACTTTTTTATGGCGAAGCTCTTTTAGGCAAAGATTATTAGGTATTTAAGAAATAAATTCAAAAAATGAGATGGAATTTCTTTTATAATACTTACCTATTGTAAATAGGTTCAAACAAGCTGATCTTATTTGCACCTTTGAGAGAATTAAATTTTCTTTTGGCATAACTTCGCCAATACATAAGCGGAATTGTAATGCAAAATTTGTACTAAAAACGGAATACATATGTACCATGATTTGTGAGTGTCCTTCTTTTCGAATATTTAAACACAGTAGTTCATTGATGTTTGATCATAAGACAATGCTTGCAGACTAAAGTCTTTAATCAGTGCGGTAACCTAACCTAACCTTGATAACCTTCTGTGCCAAGATGTGCCTAATACACCAGTTCAAGGTTGCACAGCGAGCGAAAGGGGTTTCTATTAAGATTTAAATCCGTAACGAGATTATCCGACGGAGAACGAAAGTCATCGACATAGCTCAGAGGATTAGAGAGTTAGCATTAGAAGAGTAGACATTCAAAAAAGATGCTCTGAAGAAAATCTGCTACTCGGACTGGCGAGTCTCTGCTCTGCGCTCCAATGTGAGTAGAGGGACCTTCTTACACTGCATTTTCCAGTTCGTGGTCACACGAACTCCATTACTCTACTGTATTACCTGACCATCACCATTTCAATGAATTCGCAAATTGATTAGAGTTTAATTTCATAATTAATTACCTGTGACTAGAGTGCATCTTCGTAGATACAAGTACTGCAATGAAGGGCACGTGTGTAGCAACGCACACAGACCTGGGTCGGTCACGTTGCCGCAATCCGTCAGGTCTACGTACTCCACGGGGGGTCTTCTGGACCCCAGTCGGGGCTCCAGCCACGCCCACTCAGGCCAGTCCACGTTTGGGCAGCCTGAAAGAAAAAAATCAATAAAAACTCATGTAACTTTAAGAATAGTAATAATAATTCATTTATTTCAGGATATATTAGCGATTCATTCGGTCAAAGATTTTTATTTTTTTTTGTTTTATGAATGACAAAGATTAAGCTTTAAGTTACAAACTACTTTGTTAAATTATCAAACATTGCGTCTCTTGGGGCTGTTTACTCTATGTGTTGATACAACCAAACTTGTTGTGGCAGATTCCATGTGATGTCATTGCTTGTACTTTAAAAGTAGGTCAATATAAGGTAGGTATGGTAGGTAATGGCGAGAGCAGCTATCTGCTATTTGCGCGTATAAAATACACAGAGAATTATAGTGTTAGTTTATCACTGAAAGCACAGATGATAGACAGAATCACAAGATCATTCAGTGATAAGAAAGCACAGAAGCTAGATTGGATCATAAGATCATTAATATTAATTTCATTTCTCTAAATATTTATAATAACGTTGTTTACAACGTCAACAACACGCATCTTGGAATCAATTTATTAGCTCTTCAGTAAGTTTACAAAGTTTGTAAGCTTAGTGAGCATATTGTTACCAATTTTAATGAGCCAGATTTGCTTTAAACTCAAACAAGCGGCGATGGCCTTGCAACCTGTCACGTGGAATTCTTAGTACTTGCAAAACGTGGGCATGTGTCAAAATATAATGAACGTGTCTCTGCCTTACCCCGTCTTGGTAGTAATATGACTGTATTTTTCATGCCGGATATCCAGATACATACGTAGTGCGTATATCTTTGAGTATACCAAGTAGGGTATACTCAGAGGACGTCCACACGTTACATTTGTACTATGATGATGTTGGCACTGAGATAGTCACTTTTAGTTCACTTTTTTTCACACAGCTTCATCTAGCGCCAAACTAAGCAGAGCTTGTATTATGGGAACTAAATGACTGTTAAACTACTTGTTTTTTTTTTAAATATATTATAAATAGAAAGCACCCAGACCCGAGACAAATATTTGCAAGTCATACAAACATTTGTCCCGCGGCGGCAAAAGACCCGTAACCTTCTGCGTCACTTCACTTCACTTCTTGATTATGGCTTTTAACCTTCTGCGTCTCAGGCGGGCCTTCGTCCACTGCGCCACAGAGGCCGTACACTCCCACTCCATAGATTATATCGTATATTACTACCTATATTATTGCGGAGATTATCTTCAATAGAATACGCGTAATTTATATATCATTGATTTCAGAATAATAATGATTGTTTGTTCCGTCTGTATATTTCCATTTTATTGTAGAAGTTCACTGAAAAACAAATAAACACACAAAAACTCCTTTCAAAACAAATAGACCTATTTTCTCAGTTCCCCCAGGCGTAACACCAAAGATAAATTTTCTCGGTTCCGAAAATAGGTACTGAAAATAAATGACTATGTTATCACAAGTGAGCACTCGGCTGGAGGTTCTAGGAAACCTACTCGTTTATTTATTCAGTCTGACGTTAAGTATATTGTTACATGCGGTTTCGCTCGCCTTATCATCATAATAATCAATTTTATGAACACCTAAAGAGGCAAACAAATCAATGTCTAAGTCTTAATAGGTTTTTATTCATTGAAATTCCAAGGATCATATAGAAACGCCAGCTTAAAAACTTTGTGAATTAAAATTATTAAAGTTAATTTACGCCTATTCCTTGCGAGCAACCTAATCTATACTCTATACTAATATTATAAGGAAGAAATATTTTTTTGTTTGTTTGTACCGAATAGGCTCGGAAACTAGTGGACCGATTTTGACCATTTTTTCACGAATAGAAAGCTAAATTATCAGGAAGTAACATATTTATTTTCAAAAAAACTAGAGATCCTTTAGAAAATTGCAATAATGTAACGCCAAGTAGCAATATTTTGCCTATAAAATTCAGTTTTTGGCGTGCGCTGAGAAAACTATTGATGATACATCAAAATTATGTACTACATGATTAAAGTACTTATTACTACCTACAAAAAAGTCCTCGAGGGGAAAATATATCTAACTCTCATAGTTAAGTCACAATAGCAGCTTTTGTGTTCTAAAATTTAATAAGATCGCCGGTAGAAACAAATGTTGGTTACATTCGTATCTAAGTATTAATTCTTATTCAAATATATAGTTTTATGATAAGGGTATACGAATACCCTTATCATACTAAGCAGTAAATACTTTTAAATTCATTATTTTTAACGCGTGTCAAACCGCGGGGCGCAGCTAGTCTAGAATAATCAGGCAACAAACTCTTGTTTCTTTTTGATGATCCTTTATTTAGCTACAGTGTGGTGCCAATCGAACAAGGTGAACTCATTAAGATGCAAAAGGCCCACCTGTTGGTAAGCAGTTACCGTAACCAATGGACGCTTGCGACACCAAAGGTAACAGAGGAGGGTGAAAAGCTTCATGTGTAATTTCGCCGGCAGCTATACCCTTCAAACCGGCCCTTCGTAACCTTAGTTGAACATAGGGCCATCAAAATGACAGCTATATCGACCGCGTACCTACGATTTTCGTGGTATACTTGTTCGTTATAACTGTATTTACAATAATAACCTGAAAAATCCATCCAGCATCATCCCAAAGTATCATAGTGTTATCATAATAATCATCATCAAAAGCCTGTAGAAGTCCACTGCTGATACACCTTGAAATATCATCGGTCCATCGTTTAGGGGGCCTTCCTACTATGCGTCGTACATGTACATACTAGTTCGTGCTCCTGTGCCTACAAACAGAATTCTCGTAACGAAAATCACTATTCACGTTTAAACACACGTTTAATCCCGTTTGATGATTACATGTCATGTACTCTCACTCCGTGTTTAGAGATCTCTCGGTCGTCCGAATCAAATCTCAAGAGGATTACTTCCTAGTAGTACTCTTGGGATTTGATTCGGAATACTTCTTAGCTGCTTAGGGTCAGCTCACACCGAAACGCGACGCGACGAACGAGGTGCGCACTTTTCAACCGTCTTAAAAAAAAGAAGGAAGGTTCTAATTTTTTTTTGTGTATTATGTTACGCCATATTTTCGCATTTTTAAACCGATTTCAATGGTTATTTTTGATGTGAAAAGTGTGAAAAAATGGGGGATTAATTGCATATTGGACTTTTCATCAACTTGAACTTATTTGAAGTAATTTATTATTTTTTCCAGAAATAAGTGTTCTACTTGTTAATAAAAGTACAATATAACAATATTTACTAAACTATAATATACAAATTTGAATGAGAAACATAGTTTGTTGTTTTTGTGTCGTGCTGAATAATTTTTTTTTTTATGATAAAACATTTATTCAGCATGGCACAAAAATCGGCTCGGGAATCGGTTCGGGCTCAGGAAATTGTTATTGGACACATTCTTAGCAATTTTATAAAACTACTAGCTTCTGCCTACGGCTTCGCCTGCGTGGAACCCGGATAAAAAGCAGCCTATGCGTTATTCCGATGTATAAAGCTAAATTACTGTTAAGTTTCATCAAAAGCCGTTCAGTACTTTTTGCGTGACAGAGTAATAAACATCCATCCTCACAAACCTTCGCGTCTATAATACTAGCTTCTGCCCACGGCTTCGCCCGCGTGGTATCCGGATAAAAAGTAGCCTATGTGTAATTCTGATGTATAAGCTATATTACTGTAAAGTTTCATCATAATCCGTTCAGTAGTTTGCGTGAAAGAGTAACAAACATCCATCCTCACAAACTTTCTCGTTTATAATATTAGAGTGGGATTTACATATAAATTCAGGGAGCCAAACAAATGATAGACCAAGTCAACGTACCAACTGCTTTATTCGCGGCTTACCCGCACCACAGATATTATAATACAAGTACCCGCACATAACAATTAAGCAGGACACCACAATTAGTAGGATATAAAGTTACTCATTAGCCTACTGTATGGCAAGATCCGTAATTTTATTAAGGTACAAACTTACCAGTGAGGTCAATATGCCTCAAAGCCGTCAGGTCGGTGATGAGAGGAGCCATCGATCGTGCGTCGATGCTGCTAGAGCTGTTGACCGCCAGGTGCGTCAGGTTCCTGAAGGTAGCTGCCAGAAGCTGAGCACTGGCTACTGTCACCTGGAAACGTCACCACTTAAAATCTACAAAAAATTACTTTAATCCCCATGGTGTACATGCTCAGATCCATACCACAGATATTCCAAAAATCTACAAAAAAACACGCCCATGACTTTAATCCCCAAGATGGTCATCCTCAGATCCATACCACAGATATTCCAAAAATCTACAAAAAAAAAACCCCATGACTTTAATCCCCAAGATGGTCATCCTCAGATCCATACCACAGATATTCCATACTCAGTGCATAGATTCGTGAAGAAACCATGTAAAGGGGACCACTTTTTTTTGTCATTATTTATGAGGTAAGATATTCTAATTGTGTTCCAGTGTAAATATAATCCTAGGATGCACAATCATAATACTTAAATAAACGTTAGTTAAGTTACAAAAACTTATTGAAAACTTATAAAACTACATCATTTAAATCTATAATGGCTTCGATTCTGGAGTTCACTAACTAAACTAAATTTAAACTTTTGCTCTCTTTTACTGATAGATTGAGGACGCTATGGCGTTGTTAATGCTTTGTCATTCGCAAAGCGGGATTAGACATCTTTGCCTGAATTGAATCGCAATAAGGCTTGATGGTTAGGCCCCAGGACTGGATCACTAGATAAATGCGGCACGCTTACTTGTCCTATCACGCTAACGTAAATTCGTCAAGGTAAATCTTGGCAGCAGTCACGTGACATCAATACAGCTTATGTAATTTCCATACAATTCATTCTTTCCGCAGGTGTTAACGCCAACAGAAAGTGGTTGTTGTGTGAGGGGGGCTGGTCACCATATATGGTGTAGAGCCTATTAGCATCTAGTACCAGGATTGGACGACTAGACAAATGCTGCATGCTTACTTGTCCTTTTACGCTAACGTCTGCAGAAAGAATGAATTGTATGGAAATTACATTAGCTGTGGAAATATCACGTGACTGCTGCCATGATTTCCTTAACGAATTTACGTTAGCATGAAAAAACAAGTAAGCGTGCGGCATTTGTCTAGTCGTTCAGTCCTGGTGCCTAACCATCAAGACTTATTGCGATTCAATTCAGGCAAAGATGTCTAATCCCGCTTTGCGAATGACAAAGCTTTAACAACGTGATAGCGTCCTCAATCGCAAAGCGGAAAGTGACATCTTTGCCTGAACTGACTCGCTATAAGACTTCATGGTTAGGCACCTGGTACTAGATGCTAATAGGGTCAACGACTGAGAATTCCCGGTATATTATACTTACCGCGCAATTCTTAGCCCTCCACTCCTTCACTGCGTTAACGCAGGGTCCAGCTCTAGCCCCCGCACACCTGGCGGCCACCTCCAAGGGTCCCGCTGCTCTGACCCGTCTCCACGCTTCAGGCCTGGATGTAATCCTGGTGACCAGCCGCGCCCACCGCCGACAGACGCGAGCCATCCGGCAGAGATCTGACACCTGGAAGGATAATGATTGGTATGACAAAGATGTACAGGAAACTGGGGTGGGATACGGAGAACCGATAATAGCAAACTATCAATACATTCACGTGAATATATACCTCCGAAACGGCTAATCCGATTAAAATGCGGTTTTCTGCAATCGATTTGAATCACTACAAAGATGGTTCTTGATAGGCTTTATCATCACAAGTCACTAGGGAGCGCTGCAGTAGACTGGAAAATACGTCGGGGCAAGAATTTATAATATCCCATAAATTCAATCTCGGCGGGACTCGTACCTCCCATTTGGTACGCGGGGGCTATACCAACTAAGCCACGAGATGGTTACCAGCCTGGTCGAAATTCTTGGAATTATTCGGCTCGAAGTACCGAGGCGTGGGTTAATATTTTAAAATCCAAATAATTATTCAAAACATCGACGATTTTAAAATGTTGACAAAATTACCTGTAGTGTTTAGGGGTGCACTAAGAAAGTATTCCACTACTTGAGGATTCAGTGGGATGAATTTAGTATGGAAAAACTCAATGTGGATTATTTTCTGATATTTCACTTCTTAAGGATTCAGTGGGAAAATGCATTTAGTATGGAAAAACTCAATGTGGACCAATTAACGGGGTCTTCTATGTCAGGATAAAAAAGGACTCACCTCAAGACAGGATAGGATTTTAAGCCAAAGAGCATCATTGAGTGTGGCATCCCGTTGGTGCTGTCTTCGTCTCGGTGGATGGCCTTCAGCGAGGGTATGGTAGCCCTGGTCTAAGCTGAGCTCACTGAGGTCTGCAGCGAGGGACAGGGACGGCTCAGGAGGGGGCGGGGGGCGCCTACGGGCCCCTCCACATACTCCGGGCCCGGAGCAGCTTCCAGTGGACATATTGAGACCCTGAAAAAAACAGCCATGTTATTTGTATGAGCAGTATTGGTACAGTGGGCTTCCGATCTGAAGGTGAGTTCAAATCAAACCGGCTCCATAATAACATTACTAAAATGAAATTACTAATTTTTGACAGGCCAATATTAGTCGTTTAGGGATGTACAAAATTACAAAAAACTTGTAAGCGGCACTCACAAGGGGGCACTTTTGGACCCAAACCATTCTCATCTTCGGTTTAAAGATTCTTTATTTCTCAAAGAACAGTTAAAGTTCGCTTATAAAATGAGAAAACAAAAACTACTAGAATATACATATTAGCACGAGTGTGCTTATCTACCTGCTAACATAATTTAGGTACTTAAGTAGGTACCTATCTAAGTAGGTACTAAAAAAATCAACAGAAAAAAACAGAGAAAACAAAACAAAACAACTTAATCTAACACAACACAAGTAGAAAGCTACCTAGGAACATGACGTACCCATTCGGTATTTGTACATAGAAAACCCACCAATATGACATTATAGGTTACAAACAAGTTTTCTCATTTTTTTGAAACAATAATCGATGTTATATTGTTTTTATCAAAAATCTTACAACTTAGATCAAATATTTTGGTGCCTTTAATGAAATTAAGGAACCAACTAATGGATTTTGTTTATATTTTACCTAACAAACGCGCGTAACAATACTTTTATTTAGTTGCAAAATAATAAAAAGGACTCATTTTCAATGGTATTTATCGAAAAAGGGGGCAAGGGGATGCACTTGTGTGTGATATCATACGATAGGCAATAACCTCTTCTATAAGACCTATGTGTTTTCAAAGCTGTATCGGTAAGTATTTCGTAGAAATCGACCTTGATAGATGTCATTCCATACAAATTTTTTGAACTTTATTTTTTTCTCGGTGAGTATTAGTTTTATGACGAAATGTCATAGAATAGTTACTCGTACTAATAGGGCTATTGAGCTTCACTGATTGGCATAAAAAAACTTTCAATTATTGAAAAAAAATCCAAAGTCCGCTTTTTAGCAGTTTCGACCCACTGGTGGTCGTCTGCTCTGTTGTTTTTGCCAAGCGTATTTTGCGCATGTTGACGAAGTGTGCGTAAGTAGTTTAGGAGCAAGGCAACTTTAAAATTAAGTTTAAGACATCTTACTTAATTACATCTTTATGTTTGCCTATTGCAAAATGTGTGCTATTGTACCGGTTAGTGTTCCGATAAGCGGCGACGGGCTTGCCACCTGTCAAGCATAATGCTAAATTATGCATGTGCATGTCAAAAACAAACATTTTGGACGTGCCGACTACCCCCTACTTGTATGTGTAATCTAATTTTATAGAGTTTTAATATTTTTTTTTGGTTACTGGTAAAAATTACAATGTTTTTTTAATTCTGGTTTATGCAATAAAGAGTTATCTACCTCTATCTCAATAGTAAAAAATATTGTCGATTTTAATGATTTTTTAATTCTGGTGTTGCATAAAGAGTTATCTATCTCAATTTTAAATCCCAAAGAGTTGAAATATTGAATGTACAAAAAATTGCCTTTTGATAGATACTCTAACAATAGGAATTTCCGAAAATTAATCTCTAGAGGGACCAGCGAAAAGGTTAAGTTATATGAAAAAACTCAACGAAATCTCAGGCATTCTACTAGTTATTATGTATTCTAAAAATCAATAAATTTTCTTCAAAACCTAATTATTAGCTGAATACAGAGACATTATACTGGCATCTAATAAATGGCTGTTTGTAGAGCCGTCTACGTGTCTTGCATAATTAATATCGCAATGAACATTTAATGTCCATTGAACGCGAGATAAACTCACTGTTATTACAGGTTTAGTACTGTCAGCGTGGTAAACTTTTATACAACTAAAGTGTAAAAAAATGGTGGAGGGAGGGATGGAGGAGGGGGACTCAATAAGTTCAGAGCAGATTGGTCTATTTTCGCACAGGAAAGGACTAAATGGAAGGAAGGAGTGGTGCGAGGCTTTTGCAGTGAGACATCCAGGGTTGAAATTGTAATAATATTAAAATTAAAACTAAAGTATTTATATTGTAAAAACGGGAATTTTCACGTACCGCACTATCAGTGCATATTGTAAAAAATCCCATTTTTACAATATGAATAGTCAAGTTCACGATAGTTTTTGGAATAAAAAAAAACTAAAGTGGTAAACAAGCATTAGGCCCAAATTTTGGTAAACGGTTAGCGTAACTTACGGACTTTTGCTACCCCAGAGGTATCACTACCGCGTTGCCGACCCTGAGACCTGAAACCTAAGACTGCTTTTTGATCTCGATTACATTATTTCCAATTATTAGAGCATTTGTATTAAAGCTTGCAAAAGCTAAAAAAAGCCCGAAACGGAATTATTTAGCTGACTGTACTCAGATGAAGACTTGCTGACCTTATTTTGCAATTAAGCACGATTGTCTTCACAATGGAGGGATAAATCAAACGACTTTGTCATTTGCGGCTCTGTCTCGTCTGGTCGTGACATTATGGACGGACTATATACTAGCTTTTGCTCTTGGCTCTTCTTGCATTTTTGCTTGCACTCATTGATGGTTATATAAAACAAAAACACGCTCAATGCGTAACCCAATGACGGTCATACTTACGTGTGTATTCAGTGCGTAAATCTGTAAGGATATCGAGTAGGGGGTAGTCAGGGGCACGTCTAATATTTAGCACATGCCACGTATTGAATAGTAACGAGCCTATCGCCTATCACCGCTTTTTAGAACACTAACTGCAATTAAAATATTATAATTTTATGATATAAGTAATTTATTTCATCTTTCAGAGAAAAGACCAAAGATGGATAAAGGCTGATTTAATTTAGGTCAGAAAGGAGAACCTCCAGTGGTTTTTCATTCTCTGAGTAATGAAAAACCACTGAAGAATTATCATTTAAAACTGTTTGCGGTTCGTTTTTATATTCTTGAAATCTTTCAAACACATTTGAATTATCGCTTACTTCATTCTTAAAGCCAGCACATCAGACCAGATGCGTGGGAGCACATTAAAACAATAATTAATTGTTATATATGTATTAATTGTATATAAATGTAATTAATTGTTATTCGATTCTAATTCAACACCCACGCGAATCATTCAAAATATCATCATGATTTGCCAAAACTAATTTGAAAAAAATGAAAAGTCAATGTTAACTGGATCATTAATTTTGTGATAATTTATCAAAGTCTGACTACGAACAAACTTAATTACAACTTTTTTTTATTGCGATGCGAACTTCTGTTTAATCGGCACAAGAAAGACTGCTCTACATTGTATTCATCGAATTCGCAGTTCATTAAAAAAAATATTTTTTGCGCTGGTAATAAAATAAAGCAAATATGCATATTTGATTGATAGTTATAACTCAAGTGGACAAGAACAGAGATAAGACTGAGATTTTGCCAAAAAAAACTAGTGCTCAATAATTGACCGCAAATAATTTTATCTCGCGGAGCAATTTTCGGAACAATCCCGTGCACGAAATAACGTCATTTTGTAACAAGTATTTTTGCAAAATGTTATAACAGCTGACGAGTTTTCAATCATCTATTGAAACGCCTGAAAAACTTGCGATAGAAATTAATCTAAAAACCATCCTTCATGTCATACAAATCGGTTACAAAAAACCGCATTTTAATCGGATAAGCCGTTTCAGAGATAAATGATAACCGACAAGCAAACAACCTCTGGGACGCGATATCCAAAATCGAATACGGAATAGAATTCCCTTTGATAGATTTTTATGGCCCTCTTTAATATTTTAGTCCAATATATAAAAATCCAGTCTGCATGTACAGTCGGCGCCAGCATTCCAGCCCACGCTCGCCCTTCGCACTTGGCAGCTATCATGATCAGCTGGCACCTCTCACAACATTATTATCTTTATTACTAAATATCATGCAGTAACTGTTTTCCAGTTCGCAGTATAGGAAGACGCTGCATAACATTGGCTGCGGGAATTTGGTGGATCATAAAATACATAAAATCTTTATTTCACCAGAAAATTTACAATTTCCAAATTTAAAAATGTTTACTTAGGTACCTAGGCTATGACATGAAGCTTACTAAGCAATGGTAGTTTTTTGTATTAGTGGGTATAGAACGTATAGATAAATAGTAAGTACTTATAGGTACCTATATACATAAGTTTGTCCAAGTATTTAACTGATGGATAGAGGTGGCTAAAAATGTTTATCATGGCAATCTTTCGGGGGAGCCTATGCGCAGCTATGGACTTCTACACTGACCTATTCGAAAAAGACGCATGTAGCACAAACACAAAACAGTGAAAAAAAATGTGTAGAAGCACCCTTTTTCTTTTCGATAACTTTGTTCAGGAATGAAATAGGAAGAAATACAATTTACGAGATGCGCCTTTTTCGAATAGGACGGCAGTACAGACTGTTACTGATGAACATTTGCTGAAGTACATTTCCTGTTCACTTTAAAAATTCCCAGCTGACAGCTGGCACATGCATGTATAGTTTAGTTGACTGTACATTTACTTTTCATGCCATTTGTTTTCAAGTATTTATGATTAATTTTATTTTAGTGTTGTTATGAAGACCGGTAATGAGTACAAAAACATATATTTTTATTAGTATATCTTTACCTCATAATCAAGATATTGATTCCGCGATACATAAATCAGACTGTTGTATTATTGTCTCCCTATATCAATAATATCTACAGAGGATAAAGGGATATAAATCATAAAAGCGCACGCAATGTCACACAAGATATCGCTGTCCGATCGAAACTCGTAAGTTTTATCGACTGTAACGGTAATTTATAGAATGGAAAACTTGTGGTAGTCTAATCAACGAGGCGAAATATAGATTCGTAGATGAATCATAATTGCTTTTACCGAAAAGAAATGCAGTTTTGCTATATGTATTAAAATGTATTTAATTGTTGTTAAAAGATTTAGTCAGTGGATAGCCGATACTAAAGTTACCCCATTTACGTCAGTCTTGCTCTCAAATAACCTGCATAGAGTGACAGTGACATAAGCACGATTCAAAGCAAAAACAAAATAAATTAGTCCAGTCATTTAATACATAAATTGTTATACAAGGGGTGAAGGTAAGCGATGAATTACACCCGAGATATTTCGACGCTATAGAGTTCGAGGGTGTCATTTCATAAGTTTTTGATGCTAAAAAATAAAATTGTTCATATTGTAAAAACGTTCTCCCTCCGCGATCACTCGGTGCCTTCACCGATAGTACGGTACGTGAAAATTCCTGTTTTTACAATATGAAGTTCACGATAGTTTTTGGAATGAAATAAAATTGTTTCCGTTTTTTGGATTTATCATGGAGATGTAATGAGCCTCATTTTATTTTCAAATTTACTTACGGCCTTATATGCATATACGGAGCAGTTTTCGAGTAAGTATGACCTACGTTCATCATACCTAGAGCATGAGTGATGAAAAAATAATTCTCGTCAAACCTAAAAAAAATATGACTTTGAAATACTGTAGAGTTACATAGATCTATATAAAACATAGATCTATTTGTGCAAATAAGAAGTTTGGTCACACAATTTTTTTTATTATCATTATTATAAAACTGATATAAATCAAGATATTTTTTAATACATCGTTTTTTTGTTTTATTCTACCCCAGTCGCATTGCCCAAGTAACACACTGCAGCTATGAAATAAACTTTTATACAAAATGTTTTAGCCATAACTTACTTTTACTACCAAAATATACATAAGAAAGTCTCTATCAATACGAGCACCTTTGACCATAACTAAACTTGTACAAAAGCTGCGTCTATGAGGGCCATATTTCACTTTAATTACACCGTCAATATTCTAAACAGGGCCATCCAGCTCAATACGTAATGGGCAAGGCATGTCACGAATGTCAAAAGATATGCAGTATGCCATATGAAAAATATATAGCTGGATCACTTTTCTATATTACTTCGAGGAGCAAGTAATTAGTGGTTACTTCTTAATAACTGAAGACACATTTTTCAAAAAGGTATTCAGGGGTTATCGTATAGTAATATATGATGTCTCCTAGTAGACAGGAGGAAAGATAGTGATATAATTGAAATTATTGTGGTTTGGTATCATTTTATCAACAATATGTTATGACTAAACCCTGTTCTTTACTATTTTGGGACGTTTCAACCCAGTTCCCATCTTACGGCCGTCAAGAGTGCTAGCGGACGTTGCCCATAGGAAGGTTCTCGAAACAATCTAAGGCTTTCCTTTATCAAAAACAGCCCTTAAAGTTGTTTTAAACTTCTAATTTAATGCATTTCAACTAGCTATCTCATTGGAGTCCTAGGATGCAAAAAGTGTGACTTAAAATATGAACGTGTCTCTTATTTTTTAAATGTATGCAGTTAACCTACGGTCTTTGGGCTGTGACTGTGGTGTTGTCGTAGGGAGACGTGGGCAGGTGATATACAGGGCCATAGAGGTTTAGTACCCAGCTGAAGGTATTTACGGCCTTTGAACAAATTACACTAATATTAATAGGATGCCAATTATAGACTAATTTGGATCAGTGACTTAAATGGGCGAGTCTAACTATTATCTTATTAGGTTAGCGATTTGAAAGGAATGTTTGATATCAAAGTGCTATTAAAATATATAGAACAAGGGTATTTTTTCATTTAGCTGATTTTAGGATATCAGATGTTTATGAGCATAGTGTGTTGAACGGAATAGTTGGGTTATGTCACAGCTTTTTGCGCATTTATAGATATTGGTAGCATTCACTTAAAATGTATGCATTAATAAGTTGAAAAAAAGTTTTCTTGGATTTTTATTTTTTTCGGTGAGACCGGACCGGTAGATATCGAAAGATGGCAGTAGGTATTTGTTTTGACCTTTGGTTTTGATAGTGGCATAGAAAAATGTACTTACATATTCGCTTAGCTCGTTTCCAATCCATGACTAGGTAGCTGTTTGACATAGTGGTTTCTCACGATGTTATAAGGTCATTAAAATGAAAATGTGTACATAAAATTCTTACGGCAGACTTCAGGTGCAAAAGGGGGGAAGGGGGCAACCACTCCAAATTAGATAGAATGTCAGCGCAGTGTCCATGAAATCGTAGATCGTATCTAATTTCTGACTAGCTTAGTTGAATTATTAAACTCAGGCATGTATTCGGAGCAAGCTGAAGGAGATTCAGCTTTTCTGCCCAAGACGTGTAAAGCGCATAATGGCGTGTGGAGTTGACATGGATGTCGTTCCATTAAAATTTTAAAAATATAATTTGAAAAATGGCGCAAATCAAAACACAGCCCAAGCCACCCCATATCAGCGCCCGCGGCCTATCGCGTCATTTCGGTGTGGTCTAATTTGCGCATTATTTCCAGATGTTTTGTTTGAAATTTAGATGGACGGCCAGATGGCCGCGCCATGTCAGAGGCCTACGCTTGCGTGTGGCTTGAGCCATATTATGGTGCATATAACAGTCGAGCAGTCATTTGCGCCACCTCATAGAGTCTTCAAAATGAGGACAAACCACACCATAGTCATAAAATAACAGTGTCAAAAAGTTGTCGAACGCATACAACTTCATTCCAACTGGTAGTCGCGACAACGCAATTTCAGGTAGCTGTGAGCATCCATGCACGCCCACTGCCCGGCGTTATTTTTACCACTTTGGTGTGGTTCGTCTGAACACACTTTACGTTCTTAGTCCGGCCCAGGCTATCGGCTATATGACACTACATTCCTGCCCTAATTACGTTCACGGAGTCCATTGCGGTTATACATGCTGTCGTAATTTGTCACCGGCTTTTGAAAGTCACTTTGCGTTTCTGCGAAAAGCATTTTTTAGGAAAATGTGGTTGCAGCCATGTTTTCGCACATGAGAATAAGATTGTTCAAAAAGTCACTTGAAAAAGGTATGCTATTCAGATGTGTGCAATTAATTTAATTAAGCTAACCTTTACACCCTTCATTATTTCGACTTCAAATAGAAATGGCGAAATAATATTTTACTCTGACCAGGTTTTGCTGGTGTGAGGTACCCGGATAGAAATAGCCTTGGTTATTCTTGATCACGAACTATTTTTATTCCACACGCCTAAATCGGTTTCACTTGCCTAGGTAGGTAAAGTCAACGGCACTGTACCAACATGTATAACTTAGTTCTACATTGTAACGCGCTGGACTAAGTTAGTCTGTAAGTTGAATGAAATAAATAAGACAATCTTAGTTTTTTTTCTTAGCTTTTTCAGTATTCTTGCATTTAATCTATCTATCAAATACTCAGACATGTTTGTTAACGATAATAGTTATAGAAAATCATCCAATTAGGATACAATTTGGAATCGATGTAAATCGTACCGTGCCATTCGCTCCGTAGATATTTATATCCGTACTAGCTTCTGCCCACGGCTTTGTCCGCGTGGTACTCGTATAAAAAGCAGCCTGTGTTATTCTGATGTATATGCTATGTTACTGTAAAGTTTCATCAAAATCCGTTCAGTAGTTTTTGCATGAAAGAGTAACAAACATCCATCCTCACAAACTTTCGCGTTTATAATATTAGTAGGACTGTCGTTATCATCCAAAACTGTATGGTATGGACATAAACTATTATAAATAGACCACGAGACATTGCAATAACTACATTTTTATATTATATATTTTTGGATGATAATGGCAATACGAATAGCTAGGAAAGGAAAGCTATAAGGGAATAAGGCCTGAATACACATTACTTTTTTTTGTACAGCATCATTTTGCAAAGACTATACTCTTGTGTACGCATTACACAGCATCTCACTTCCTGTTTTCAACATGAGAGGCTAGACTATAGATAAACTATTTATTTCAACTAGTAGAACGCCCGCGACTTTGTCCACATTGAGTTATTCCACACGAACTTCGTCCTTCCGCTACACCCTCTATGAGTGGAATTTCGGAAAACCTTTAGTGCACCCCTAAACACCAAAACGAACATATCCTACAAGTTTCAGCTCTCTAGGACTTACGGTTTAGGCTGTGCGTTAATTGTTAGTTTGTGTTTGTGCGACGCAACGATTTTAGATATAGATGGTTTCTTGATTAAAACAGCTAAATCTAAGCTGGTAGCTAAGCTAGTGGTATTAGTTCTTTAACTGGTATGGGACTCTAAAATGGCGCCAGCAACGGTTTTAGATATATTGATGGTTTCTTCATTAAAACAGCTAAATCTAAGCTGTGGTATTAGTTCTCTAACTGGTATGGGACTCTAAAATGGCGCCAGAACGACTCAATAAACAACAACCATATTTGCAACATTGTACACGCGTAGTTTACAACAACGATGCAAAGATACTGGTAACGATAAACTAACATTGTAAGTACGAGATACCATTCTTGTTGAGACGAGAAATTCTCGTGTTAAAAACATGAACTTTTCTATCCTTGTATATTATTTTGTAGTACCTACTCTGTGAAGAAAATTCATAAGCTATGATAGACGAAAGCAGTGATAATCACATGGCGGTATAAAGCGCAGAGAGAAAACATATCATAGATAATGTGCTACAATAAAGTTTTTGTCATACCTGGAAGGAACTTATACCTATAATACAGGCTCGGCCTAGTTTAGGTATTAGTATTAGTCTTGTGTATACATCTCCGATAAGCTCGAATACCTACCTACTACCTAGAAGTAGGTACCGTCATTGTAAAGTTAATGTACCTCTATACTTCTTATGTAATGTATTTGATCAATAAATTATTATTATATTATTATATCAGATATCAGAGGGAAAAATAGGGTCATGAACGTACTTGTTGGTATTTTTAAGGTTCTATGTACAATAAAGAATTAATGTAATCAATAAATCTGTTTTTTTTTTGTCCCAGCATCCTTCTATTTCTATATTAAAACAAAAAATGAATAAAAAATATATATAATGCTGGACATTTTCACACATGATCATCTAGCCCCCAAACTAAGCAGAGCTTGTACTATGAGAACTACATGACTGATATACTACTTATATACTTTTTTTTTTGTAAATATATACATAATATACATAGAAAACACCCAGACCTGAGACAAATATTTGCAGATACAAACATTTGTCCCGTGGCGGGAATTGAACCCGCAACCTTTTGCGTCTCAAGCGGGCCTTCACCCACTGCGCCACAGAGATCATCGTCAATAAATGGCACCGCTGCAATTTAATAACAAATAATGATTCATAAGTATTATGTGGGAAATTAATATTACCTTCCTACCTGATCGAATGTCCCATCATTTATATTATGAATATTTAATCCATCGTTTTGACGAGAACAATGGATCTTTTTTGCATCACTCTTATCATCATTATTTTAATCGCCAATTAGTGATTATTTTTGTCATCTAGGGTTCAAGTTACCTGTTGAATTGATGAACAACTCTACAAATAAGATACCACATTCTTCAGACTGGTTGAAAATATATAACTTTTGGTATACATGGAGATACATAGGACACAAATACATACGTACTTTAAATATGTTATTAACGTATTACCACACTGCTCACACGAACGAAAGACATCAGAAAAGTCCATAAATCATTCAATATCAGTGAACTTTGAATAAAGCGAGTGAACCTCAAATTCAAGATCAAATCCTATTTTGGTTTGATATCCCAAAAATCCTACTTCCTACTAATATTATAAACGCGAAAGTTTGTGAGGATGGATGTTTGTTACTCTTTCACGCAAAAAATACTGAACGGATTTTAATGAAACTTTACAGTAATATAGCTTATACATCAGAATAACACATAGGCTACTTTTTATCCGGGTACCACGCGGGCGAAGCCTTGGGCAGAAGCTAGTATCAACTACGTCGGGGATCGAGCCCGCAACCTCCCGCCTAGTACGCAGGCGCGTACCCCACCTGTATACCACCCAGCCACTCAGTCAGTCTGGTTGAAATTCTTGTGATATAACTACTTAGTTAATTAGGTTTGCATTAAAATCAGGCCGCAGATTTTGAACCCGACAAATTAAAAAAACGTATCTTCGAAAGGAAGGAACTCCTCAACTTTTCCTTCAAAGGGAAGGTCAAACACCGTTTACGTGTAGGGTCCCCCCTACACGTAAAGAAGGGATGCTTTTTGCTCTTAATTTTTTTTTACCAATTTGTCTGCGTGATTAATAAATATACCCATACCAAATTACAGCTTTCTTGTAAGTACTAAGAGTCTTTGAACTAACCCGTGGACGGACAGACGGACGGACATGGCGAAACTATAATGGTTCCTTGTTGACTACGCAACCCTAAAAAATAAATAACCCCAAATTCATTCGAAAGTTAATGTTGTTTCATAACAGTCCACCCAATGCATTATTTTGAAGTATTCCCATTTGAGCACCTATTTTTTGGGCACCTATGCATTGAGCACCAAAGGTTTGTGCAGCAATCAATATTTTAACTTGGTGCTCAAATGGGAACAAAAAATAAAATTTGATTTTATTACCCATTGAGCACCTACGGTGAGGTAGCTTCTAGTGATGGGGTTAATAATAATTACTCTGGCTCCGATTATCTGCAATGTTCAGTTCGCATTTGAAGTCAAAGTCAAACAATACAAAGTAAAATGGCGAAGAAAAATATCGTGCGGCAACTACATATGTAGGTTGTAGCAAGGTAATAAGACTCTCAAAGAACTGGTAGGTACTTAAAAAACTTGCCATACCGTATTTTTATCATCATCAACAACAACAGCCTGCAGTACCCTAAAGTACGTCAGCGTCGCCGCCATGACCCTCCACCAGTGTCATGACGAACGATCTTGGGCCACCTCCATCCTCTTCCCGCAATCTTTGAAATGTCAAAATCAAAGTCAATAGGTTTTTATTCATTGAAATCACAAGGATCAAATGGACATCTGTGATATGGATCATATAGAAACGTCAACTCAAAAACTTTGTGAATTTAAAATTTGAAAGTGAATTTACGCCGATTCCTTGCACCAAAGCCTAGAAGAATCTGGCAACAAACTCTGCTTGGTTATTTTTTGATGATCCTTCATTCAGCTTTAGTGTGGTACCAATCGAACAAAATGAACTCATTTATAGAAAAAAAGTACTAGTCAAAGTCAAAGAATTAAATTCGTAAAAAACACGTATAAGTAAATCATCACAAGCTCCCAAAGTAGCTCAGGGCATTAATTTGCGTCCCACGATTCACCCGCAGCAACACGTGCAATAACAAGGTCCTTTTTAATATTGTCTGCTTTATCGCCAGGAGCTAGTCCAATAAGGCTTCTTAATACCAGCTTATGACTATCCTCTATGTAAGTGCCTTCATAACGTTTTGTTTATCGTTTGAAGAACCTGCCTACTTATACTTGTTTTGTTTTGTTTAGCTGTCCATGTTGTATTTATGGTACGGCAAACAATGGCCTCGATTCTGTAGTACACTGACTAAACTAAATTTAAACTATCGCTCTCTTTTACTGATAGTGTACGCAAGAAAGAGATTGCAAGAATTTTAGTGCTGTGTGCTGCTGTCAAATCAGTTTACGTGCCGCTTTTCTTAGTGTTTATAATCAGCATGTTTTGATATCACGACTAAATTTGTATGGAAAACTTAAATCTGACTAATTTGACAGCACTAAAATTGTAGCTATCTCTTTCTTGCTTGCACTATCAGTAAAAGAGAGCGACAGTTTTAATTTAGTTTAGTCAGTGTACTACAGAATCGAGGCCAGTATCTCGCTAAGGTTTTAAGGGACTGAGAGTATTTTCAGACATTCTTTAAAAATCTGTCGGAGAGAAAATGAAACTAACTGCAATCCAATTGGTGGTCGCGACAACGCAGGCAGATGTAGCGAGATCATTGATACATTAGCCATTTCATTTCTGCAGCTTGTGGTCGAGGTGTGGTCCGCCTGAAACCTGAGCAGGCTTTGAAGACTTCAGCTACCCCTTAAGTAAGTTTAGTTTAATTACTTATTCCATCATCACCCCGAATGCTCAGGGTTAATTTTTTTTTTTATTTCTAACTTAGCCTTAGTTTTACCACGTCTTACTAACATATATTATAAATAAATAAATAATAATAAGCGTTAATAATAATTTTCATGGATGGTGAATGATGAAACTATTGGATATATTGGGTGATAATCTGGACTATTGAGTAAATGCTTAAGGAATGGTTGCTGGGCTATGTAGGATGAAACGGCACCTGCAAATTCTGACTCAAATTCAAATATATTCATAGGCAGGTGATGACTTGCCGTCCACTATTATTATTATTATTACTATTATTTAGTCCTTTGTGTATTTGGTTGGTCCTTTTACGCTGCACCTTCCAGCTCGTGATCGTCTCTCGATAACTGCCATTCCCCAGCTGTTTTAAATTCTGTAGATTCAAGGAATACCCATAGCCACTTCAATTTGTAAAATGATATGGCCAGCACTTCAACTAACTAAGTTACTAACTCATACAGATAATCTAGATTACCTAGCTTTTATATAAAAAAAATAGTGTGATTATAATGAGGTAGCTATTTACGTTTATCCTGAGTTCGTTATTATTGTATTCTAGTCGGATCGATTCAATCGGAATTCTCGATTTTCCCGTCTATAAATTTTCTAAATTCCCTATTAAACCTAATCTTAATTTTGTATATGACAACACAAAGCTATTAACCATACACTTGAATAAGCTTGTAGTCTATTAGCCTGGTTGACACAACAGGGAAGCAATTAAACAATTTGATCAGGCAACCAGGAGGCAAAGCATGCTGTGTGGCTTAGCCTGAGGGCAAACTGTCGTGTAGTTCCCATAATACAAGCTCTGCTTAGTTTGGGGCTAGATGCTGTGTGGAAAAAATGACCAGCATTTTTTATTTTATTATTTAATACTGAGCAGTTTTCCGGATTAAATGCTGAAATTATCAAACAATAAAAAAGTAAGTTTTACTCACGATGCAAGGAACCATAATATGTGTTTGTAAAATTGTAAGAGGGTGTTTGTTTGTTAAGATTATTTAAAACTCAATCAAATAAACTTTGAAATTACAATGAATTGTAATTTCAATGTAATTTCAAAGTTTCAATGTTTTTATGTTTGTTGCTAATAATCTTCATAACGGCTAGACCGATTTGGATGAAATTTAAAACAGCTATAGTTCGTAACCTAGAATATCACATATTATACTTTTATAAGATTAAGACGCGGGTTAAGTTGTGGGAAGAGGCTAGTTGGTTATGGAGTACATGACAGGAGATTTAAAATTTTGTAAAACTCTTGTTGAAATGTTAGATGTCCGTTTTGGTCTTGGTTTTAGTTTTACACTATATACACACAAGTGATGACCTAGCTAGCTAGTATTTACAATGCCTTAGACACGAAAAAGTGAACATGGTCAATGACCTCGATTCTGTAGTACACTAACTAAACTAAATTTAAATTGTCGCTCTCTTTTTTGATAGTGTACGCAAGAAAGAGATGGCAAGAATTTTACTGCTGTGTGCTGCTGTCAAATCAGTTTACGTCCCGCATTTCTTCGTGTTTTAGTCAGCATGTTTTGCAAAATTTGTATGGAAAACTTAAACCTGACTAATTTGACACCACTAAAATTGTAGCTATCTCTTTCTTGCTTGCACTATCAGTAAAAGAGAGCGACAGTTTAAATTTAGTTTAGTCAGTGTACTACAGAATCGAAGCCATTAGGCGACAAAAAAATTTATTATCACTTTGTGACGATGTGTGAGTGTCATATTCACACAAGAGAAAGCCCCTTAGTTTCCATGTGTGGTCCAAACTGAAAATAACTTACAGGATGAGCCTAGGGAGCAAAACAGAATAGCCAAAAAAACACTTTTACATCCTTCTCATATGTTTCTTCGAAGACCAAAACCACATCTATTCTATGAGTTCTGATTGTACGTCACTCTACTTTCTTAGCATTTTCCACGCTCCATGTGCAGTCCCCTTAAGCCATTGAGATAACCGTGACCCGTGGGTCGCGTTCCGGAGAAAATGGCCGACAAAGTCGAGAGCAACAATGCATCAATGCCAGTTCTTGAGACTTTGTACCTGGCGCCTGTGGACGTATATCACGCTAAAGTTTACCGCTTTTAAAAATCATATATAACCAAGTATTTTTGAGGCTAATTTTCTTTTGTGACAAATTCATCATATGTCGACCTCTGTGGCGCAGTGGGTGAAGGCCTACCTGAGACGCAAAAGGAATCTAACCCGGACGGTTAGATTCCTCGGGACAAATGTTTGTATGGTCTACAAATATTTGTCTCGGGTCTGGGTGTTTTCTATGTATAATTTGTATGAATTTACAAAAAAAAGCTATATAAGTAGTGTATCAGTCATTTAGTTCCCATAATACAAGCTCTGCTTAGTTTGGGGCTAGATGATGCTGTGTGAAAGCATTATTTATTTATATTTATCATGCTTTTTATTTCAAACAGTAATACAATTCAGTTTGTTAGTAAATTTACATAAGAATATTTGTTAGTAAATTCTGCGATGAGAGCAAGAGGTAGGTAAATAGGGACATTTTGTGACGAGAGAGTAATCAAACAATATGATTTTGATTTCATTCCGCCCAAAATGCCTCCAAATAGGAGTGGTACATCTCTCCGCTACTGTTTTCAAATAATTTTGTGACTGCCTCGAACTCTACTCATTAGAGATGCGAATAGATCGACTAAGGTTATTTTGTGCAATGACAATTTCATTAACATTTTTATCACACATTTATGTATTTTGATGGCGCACTAACAGACAAATTATTTCGAATGCGTGGGCTATAAATAATTATCAAGTGGATATATTATTTACTATTCTAACAGTAGTGTTTTGATATCTTATTTTAAGTTACAAAAAACTTAAAATAAGAAGGTATATACAAAAAATACAGATGTAACAGCTAGCTATCTAAAGACCGTTGCAATAATCTATAGATAGCTCAACTGATGCAGATCACTACCAGACGGAAGCGTTCCCAAAATACTAGCCGCATTGCCACGCTGAGTGGCAATGATAAGATAGTCAAGTTCGGTCGAAGGGGCTTCCTACACTTATCATCCGGTTCGTGGTCACCATTCGAGAACCTTTCTTCGCCAGCGATTGTCCGTTCTTGTCGCTACATCGTTGCCAGACTTCGCTAAAGGTATATCATTCAAGATGTTTGACTCGCTCATTTTCAATTATGTAGCTACTCACATAACGATTGCACAAGCCGAAGGAAACAGCGTAGGTTTTCTGATATTGAGATAAATTACCAGATTAATATCACACTAATCTCCCAAGCTGTGACTCATTATTTATAATCGTTTGTTTGCCAGTTAACCTTTTGGTATATGGAGGCCATTTGTAATGTAAATACTTTGTAGTGCACAATACTTGTTAAAATACATTCAAAGTAAAAAAACTAAACAAAAAAAGAGAATTGGTTGCGCAAAACGTGTCCAGTTATAACGCAGACTATAGCGTCTCTTTTTCAAAATCAATAGTGGTCGAGAACGATAGGCTTGTAACCTGTCATTCATGTAAGCGTGAATAAATGGTTATCTGTCTCTAGCTTCTGCCCACGGCTTCGCCCGTGTGGTACCCGGATAAAAATTAGCCTATGTGTTATTCTGATGAAATATATTACTGTAAAGTTTCATCAAAATCCGTTCAGTAGTTTTTGCGTCACAAACTTTCACGTTTATAATATTAGTAGGATTAGTAGGATTTGTGATGTGGAATGGGCATGTGTCAAAAATGCGCGCTTCCGACTACCCCTCTACTTGGTATGTATGTATGTTAATGGACTCTCTTTTTCACATTCGGACTCAAAGTTGATACATTATGCGTGGAAGTCTGGTTAGATGACTAGCCAGCCTAATGCCACCCAGAAACTCAGAAGCTTCCTTGGAGATCTTCCTGGGATACTCTTTACTTGATATCCTCTCGGGTATATCTACTGAATCTACTATAGCTCTGAAGATTTCCAAAATCATAATTAACTTATTACAGTCGTCAGTGTATTTTGACAACCTCTGTGGCTCAATGGGCGAAGGTCCGCCTGAGACGCAAAAAGGTTGCGGGTTAGATTCCCGCTGCGGGACAAATGTTTGTATGATTTGCATACATCTGTCTCGAGTCTGGGTGTTTTCTATATATAATGTCTATGTATTTACAAAAAAAAAGTATATAAGTAGTATATCAGTCATGTAGTTCCCATAATACAAGCTCTGCTTACTTTGGGGCTAGATGATGCCGTGTGAAAAATGACGAAAAAAAGAAATGCTTTTGGGACAAGGGATTCTTAAAACATTTATCAATCTCCATTATTTTTATCAGGCATAATCTAATGACATTCAATATTATCTGGTATTTACATAACCTCCAATAAAATATTAAGTTACATCATTATACCAGTGTTTCTATGGGTTTCAGAGAAATCTTGTATAATAAAGAAATTGCTTTTTCAATCTAGAGAGATCGTTTGTGCCACCTTGGATTCCATAATCTCTCTGAATAAATTAATTATTTAGAATCTGTTGGAAATCATATCGTTAACTTTTATTTGTGGCTTCACAAAACATTACATGACCTACTTACATAGCCATGAAGATGATCGTCGATAAGATTTTATAGTATTCCAGGAATTCAACTTTGGAGGGACTCGAACGCGCGACCATTCGCTTGGTACGCTGTGTTATACAAACTAAGCCACAAAATAAAAAATAAAATAATGCTGGACATTTTTCACACAGCATCATCTAGCCCCAAAGTAAGCAGAGCTTGTGTTATGGGAACTACATGACTGATATTCTACTTATATACTTTTTTTTTGTAAATATTTACATAGAAAACACCCAGACCCGAAACAAATGAATGCGAATCATATAAACATTTGTCCCGCAGCGGGAATCGAACCCGCAACCTTCTGCGTCTCAGGCGGACCTTCGCCCACTGCGCCACGGAGGTTGTCAAAGATTAGTCTAACTCGTTACTAGCGAAATGTTTTGCCTCGAAACGCCAAGGCTCCACCACACGAGAATTTTAGATTTCTCTTAAGAACCCAGTAACATCATCAATGTATATTAGATTATATACAGGGAAATCAAGCGAGACGGCCCAAAACTTACAGGGTGATGGAGGATCTTGTGGCCCAATCCGGAATCATCCTATGCGTAGATGGGCGTATGTTCTATGATTTTGGCCAGCTTACCTAGTTTTGTGCGATTTTTTTACTAATTATATAATAACCCTGTTATAGTAAACTAGAGCCCACGGCTTCTCCCGCGTGATACCCGGATTAAAAGTAGCCTATGTGTTTTTCTAATGTATATATATAAACTATATTACTGTAAAGCTTCATCAAAATCCGTTCAGTAGTTTTTGCGAGATAAATTAACAAACATGCATCCTCACAAACTTTCGCTTTTATAATATTAGTAGGACTAGCTTCTGCCCACAGCTTCGCCCACATGATACCCGGGTAAAAAGTAGCCTTTATGTTTTTCTGATGTATAAGTTATATTACTGTAAAGTTGTATCAAAATCCGTTCAGTAGTTTTTGCGTGAAAGAGTAACAAACATCCATACTCACAAACTTTCGCGTTTATAATAGTAGTAGGACTAGCTTCTGCCCACGGTTACGTCCGCGTGGTACCCGTAAAAAAGTATCATTTGTGTTATTCTTATATATAATATAATATAATCTTTAACCAAAATTGAACTAGATTTCACCTGCTGAATATATCTATATTAAAAACGACAGTCGTGGCTCCACACAGTCATGGCTTTCTAACCACGATCCACAGCTATCTATCCTGATTCGATTTTCGTGACGCCACAGCCGTAGAACAAACTATCTGATGAAACCTAACAATGTACGGATAAATCAAGATCTCTAATCAATAGATCGACCGGCGTTCCCACGAAATCGGGAGATTGCGTGATCCGCCATATCATACTTACCTACTTAGCAGGTATAGTTTGTTATACTGCGATTTTAGATTGCGTTTTTAGAGAACTGATTTTAAAATTAAAATACAATGCGATGTTTAGTTGGAGCGGATGATAGTTTAATAATAAACTCTTTTGAGTATTTTATATATCAGTTGTTCTGGGGTAATAAATCGCCTCTAATGCTATTCTAGAGCTAATGATACGAGTATGAGCGAATGCCACTTCAGTCTTCTTTCGCAGAGAATTGAGAGGCTTCTCTCAATAGTTCCTCAAAGTCACACAGATGGCGCAGTACCGAAAGTATTAATGATGAGATCAGACTCAAAAATGTTTCAAAGATGATGGTCTTGTTTTAGTTATTGTTTTAGTTTATTAAGTTTGATTATTCTGAGACATTCCATAAATAATAAAATAAAAAAATAATAATAATGCTGGACATTTTCACACTGCATCATCTAGCCCCAAACTAAGCAGAGCTTGTATTGTACAAACATTTGTCCCGTGGCAGGAATTGAACCCGCAACCTTCTGCGTCTCAGGCGGGCCTTCGCCCACTGTGCCACAGAAGTCGTAAAAAGAAAATTAAATGGCATAATTATATTTAGTAGATTTTGGAAATAATAACTTGACCCGCCTGCCAAACATAAAAATAAAATTCTCTTTACAAACTCATCTGGAAGTTGTCAATGTGTAAAAAAACTTTCGTTTCTACAGCAAAGCCACCCGGCCACTCTCGATAAGATATGAAACAAATGCGTCGTAATCACCACATGCATAGGTTTGTTTGCAGGGTGGCGGCGCTTCCGTGTCGGTTCGATTTATACGCAAACATTTTGAAAATTTTGTAACGAAACACGTATGATGTATGCTCTTTCGCTTAGAGCAAGAAACTTCAGTAAATGCCGATAATTTCGTTTTTCTGGGAAAGTACTTTGTTTACACCTGATTATTAATTTATTATTATTTATATGGATAGATAGATAGATAAACTCTTTATTGCACACCAAAGCAAAATACAAAAAGACACAGGAATTCACAATAATATAAGGTACAATGGGAGGTCTTATCGCTAAAAGCGATCTCTTCCAGGCAACCTTTGGATGGACAGGATAAAATAGAATCAAAAGACGGCGGTGTACGAGTACCTAAACCTACAACATATATATATTAATATAAATACCTACATAAATTACAAATATATATACATATCTTATATAATATACATATAAATAATAATAATGTGAGATAATAATATATAAAACTATTTACTAGCAGCTCTGAGACATAGAAAGGAAATAGTTGTATACCATAACTTCAAAAATGGCAAGTGAC
This sequence comes from Perizoma flavofasciatum, assembly GCA_958496245.1. NCBI lineage: Eukaryota > Metazoa > Arthropoda > Insecta > Lepidoptera > Geometridae > Perizoma > Perizoma flavofasciatum. Next base: position 2,938,367 of record OY292439.1, on the reverse strand, counting down.
TTTGATGATCTAATAGAAAAAGGTAGGGCGTTCCATAGTCGTACAGCTTGCACCGTAAAGGAGTTACCATAAAATTGCGAACTATGGACAGGAGTATGAAGCTGTAGAGTTTCGGAAGAGCGAAGTTTTCGATCATGCGCGTGGTGTAAAAATTCAAAACGCTCCTTAAGATAACATGGTGAGGAAGGATTAAAAAGAACACTATAAAGAAGGGAAAGAATATGTGCATTCCGGCGAAGGCGGATGGGAAGCCACTTGAGTTTTGCGCGAAATTCTGAAATATGGTCATACTTACGTAAGCCAAATATGAACCGGATACAAAGATTTTGAAGGCGCTCAAGTTTGTTTAACTGGGCTTCGGTGAGGTCGAGGTAGCTGGCGTCAGCATAGTCTAATATAAGGAGTAGAAGAGATTGTGCAAGCATAACTTTGGTACTGGTTGGCAAAAAGTTACGAAGTCTTCGCAGCGAAGCAGAAGACGCAAACATCTTGCGACTGATCTCGGCAATGCACGGCTCCCATGTCAACTTGGAATCCATAATAATACCCAGGTTTTTCACCGATTTGCTGATAGGTATAGGCGTGCCGTCAAAAAGTATTCGCGGAAGTTATGCGAAATCTAGCCTGGGTATCATTTTGTGACTGCCAATGACAATACCTTGTGTCTTTTTAGGGTTTACTGTGAGGCCAAAAGATTTACTCCAGTCACAAATTAGGTCCAAATCAGAATTAATTAAGTTGATTGCTCTGTACATGTTTTCAATTGTTGACTGTGTGTAAATCTGTAAGTCATCCGCATACAGGTGGTAGGTAGAAGATAAATTTTTAGAAATAGAATGAATAAAAATGGCAAAGAGAAGTGGAGAATCAGCATTTTTTCTAAACATAAAAATTCTAAACAAAATTAAGACTGATTACATTGTCATTGTGGTTTTTTATTGCTCGTATAAAAAGGGGGATTTCTTTATTTTATTACTATATCCGGGATCCGGTTTCCTTCTCTCAAGGAGGGAAAGTGGAATAAACCAACATGATGAGGGGGATTTCTGCACTTTTTTTTATATTAGAGTTCTGTTTAACCCCTGAGGGAATTCCCTTAGGGGGGGAAAAGTGGAATAAGTAAAATGTTAAGGGGGATTTCAACACTTTTGAGTTCAGTTTTCCCCCTAAGGGGGATTTTTCAGGGGGATTTGTGGAATAACCCAAATGAAGTGGCCATTCTATTAGTATTACTATTATGTATTCTGTGACCATACTGTTCTAGTTATGGTCATGGAGCCAGTTTGTAGCAATTTAGATATGCGAATGTTTTGTACACAGATATAAAGTGTCCACAAGTCAATTTAGATGATAATATTTTTGCTGGTTGAGTAAAATTAGAATAGATATATGTTTGTAAAGTAAACTGGGCACTTCAAGATAAACAAAGACAGGTCTGCACCAAACCGAACCAAAAGGCTGTTATGCCGGGTTCAGCGTTTCAGCGTCAGCGAGAGCGGGAGCGGAATGTCGGGTATGCTTTTTTATTTACTATCCAACGATTTATAGGATTGGATAGGAGTTGAATTGACATTGTATGTCAAAAGTAGCCTCCCAGTTCATCGTGTAGGCTTCCTATAGTGCTGTTATTTTTTTTTCTAAACATGACCACAAAGTATCGTTTTTGTTAAAAATAAACGCTAACAATAAACCTCAACTTTAACTTATATTTATTACAAAGTGCACGGAGCAGTATTGTTGATAAAACAAAACGTCAGCAGGAGAATAGTAAAGTACGTGGTATAGTGTAATTATATCCTAAAACCAGGTTTGTAAAGAGGCAATGCCCTCGATTCTAACTAAACTTAAATTAAGTTTAGTTAGTACACTAACTAAACTTAATTTAAACTGTCGCTCTCTTTTACTGATAGTGTACACAAGAAAAAGATGCAAGAATTTGACTCCTGTCGAATCAGTTTACGTGCCGCTTTCCCTCGTATTTATAGTCAGCATGTTTTGAAATTACGACTAAATTTGTATGGAAAACTGACTCATTTGACAGCACTAAAATAGTAGCTATCTCTTTCTTGCTTGCACTATCAGTATAGAGAGCGACAGTTTAAATTAAGTTTAGCTAGTGTACTACAGAATCGAAGCCATCATCAGGCAGTATAGGCTCTTATGGGAAAGTTGATAATATACGGCGCTTGTGTACACATTAGAAACTAGGTCATAACTAGGTGGGTCTATGCACAGCTCTATAGAAATTCTTATCGATAGCTTCGCTAACATTACACTGCTTTCAATAAAATAAACACTCAACAATCACATCGTCCTGAGTCCATGGAGTAACAGAAACTATGAGTACCATAGTACCACAACATCTGCAGAACATGCAAACATTTGTTCTGAAGTGTGAATCAAATGACTACCTACTCGACCACATCATGGATGTCGTCTACAAAATTATATTTCCACGTAGGTATGAAAAATGGTACGTTATAGATGGGCTGTGCTACTTGTTTTTATCCTCAACCTAACACATACTTTTTTTTATTAGTTACGTTGACAACATCTGTGGCGCAGTGGGCGAAGGTCCGCCTAAGACGCAGACGGTTCCAGGTTCGATTCACGCTGCGGGACAAATGTTTGTATGACTTGCAAATATTGGCCTCGGGGCTAAGTGTTTTCTATGTTATATAATACGTATGTATTTACAAACAAAAAATGTATGAACTATGTAGTATATCAGTCACGTAGTTCCCCATAACACAAGCTCTGCTTACTTTGGCTCTGCTCGATGATGCTGCACTGTATTGGTCTCCATAATCTCTACTTTTACGCAGTCCAACAACCATAAGTTGCCAAAACCTGAATGTAAATACATATAGACAATTCTCTAGAATACGTAAAATTAGCGCGTCATTTTATACAAACCAAAGTTTATCTAAATACCATTTTCCAAATGGCGAAATATTAATCAGGGTGTTGTTACTTATAGGAAACTGCATTGCTAACTAACCGCAAAGGAAAGCTAAACACCTATTAGCGGAAATAACTATAAAAGTGAACTCTTATTTACACAGAAAGCAGGGCCCGTATCAATATCTACTTGCTGCTGTGCTGTGGAGTTCTTGTCTGTGTGCATAAAATCGTGAAGGAAAATATCGTGCGGCAACTATACAGGGTGTAATAAGACTACTCCCGAAAACTTCGGGAGGTGAAAGTACACATCAATACGAACAACTTTTACTATGGAACCAGCACTGTGAACGCGAAAAAAAAATCAGCTGTTCCATACTAAAGTTCAATACCTACTTGGCTGAAATGTATGGAGCATTCAGTCAGCCTCAATACTGGTGGGTACTTTCACTCCCCGAAGTTTTCGGGAGTAGTCTTATTACACCCGGTATAGTATGTTTCCTACTTCATTATATCCTTCCTAAACACAGGGAAACCTAGTTAGAGCTCGGCCATGTAATAATAATAATAATAAAAATAAACCTTTTTTTATTTCCTAGATTAAATATTCTTATGATCTAAATAAATTATAATTATTTTTAAAAAACTAGATTTATCAAGGCCCCTTTCGGGTATAGTCCTCCTCCAAATTTTTCCAAGTTTCTCTGTTTTGAGCTTTTTCCGTCCAGCTTTGTCCTGCGACTTTGACGATTTCGTCGGCCCAACGTTCTTGGGGGCGGCCAGAGCTCGGCCATGTACTCGTTATTATAGTGTCATGACTGTGATCGCAGTTAACATACTACCTACCATCTGTATGAGCCAAGATATCAAAACATAGGTACTGGTTACCTAGTACCTACTCACTTAGCAAGTAGTACATGGGCTGTTACTTAAAGCAAGCTATGGTCAAATAAATTATTATTAATATACTTTTATTATTATTATTATAGGTTGTAGGAAGATAATAAGACTCTCAATAAAAGTGGGTACTACACAAACTTGCCACACCGTAGCATGTTCTATTATTATCATCATCAACAACAACAGCCTGTTGTCATGATGAACCATCTTGGACTACCTCCATCCACTGACTCCCCGTAATCTTTGAGATGTCGTCTGTCCATTATGGTCGCCGTCCAGTACATGATTGCGATTCGAAAACCAACATGCTCTATCAAATTCGAAGAAATATATTTCCACACAGATCGTTTTTCTAATCTGAATCACAAACCACATATAAATAATGTATTAAGTTCTGGCGATTGTCAGAAATAATAAAATTAAACATTTTTAAGCGTTTTTTCGCGATGTTTTATTTTATTGTTATCACTGGTGTTCTTGCAGGTTTCATGGTCGCAGTAAGACTCAAAAGAACAACGCGAAATAAAACAACGATTAATCAGTTTAAAAGTGTCATGTTCCACGCCGAGATACCGGAATCCTGCTTTCTACATAAATGTGTCGGAAGGCAAGAAACTTGCTACGAAGAAAAACCAATACATTTCTCAGCTACGATATTAATTAGATATCTGATACTTCGTGCCGCTGTAAAACCTATAAAAGCTGTGTACGATAGCGGCATTCTGATTTTATATCACGCAATTGCGAAAGTGGGTTCAGCTTGATAGTTTACATTTTTTTCAATGCGACCACGAAAGCTGCAAAGTATTCGAAACGTCAGGAATGAATAACTTTCTACACTTAGTATATTACTAGCTTCTGCCCACGGCTTCGCCCGCGTGTTACCCGGATAAAATTAGCCTATGTGCTATTCTGATGTATAAGCTATATTTCTGTAAAGTTAAATCAAAATCCGTTTAGTGGTTTTTGCGTGAAAGAGTAACAAACATCCATCCTCAGAAACTTTCACATTTATAATAGTAGTAGGATAAAATGGTTATGTTTGTTTGTAGGGGGTAATCTCCGAAAATCCTCAACCGATTTTTAAAAAATCTTTCACCAATATTTAGAATGGGCCTTCAGGATGGACATAGGCATATTATCCCGTTAAAATAAAAGGGCTTTTCTTCGAGTACAATTTTGCAACGTAAGTCGACAAAACTGTGGAACGAATGCCTTTCTTATGAACGCTGCCTTAACGGTAAGGGTTACCCGGTATCCGGATAAAAATTGTACCCGGTACTTTTATCCCGGTACTACGCGGGCGAAGCAATAGCAAGTAAAATAACAAAATAGCGAATTATCCATTGAAAAGTGTTCAATTTAATTATGTCCAACAATCGCGAAAACCTAAAACATTATTTTGTTTACATTCTGTATTGTTGTATTTGATGTTCAAAGCTTTCATCGACTATTGAAGTAATCCTTTGATTTTCCGGTTAATTTTGCTTCACATGTTCTGCATAGTTTTGTGACTAGGGTTGCCCCATTTTTCAGACCATATAGAGTTATAAATATAGTTAATTGGGAAAAAATACAAAAAAATAGACGACTTTCAAAGATTCTTAAAATAAAATGTTTCGTTCTAAATTTTGAGATAGATTATTTCTCTCTATTTCCTGGCTTCCAATACTATAGGATATTTCTTATCCTATCAATATTATAATTGACATAATATAGTAGTTAAATATCTCTGATTTGGATGAAATTCTGAACACCTGTTAAAAATTTCATAAAAATCGTTCATGACCTAAAATATTCCAAAGGCTACTTTTTATCATAGGCCTTAACCACAAAAGAAAGAAATAAAATACATTGATCGACCTCAACACAACAGGTGACAAAATACAAAACAAATGAACACAAACATCACACACAGATAGGTTAAGGACATACAAAAAAAGTTGTGTTGTGTGGGGTCAAAAGGTCCCTATCTCAGCTTATGCTGCACCAAACACATTGCAGAGGTGAATTAGGGTACCACGCCTGTGGGCAGGGACTAGTAATCCTATCCTACTAATATTATAAACGCGAATGTTTGTGAGGATAGATGTTTGTTACTCTTACACGCAAAAACTACTAAACGGATTTTGATGAAACTTTACAGTAATATAGCTTATACATCAGAACAACACATAGGCTACTTTTTATCTGGGTACCACGCGGCCGTGGGCAGAAGCTAGTATAATTATATTTCCTATAATAGGTTTGGCAGCCCTACTTGTGACCTACTAGTAGCGGATCGAACATGTGTAAATTCTATATTGAAAATTAGTTTAACTGGTAAACCCTTAAATGCTCTACAACTATTGAACACTAAACCTGGGTAGGGTACCTTTCACAAGTGTTAGTTTTAATACCTGCCTTGTATTTTAAAGTTAGGTATGGATTACTGTTGCACAATGCCAACTGTGCTAGGACACTTGGATTGCAGTTTAGTATAAACTGCTTGCAATTGCCTGCCTTGTTTCAACAAATAGGTTACACTTTGAACACATTTTTGTCTCAATTTGTAGCATGCTAAACCTTAATATCACAATCAACTCTTTATTTATTTCATTGTACAGTCTGACTTAGAGACTAACTTTATCCAACGCTTTACAATGTAGGTTCATTGATTTATTCGTCGTGTTACTGGTTATTTTTTGGTCATCCTGTGTTACGTCAGTGACCTGACAAGCTTGACTAGATTTGGTCTAGGGACCAAAGGTTTATTACATGAACATGTCTCTGAGTCATTGGATCTACATCATGCCCGCTTTCAAAGTCAAAGTCAAAATTCATTTGTTCAATAAAATCACAAGGATCACTTTGAAATGTCGGTTTTTATCTACTGCCTGTTCCTCCGCGACCAAGCCAGGAAAGAAAGGCAAGAAAACAAGGCTGGTTATTCTTTTTAATGATCCTTTTACAAAATAATAGGTTCGAGTTGGAGCATTTTCAATCCCAGGAGTTTTTGTCATCTAAATAATCATATATTTTATAGTACGACTTTTTATAAAAATTTTGTTTTATATTTTTTAAATTTGTTAATTGATAATTTTTGTACATATCTTGGGAGTTTGATATAAAAGCGTACACCGTGCCCTTTAAACGATTTACTAACTTTATGGAGTCTACAAGTTGGAACAGCGAGTTTATCTTTATTTCTAGTAGGTCTTTTTTCACAATGTTTGAGAACGCATCAGAACATTTTTTTTTTTTTAGATGAAATCTTCTTTGGTTCACAACTTCTTTGAACTCACAACCTTTGGATTTAACGTCAGGGTCACCACCAATGCTAAACCCTAGATTCTAGAGTTCATCGATCCTTGTTCGTGGCATTTTTAGCAATCCAAGATGGCTCTAGACAATTCCTAGAGAGCCAGCTATCCAGAATGTTCTAGGATTTCGCTCCCATATCTCACACTTTACATACAATGCGTGCCTACTAATGCAAATTCAAGATAACTGGCATTGCTCAGGCAGCTACATAGAAGTCTTGGCATGAATTATCACCTACTGCCAACAAATGTTGTTTTTTTTTAATTTCCGAAACCAAAAGGTGAAAACGAAAAGTCTAGCGTCACGTTCGTCTGTCCATACCCAAATTCTGATTCCTCCCTAAGTGTAAACGTATCGAAATAAAATGTGCAGACGTGTTATTTATAACCCAACAAAAAAAACAATCCTTATTCGTGCAGCTATATCCTCTCCAATTTGTTAAAACACCTTATATTATAATACTATAAGCCCAGCCCATACATTTTGCATACATTTGTAGAAAGCATGGATAGAAAGATGGTGTTTTTTGTCGAATACTGTCTTGTTAAATGTTGACGTCAAGACTTATCGGTTCATTACCAAACATCTTGGAGAGCTCAGGTATTTTAAGTTGTTTGGAATCACTTACACTGTTGAATAGAGTAAACACTGGGAGTCATTCTAATTATATCCCATATGATTGATCCCGTGGAGTTTGATGTTTCTCAAGGAGGATCTAATTCCAAATATTTGCGATCAGTTTTCAAGTTCTGTTTGATCCTAAATCAGAGAAATATTTTGAGTAGACAGACGGCTGAATAAAAAAGGTTAATGTTATGAAGAAAATCATGTTGAATCAACGGGCCACACTGACCTTGGACAAGAAGATAAATACCACCTTTTCTAGTGTATGTAGCTGGATTTAAACATGCTCTGCTGGATTTAGCATGTAATTTAGACATGCCTTACTGAATCTAGCAAGTAATTGAGACATGCCTTGCTGAATCTAGCAAGTGATTGAGACATGCCTTGCTGAATATTGCAAGTGATTGAGACATGCCTTGCTGAATCTAGCAAGTGATTGTGACATGCCTTGCTGAATCTAGCAAGTAATTGAGACATGCCTTGCTGAATCTAGCAAGTGATTGAGACATGCCTTGCTGAATATTGCAAGTGATTGAGACATGCCTTGCTGAATATAGTAAGTGATTGAGACATGCCTTGCTGAATATAGCAAGTGATTTATACATATATACCTAGCTGAATGTAACAAGTGATTTAATTGAAAATAAATGTGGTAATTTGTGGAATTCCTGAGAAACGCTACGGAGTGTGACCAATTAAATCGAATGACTACTTTGAATTTTATATGATACTATGATTCTCCCCACGGCTTCGCCCGCGTGGTACCCCGATAAAAATGTGTTAGCCCATGTGTTATTCTGATGTATAAGCTATATTACTGTAAAGCTTCATCAAAATCCGTTCAGTAGTTTTTGCGTGAAAGAGTAACAAACATCCATCCTCACAAACTTTCACGTTTATAATATTAGTAGGATTAGCAGGATTTGTCACGTGGAATGGGTAGAGCCTGTAGAGTCCACTGCAGGCAAAAGCCACCCTAAAAGAGTGTCATGACAAACGATCCTGGGCCACCGTCATCCCCCAACCTCCCGCATCTGTTGCTGTTCTTCCTCGAGAAGCTTTCATCCCCAACGGCTGTCAGTTCTGCGAGCTAATGCCCTGCCTATTGCCACCACAACTCCCTAATTCTAACTTGCTGAACAGAGAACTAATAATTATATTTTCATTATTTACTCGCTGTTGCCAGTGGCTTTGCACGCGTGGAGTCGTGTTTTTTTAAAAAGAACCGATACACAAAAACCATAATTATTTATTTCAATCCCAATTTTTAAGTTCCTACCTTAGAAAACCCCATACTCCCATACCTACAAACTTCGTTAAAAAGTATAACAGTCATGCAATTCCCTTAACACAAGCTCTGCTTAGTGGCTAGATGATGCTGTGTGAAAAATGTCCAGCATTACCTATCTGAATCTTAATTTTGGGGACACATAAAAGTCGAATACCAGAATGAAATCGAAGACTGTTCGTCGATTCATTTTTGAGGCCTATGTCCAACATGAGTTATTTCGTCTAAACATTATGACGATGACTAGAAACCAGTTCACTTAACTTTATGATTATGAACACATTGACAAAGTTTACCTTACCAAGAACATAATTAGGTAGGTACCTACCTACCTAGGTATGTACAGTTGGTAACGTTGGATCTAAGAAAAACATGGTTAGGACTGAATTTATGCGAAATATAAGCAAAAATGCAATAAAGAAGTCCTTTTCAAACTTAGGTCTACGTGATTTGAAAAATAAGAAACAAAATTCTAGCTTTTCCAAGAGTTCTAAGTAAAAACATGGCCGCAGAACTTGTTTTAAGTGTTATTAAACTAAAAATCTCACCTCTTAGGTCTTTTTCCTCACAGATTTCACGTACAAGATGTTCTTCAACATCTTTCACCTCACAACACTTCCCATATCCAGCACTACTTCAAAATAACTTGAAACACTTATCACTAGCACTCATAGTTTCACTTACGAACACGTATGAACTTTGCACGAACTGACTTGAAGAACTTTACTTAGAGGAATGCACGAAGGTAGATATTGATTACAGATTATGAATGTCAAAGTATTTGACACAGAAAAGGACTGGAGTTTCTATAAAGCGTTTGATGACCCTAAAAGTTGCTTTAGGACTGATGTGATGTTGGATGCAAAACGCTGGTAACTCGGCGCCCGCGCCGTGGTATGCGGGCCGATACTCGTAAATGTATGTGTGTGTGCCTCGCACACATAGAAAGGGCTGCACGCTTTTTGTCGAATGTCCACGGGGCAAGTAACGTTAGTGGTGATGCGTTGCAACTTGAAAGATTCTCTCAGCTTTTGAAGTGGAATGAATTGCAATTTGATGCGTAGATACTTTGCCTAAAGAGAACGGCAATCTCAAGAGTACCCTAAACCAAGAAGCTTGATTGAAAAATGAGATGAGGATAAATGGTATGTCAGGATCGTAGCAAGTAGAAATCCGTGGTCTCTGCCACTCCGGGAAACATGCTTTACGTTATGGACGTATGTATGTACCTTTGTATGATAGATATATCTAAGACGTTATTAATGCTCAAATTCATAACCATATTATACCTTAGAAAGTTGGCGAGACCTTTTCATCCAATGGTGGTCTGGAAGAGATCGCTATTTAGCGATAAGATCGTCCATTGTTTAGTATAGTTGTCTACTTATTTTCATTCAAATATTTACTTGAAGTAAGTAAATATAACGCAATTAACATACTCGTATTCTCTATATCTAGATTTCATTATATCTATGTACCTAAGTTCACATTCCATCATTGATTGCAGTGATTAAAGGCGATAAAACATACAAATAAAAACGATTCCAAAAACCCACTTTGTAGTTTTAAAATGACAACAAACAACCAACTCTAAACGCATATACGGGCTCCTTGCAAAGTGGGTAAAAGCAGCATTTTTCAAGTTGCAACGCTTGGACAGTAAAAATAAGTTTTTCTGAAAGCTGCTGGTCGATGTCCCGCTAGTGGCTTGAGCTTCGATGTCCCCTCCTCTTCTAACTTTTATTCGCCCGTACGTTAGAAAGAGACAGATGTAATTCCAGCAGTTCAAGTTATGATTTTGCAGTACTCGTAGTACCTGCGTACTACGCGGCCTCTTCAGAAGAGTTTGACGGTCGCTTTGGAAAAATCCGACTGAATTCAAAAGCCGTTCTTTGAAGGATTTTATCTGATGTAGGGTGTATTTTTAATTTGGTAGAGTGAGCAATATTACCGTTCGAAAGTTTCATGGGAATACAGGCGTGATTGGTAGAGCTATGACTCTACCGATTCATTTGCGATGCGCGTGCGCTTTTTTCTAGATACTTGTGGTATTTACGGAACCCTGTGTTTATGCATATTAAATATTTACTTAAGTAGGTATATATTAAGTGTCATTTTTTAATCGTAGGTTATACTTTATCGGTTAATAAAAATTGACAAAAAGAGAACGCTTCTATGGGAAAAGACCGTCCATACATTTAACTAACAAAGGTTTTTTTTATTTCCTCCAACTGTGTAAGAGGTGTGAGTATTGGGTGCTTGGTTTTAAGTAAATCTCTCGTGTATCAAGCCAAAGGTGGCAGGTTCGAGTCCCGCCGAAATTATTATTTTCGAGATACTTTAAAATCTTAGTGTAAGTATTGTCATCCAAACCCATTCAAAAGTTATGTTTTGGAATTATGAAATTCTTAAATCAGCTAAACACTAAAACTAATTTTACTGCGTCCATCTACATGAAGGATGTAATTATAACTTTCAGTAAAATAATATATTAAACAAGTATATTTTTTTCAGGAAAAGAAAAAACCGATTCCGAAGAATGGTAAGTTGGTAAAAAATTCTTTATGAGATTTCGCGCTCAAAACCAGAGCGATGCTTTTAAAGTTGTCGAGTAAAATAATAGTAGACATCAAACCATTATGAGGTTGTCCCTCAGAAAGGTAGTAATTTGTTAAACCGATGATTTAAATAAAAACACTTGCATAATAAACTCACTTAACTGTTTATTTTTATATTTGATTATAAATGTACGTTGATTATAAGGTACCTACTTGTTTATCATTATTATCATCAATAGCATATAAAAGTCCACTGCTGGACATAGACCTTCCCAAAGAGTGGCATGACGAACGATCTTGGGCTACTCTCAACCAACTACCTGCAAACTTAACGAATAAAGGGTATAGGGACCTTTCACTACATACAATTCATATAAATTATTTATTTAACAATGTATTTACTAAATTGAATATTTTTGATTTATTCCAAAATTGCGTCTGCGTTTGTTCTTTGAAATAAAAACTCAATTTAACAAAATAGGTACCTATCTAGTAGTTTGCAACGAATTACCCGACTACCGAAAGGTTATTATCTAAAAATATTTAAATAATATGTCCAATAATCGTATAATCTTATAAGAAAATAAACAAAAGCCAGTAATGACTGAGTAATTAAAAATGTATGATTTCGAAAGTCATGTCTCAAAATAACCTTCGATGAATAATAAAACGGTACGACATGGGACATTCCTCACCATCCATCTCTTTCACACGGGCTTGAAACAGAAAGGGGAAACAGGACAGACATCGGAGGAAGCACTCCTTATCGTCCATTCCGAGACTAACTTTCCCATAGATTTTAATGGACACTGTTGCCACTTTTCCACGTTTTGGCCACATCTAACCATTTTACAAGTCGTTCTTATACAAATAACGCAGAAGATTATATTAGCAAAACGGATGTTGGTAAAAAGCTAAGAGAGCATTGCTTATTAGGACTACCTACTTTATATTATTTTTAATAAAATTTGAGAGAGAAAAGATATTTGAGAATCCAAAATTGCTCTCAAGCTGGGAAGCCAATCAAAAAAATATAAATCAAATTAGAGAAAAATTCTTTATGTCTTTACTTCAAATGCATGAAGTTTTGAATCAATTCAACAATCAAAACTAAATTTACTTTTCACTACATTGAATTATTCTTTATGAACTCGATGGATCATTGTTATTGTAGTTATTATATTGTTTTATACCTATATACGTACTTATTATAGATAATGTATGTAGGCATAGATATTGTAATGCTATTTGTAGGTAACATATTTCTAGTTTTTTGAAGAACCTGCTGTAAATAAGTAGGTACATACGTTTGTTTTGCACTTTTGTTTCTTACTTTCAAGATATACATATAAACGAATTTTGATTTGATATGATTTTAATTGCGTTACGAAGTTCGTTGTGGTATTCTATGGAAGGCCTATGTCATGTTTTAGACGTCTTTCATCTTATGATGGCGATGAATTATTCAAATCAAATATTTTAATTCTCAGTATCCACTTTATTTACAAACGGCCTAAAAGTCTAAAAAGACCAGGCAACACCAAAGGTTATGTGTTAGGAATGCAAAAAAGTTTATGCGCATTTTATACTTGTTACTCAGATGACTTGTTTACAATCGCGTCATCTCAAATGAAAAATGCACTGGGAGAAATAATTATATAAATATTAGCTTCTGCCCACCACTTCGCCCGCGTGGTACCCGAATAAAAAGTAGCCTATGTGTTATTCTGATGTATAAGCGTATTCTGATGTATTACTGCAAGGTTTCAACAAGATCCGTCCAGTGGCGTGAAAGTGTAACAAACATCCATCTCATAAACTTTCGCGTTTATAATAGTAGTAGGATAGATATGACAATATGAGATGTGACCTATACTGGAACGGAACCTATCTTGACCTATCATTATTATCATCAACATCCTGTAGAAGAATGAACCTTGATTTTTGTACAATATCTAAGCATTTATAATAACGGGTGTAAAAAGACCCATCACCAAGCCGAGAGTCACATATTCTACGTACCTACTTCGTACTAATACACTAGTTTAATGGTTTAAATTTATACCTAAGTTTGTATAATGACATCACGCCTGACTAACTTTGTTCTGTAACTATCAACGTCGGTAAATGCTCTGGCACGTGTTAGCGAGGACTATCCAGTGAGAATGTAAACTTGCCTCCAAGATACAGTTTTCACACTAGTTGTGATGAGTTAGTGCAAACAAATCTCCAAACAGGCAGGGTTCGAACCCGGGACCCTATAGATCTGAGAAGCGGAAACAGTACAGGTACATAAACAATTTATCCGGTCCCATTCGAAGAATCACGTCGCTGACGTGACGTCACGTAGTCGTCCATAATCTTTACCTAATTAAAGCATTCCCTTAACTCCGATTAACTACTATGTTTTTGTATAGATTTCAACGTGTGCTGAAGGCAGGAATCTATATCCGGCCATTGAATTGGAAGTCAAAATTAACAAGTGCCTTAGGGAAATAAAAAACGGCTTCAAATATCGGGAACTTGAAAATGGATGAAATTTCATTCGTTATTTTCACCCTTAGGGGTAATGTTTCATATTTATATTATAGTTCAGAAGGGCAAAAGGGATATGGATCATACTGGGACTAAATACTATTACTATATAATAAAATAAAACGTAGCTTAAGCTTTATATCGTATCGTACAATCATACAATCATATGATCATATCTTATGTAGCCTCTGCCGACGGCTTTGCTCGTGTGGTACCCTGATAAAAAAAAATGTGTTATGCTAGGCCACGAGCTATGCTTTTTCCAAATTTCATCCAAATCAGTCATCTAAACATTCAAACTTAGACATACCAGTTATTTATAGTACTTATTAGTAGGATAGGATAATAAAGTTTATTAGATAGATAGAACCATTAATTCAAACCACCACAAATTACAAACCTAGATAAACTAATTAGGTACCTATACCTAGTTGACTTTATAATATTTAAAGAACTAAGATAAAAAATAAATTAAAGTAGCTTTTTGCTGTGGTGAATTGACTTCATTCATTGAACGTTCGTTTTTATACACATGAATATTCAGAATAATGCCGGAAAATGTTGATATCCCATGTTTTCAACTTTAATCAATTAGGTTAGTTTCCGCTGCATTACGTAATTACTGATCACAGATAATATTTGATAGGCAATATTTATACGCATGTAATTATATAATCAGTGGAATAATTATCTAAACATTAATTTAACATGAGACGAATCGTAATTATAATAAATTAAGATAATTAAATGAGCGCGTTGATGTCTTTTATATGGACCGTGGATAAAACAATAATGAGGAGTTATATTAATTACCTACAGTAAACATAATAGAACTTCTAATATTTGGAAGAATATAATGTGTGCTCATTTACTTTGTGAAAAAGTATAAGAACATATTATTATTTTTAGGCCTTTAGCCAGCATTGAAATGGGACTGGGTGTTTTATATGTATAATATTAATAATGTAGGTATGTATTTACAAAATAAATGTAGTATATCGGTCATGTAGGCCCCATAACACAAGCTCTGCTTACTTTGAGCAGAGATATTTGTGGCTGGTAATGCTATGTGGAAATGTCCAAGAACAAGAAACTAGAAAGTGTGTTTAGTAGATTTTTTAATTCCTAATAAATAAATTAGGTTTACAGACTCTAAAATGAACTCAAACTACTCAAACGACACTGGGGTATGGGGTTAGGACTATTATTATTATTAACGGAGGAAGGCGTGGGTTATTTCAATTCTGTTCAGTTCTCCCTATAAGTAGGCTAAGTTGGTACATATTTGTTTTTAACTGTCCCAACATCATTTTAGGTAACAAAATTTGTTTGGGTTTTTTTTCACACTATGCCAAATAAATGTTCTTTCTTTCCATTTCAATTGTAATTAAAACTTTGGTCTTTAAATTCTCAATTTCTCAAATGCAATGCCATTAGATATACCCTCGCTTTTATCAACGAATTAGATAACTGTACAACTTAGATTACACATAACTCATGTCAAATTGACAGCTGTTCATAGTAACCTGTCAATTTGACATGAGTAAATTATTTGATAATTACAGACTGTCGAAGCAGACTCTTTCAAGATCATTGAGTTATAGACCATTTTCTTATGCAATATTTATTTTTTTCGTTCAATTTCAGTCACTTGTCTGAACGTTGACTGGCTCACAAACTTCCATTTTGTAGTAAATTTAGATACACCAAAATAAATTATAATAAAGAAACAACTGTTTTTTAAAAACATATTACTCTTGTCATACTGTGTATTGGACATAATTTATGCTTATTGGTCAAGCTGCTTACATGACGTTTTGTGATTGGTCATTATGCGTCAGAACCAACTAGATTTGACGCTGTGGCACATAGATAAAGTTACAGATTAACCAACTGTTAGCAGGCACCTACAGTTCTAAAAATCAAGACTAGATGTCGCTAGTAAAAGTAACAAAATCCTGAATCGCGCTGACGAAAACGCATGGCTCGGAATGACCACCCCTCGATAAAATTGTGAAATCATACTTACCTGGCACAGGGGACACCGTGATCATAAAGGCGGTTCCCCCAGAGCGAGGCTGTTCCATTGCACTGCGGAATGGTTGACCTCTGCGATTATCCCTAATGTGGATAACTCGGGTGCGTTATTTTTGGTAGTGGGGACTGCGTACGCGCTGTCCCCTTCTTTCAATTGTCTTATACATAGAGACCCTTTGTATAAGACACAATTAAAATCTTTATAGTGCCCTACTCATGTAGAGGACAACCACTAGAATCCATGTACCTAAGTGGCTTATTGTGATGGTTTTATCACGTATCGGTAGAGTTTAATATGAATAAAAAAAAATACCTTTGACCGCGTACCCTATGCATATAAAACGTAGTCTATGTACTAATCCCGATCACGAACTCTATACATGATCCAAATCTAGCCGTTCATAGGTGGACAAAGCTATATAACTTGGTGATCTATTCAATAAAACTCAAGCAACCATCAATAGACTAACGACTAGCTAATTTTTGTTAGAGTCACATGAAGGTCCCTTCCTTGCCAGCTAAACGGTTAATTTTGGATATGTGAAAAGATTCACGGCAGTAGTATAATAATATATGACGAAGTTAAAGGACTATCACAGCTTAGTAGGGTTAATAAGTCAACGAGTAATAGTCGACCAACTTAAAAAAATAATTAACCTACTTGCAGAAGTAAAAAGAAAAAAATCATTAAAAATTACTTAGAAGAAGTTGTTAGTTGTGTAAAACGGGTTGTAAATAGGTATAAGTTTAGGGGAACTAATAGATACTTAACTATTTCCTATGGAACCTCACACTGGGCGTGGCCCGACAAGCACTTAACCGATTTTTCATATTGATCTGTGGAGTAATTTTTCGGTATACAAAATAAAAAAGACATTCATGACAATGAAGTTTTAAATAAAGACTCAATTCCGAGACAACTCAGAATAGGTACCTATACAGAACAGAATCGTAAATTTTCTATCAAATATCGTGCTTGGATCGCTATCGCACAAATGAACGGACGCAATTTGTCTCTGGTCTGTTTTTTACTGGCAAAACTAAAACGAGACGATACTATACAGCGAATGGTGTGATGAAAAGAGCAACAAATTCTGAAATAAAATCCTGAAATTTTTGAGAAAGTTCGTCCGAAAAATTACAGAATTACGAAAGTTCGTTCGAAGAAGACGTCATGGTTAATCCCCAGACCTAGAACCAAAATAAAATTACGAACCTAAACTTTATGTTAGAAAAACTTTTACTTTATTATCCGTTAGAATTCGTCACGGTTGTCGCACAAACAGCATACCAGTGTCAGATTCCATGAATATTGTATGTTTGTCGAGCCTGAGAATCCCATGCGCTGTTCTAATTAGCACGTGTCCTGAGCAAACTGAGTAACAAGACAATAGATACCTTATACATACCTAGGAGCTTCATTAAGATATCCTTAGTGAGAAGTACGCACCTATTCTCTAGTACACCAATTAAACTTAATTTGAACTGACGCTCTCATTTACTGGTAGTGCTTGTAAGAAAGAGATGGCAAGAATTTTACTGCTGTCAAATTAGTTTACGTATCACTATTGTTGGTGTTTAAAGACAGTATGTTTTGAAATCACGACTAAACTTGTATCGAAAACTTATATCTGAACTGATATCGAAATGATCACGAATTTAGTTATACTAGCTTCTACCCAGGCTTCGCCCGCATGGTACCGGATAAAAATTGGCCTATGTGTTATTCTGATGTATAAGCTGTAAAGTTTCATCAAAATCCGTTCAGTGGTTTTTGCGTGAAAGTGTAACAAACGTCCATCCTCACAAACTTTCGCGTTTATAATATTACTAGCTTCTGCCCACGGCTTCGCCCTCGTGATACTCGGATAAAAAGTAGCCTATGTGTTATTCTGATCTATAAACTATATGACTTATAAAGTTTCATCAAAATCCGTTCAGTAGTTTTTGCGTGAAAGAGGAACAAACATCCTCACAAACTTTCACGTTTATAATATTAGAAGGATTACCTTTTATAAGTATTAACTTTAGCTGTTTAGTTAAGTCTTTTGGAATAGGCGGACTACTGCTAATTAGCGATAGGCAGTTGGCGTGCTACAAATATCCTTTAAATTTTATAAAAAAAAAAACAGATTTCGTATGAAAATTTCCTGTTTATTTTTTGATAGGTTTTATGTGTGAGGCTGTCTTACGTTTTTACAGAGGACTTTTAAAGTTTTGAGCATTGCTAAGCGAAATTAATACTATTAACTTTTTCTTATACCCATTTATCTAGTGTGATTATAAGGCTGTTTTCGTCGACAACCCAATACAAAACCAAATGTTTTCGAAGAATGCTTTTACTTTCAATTCGAAAACAATCGGTTAAAAAACTTCCGGCAGCAAGCTTTGTCTTATGTAACAAGCTTGCACAACTGCAGCGGACACAATACAGTCGTTAGGTACACACGGGACTTTAGTTTACACAACCTTTGGTGCAATTTGTCTAAATGTTATTTCCCTTTGATTAGACAACACACACCAAAGTTACTTTCCAATCCAACCTCTTTTATATTGTAGATACTCGCCAGTCTTTTTTCCCCGAGCAGCATTTTCATCAGACAAGACTACCTATGCCTTCAAAGATTCTCTCAGATATACTCGACTAGGTACTGGGTGAAGGTATTTTTTACAGATGTCAAAAGTAACAGGGCTCACATCTCTATTCCATGGTTATCGTAAGTAAGTAGATCCTTGAGTAAGCATACCAAGTAGGGTACAGTTAGAGGAACGTCCAAACATCTTTGGACGTGCCTCTAACTCTTCTTTTTGGCACTTATCCACTTTTTTCGTGAGAATTGCAAACCTATCGCCGCGTTTGGAACACTAATCTATGGCATATGCGTTTGAATTTTTGCACGACGACGTGTGGCGCAGTGGGCGAAGGCCCGACTGAGACGCAGATGGGTGCGGGTTCGATTCCCGCCGCGGGAGAAATGTTTGTAAGATCTACAAATATTTGTTTCAGGCCTGGGTATTCTCTATGTATAATATGTATGTATTTACAAAAAAAGTATATAAGTAGTATATCAGTCATGTAGTTCCCATAAGACAAGTTCTGCTTAGTTTGGGGCTAGATGATGCTGTGAAATGTCCAGCAATATTTTTTATTTTTTTATGTCAGTTTCCTCATAATGTTTTTGTTCACCGATGTAAGGATGTCCATCGCGATTAACAGTCGTTAGCCTTGTCCTAATGCTCTTTCCATTTATTAGACCATATCGGCGTTTGACATGCTGATTTATATGATACAACAAATTACCATCTTAGTTATCCATGAGTACGTACATACAACTTTGTCCGCCGTGTCACAGTTAAACAACGCCGGGCGCAATACATTGACCTACTGTCAAGTACCTAACCTGGGCATGATCCGCATTGTTGTGACTGGTTTCCTGCTTAACATAATTGTCAAAAGGTTTAAATAGTTTGGGTTAGCAGTACAGTAAGTCTATTTGTGTCGGTCAGACGACTGAAATAGGTAGGTCCAAATTCAATAAGGTCAGTACGTGACGAATCCAACTCGGTCTACCGAAGAGCATCAAGACGAAAGTCTTCCATCAGTGATGTCATATTGAGACTATCGCTCAAGGTCCGCAGCGGGCTATGAAAAGATCTATGAGCTTGGAGTTTCACTACTTGATAAAGTCGGTAATTGAAGTAATCCGAAGAATAATAAAAGTCACCGAAATAGCTCTTAGAATTAAGTTGATGTCGCAATAGGCAGGCAATGGCCTCGATTCTGTAGTTCTGTAGTTTACTGATAGTGCAAGCAAGAAAGAGATAGCTACAATTTTAGTGCTGACAAATCAGTTTACGTGCCGCTTTTCTTTGTGTTTATAGTCAGCATGTTTGTACAGAATCGAGGCCCTTAGTTCGCAGAACCAACAACTAGGTAGATACTGGGTAAAGGTTCTCAAATGGCAACGGAGAACTGGACTACGCAGTTTAAGAAGGCCTCCACCCGATGGACTGATGGAGTCAGTTAATGGAGGTGACCCAAAATCGTTCGTTATGTCAGTCTTTGAAGGAGGTCTACGTCTGGATTTCAACAGACTGTTGTGTTGATGATGAAGTACTGTTCAAGGTAGTAAAGTGAGGAATGGTAGAGATTCGAGAGGTAATTGTCTAAGCTTAACTGATTCTGCAAGATTCTATGTACAATACAACCTAATTCCTTCTATCATTTTATATTTTTCTGTATCAATATTACTCTTCTACAGATTGCTAAGACATAAGGTAGGTATATCTATACCTAAAGGGATGAATTTAATAATGATATACATAGGTACTAATGTTGGTTGGTTCTATTAAAATAATATACCAGGAAGAATAGGTATTCCATAGGCCAGATATCTGCCAGATATCTTTTCATCCGACGCTTTTTTCGCAACTTTTTTTGGTATTTACAGATTTCTCAAAATTCTGTCTGACCTATTCTGGTGTACCCTCCCGGTATTTCAATTTATTTCCAAGGTATTCATGTAAAAGCACGACAAAAGAATTCATGCGAAATATTTTAGTCGACATTTTAAGGAGCAGCGCTTCATAATTGCCTAATTAGGACTTGACGTGAAGCTCCAGTTGACAGAGAGCAATAATTAGCAAGTTATAGAGCGGGGGAAGTATCAGGACTGACTAAAATATATGTAGTATGAACAATACAGTGCATGCTATTATTATAATAATACATTTTTGCTAAATTTTAATACTCCCGCTGCAATAGACCGATCGTCTATTGCAGTGCACCCCAGTGCGCTACTTACGTCTCGGGTAATAAAAAAATATATTGGCATAATACTTGAGTAATATATTAACATAATGAGAACTTATACTAAAATATAACCAAGACTTTCAGACCATGATTCACGATCAAATTGTTTGTGTCACACTTTTAAATTTTGTTATATTTCTAAGTAAATAAAATGTATTTGCAAATTGGGTTGATTTGAGACCAATCATTCATAAATAATTCCTGGCACTCTATGGTGTCAACAAAATATTTTACGAGAATCATGATTTAAAAACAATTATAGATTGATCCGACTTGACTAATACAAAAACAATCATGAGCCATAGGGTAGGGTATTTTAGGTGTATTAGGTATACCTACCTACCTATATGTGCTTTCAGCTTTCGGCAATAGTCCTAGTACACAAAGTATAACCGCGGGAAAATTAATTTAGTCCCAGCTCCTATTCAATTTCAAATTACCTATTTCATTGACGTCAATTAAAAGGTAAGTATTGTAGTTTAAGACAGCTTGCACATTTTTCGAGATCGTGATAACTAAGTTCCCAGCAGTGGGAACTCATTCCATCTCGATTACTTTATGAGAATTTGTAATTGTTTGTACCTGTTAGAATTAGAGAAACAAATGGGCTTAGAGCTCTGTGTGTGGCAGGCGTATCAGGACCGTCACGTTCGTTATTTCTGGAGCGGTAGTTTCAAAGTGTTTACCACACATTGCTTGGTTTTAATTGAATCAACGATGGACGATATTGGCAGCTGGCCCACAACTTCTATCTAGAACCAATAGAGCCCACAGTGATTTTAACGCCCGACAATGAAAAATAATTAGTAATATGTACTTCTCAATATGATTTACAAAAAATATCGTTTAGGTAGATTAGATTAGAGTGCTAGCTGATAACTGTTTAATAGGAACCTACCTACTGTTTAGGTACCCCCTACCGACGATACGTTAAAACAACGCTATCATTCGCATTGATAATAATTATAAGGTAGGGTTATTCTTAGAAAATTGATCATACACGAATGATTTTGACTCTGTGAAGTGGATGCTTCGGACGATTCTAAGACAAAATGTCAAAATATCAAACTGACAAGCAACAGCTTGACGCTCTACAACCAGCTTGTCAATCATAAACAGCAATATGCGACATCCAAACCAAAACTATCTCACAAGGGCTGAAATAACATAATCCCATGACAGATGATTGATGACCACTGTTGGGAACCGACACATAATGCTACCCTCCAATCAAACAAAACACAAACCTAACCCTTCAACATAAAGTCCTTTCTCTTCGAAAGTTGAAGCGTTCCACTTCGGCTGACTCAGGAATTTGTGTTTTTAAAACACGATTTTGACATGTCCTTTGATGCAGATAAAGATAACGAATCTCGGCCCTATCGGACCCCTAATTCATAACAGTTTATTACTGCGGGTTAAGTATACTTTTACAAAACGCAGCGTGTAATATGATAATATTGAATAGACGAACGTTTTTCTGTAGCTATCGGTTTTACAGTTGTTTTATTTATTGTTGTAGTTTATTAGCTACTTAAGTAGTTTCTAGTCTACATGACTACATGACGATTACCCAGAAGTTTATCTATAAGTACAACATAATCAAAAGGAAACTCTTTCTCTGTCGAATCAGTCCGGCTCTGGAATAAACCACCATTTTAAATTAAAAAGGTAGACTCTAAATAATGCTTCACAAGATTAACTCGCAAACACTTCTTCGCAAACTCGCAAAAAATGGGTTGGCTGGTAGAAAATGCTTTAGCATTAAGTCCGCCTATTGTTCACTTTTTAAAATGTGCAATAAAGTGTTAATAAATAAATAATTGTACCTATTCATAGTTTATCTACCCTACCTTCAAACTATTATTTATATGTAAAAGTTTAAGTGCCTATAAATATATAGGTAATTATAAACATTAAGTAAATGTGATTAGATATATAAACTAATATTCTATTTAAAATTTGTAAAAGTTTGTAGCACGCTTACCGCCAATCACTACAAATTGGGTTGGCTGGTAGAAAATGCTTTAGCATTAAGTCCGCCTATTATTCACTTTTAATTAAATTTGCAAAAGAGTTAATAAATAAAAAGGGAATACTCCAACGGCTGCGCCACAAACGATGCATCATCTGTCATATTCATATGTCACTGTCTTGTCCACGGTGCACTAACACTTGCCAAATTTTTGTAAAATAAAATTTTAACGGGGCAAACCACTGACATGACGTCCTTATTGGATCTATTAGGCCTTCTTCAAAGAGTGCTACGTCAGAATTTTGGTCCCACCCACGGTTCCTTTTTTTTCGGATTGGACATCGTATACTAGCATTTTTATGTCTTTTCTGTCCGAGACAAGGAAAACTCAAAATGCCCATCCCAAGTAGATACAATACAGTCATAAATTTGTGAATCGCTTTGATGACATTTAAAAATTCAAAATCGTATCGTCGTAAGACTGGGTTGAGGCTAAAGCTATGTCACAGAAATACCAGCAGGTAATTATTCTGCTGACAACAGTTTTGAAGCCACTTTAGAGATAATTGTTCACAAAAGACCACACGAGGACATCGATTGGACATCGTATACTAGCATTTTTATGTCTTTTCTGTCCGAGACAAGGAAAACTCAAAATGCCCATCCCAAGTAGATACAATACAGTCATAAATTTGTGAATCGCTTTGATGACATTTAAAAATTCAAAATCGTATCGTCGTAAGACTGGGTTGAGACTAAAGCTATGTCACAGAAATACCAGCAGGTAATTATTCTGCTGACAACAGTTTTGAAGCCACTTTAGAGATAATTGTTCACAAAAGACCACACGAGGACTTTATGTTTGGGACTTTGGCCATTTAAGTTGGTAATTGAAGCTATCGCGGCAAGTAAACTAATTATAATTAAAAACCAGCCAAGCCCGAATCGAACTCGTGCAGTATGGGTTCCATATCTCTACACAAAATAACTAGTTCTGTCCTGGGGGCTACACAATTACCTACCACTTTCTGTTGGCATTATCGAAAATGTCACGTGACAGCTACCAATTTTTACCTGGACAAATTTGCGTTACCATGAATAGAAAAGTAAGCATGAGATATTTTTCCAGACCCCAGCTCTGTAAAATTCCGTTCTTACACAGCAAAAGTTAGTTATAGAGCCTATGATTCTTCTTTCTAATAATAAAAAAAATGCGAAAATTAAATGGGTCCCGTGGGAGCCCTTTAGATACAGAACCCTAAAAACTACATGAGAGCACGGACGTGAGTTCTGTAACAAAAAAAAATGAGCGCAATACTATAGCGGTCTCAAGAGAATAAAAATATAATCGGTTTCTTCAGCCTGATGATAATGATGAAAGAGTATCAAGTTGGTGTTATTATTAAGGATCTCAATCGATAACAAGGTTCCAACAATGTTGCAATAATGTTGCAATAATGTTGCCAACAATGTTGCAAAGCGGTGATTCACAGCGTGACAGACGGATGGCAGAGGACCGCAATCCGGCAGCCTGCGGGACAAGGTATAAGCGTGTGAGTGCTTCCTTATTCGTATACTACGCTTCTCACTTGACTTCAGTCATGTAAAGGTTTAAAAAAAAAGCCGTACATAACTACAGGGACGTATATATTTCTATAGGTATTTCTTTATTATTGGCCCTTTTTTTGCTTGGTTAACTTACTAATTGCAATTAGCAGTACAGACACCATACCTATTCTGAGATCTATATTATGACTAATGATGAACATACCTCTAGCCTATATTTTTATTTCTCTACTACACTTTTGTTTTTAGGAAATAAAGACTACCTACTTTTTTGCTCGTACGATGAGAGCGTTTGTTCTTTTGGGTACCTACTAGAAAATCTTTTAAATCAAAATCTTGATCACTAGGTGCTACAGGAGTACCTAACCTAGTGATCATTTTCATTATTTGTATGTTGATAGGTAGGTATCTACCAATGACAGACGTAGTACAGTATCTACCTACTTTAAATGTAAGGACGAATCTCAGAACACTTTAATACCATGTCATATTATGACATGAGCCGGATTCTTTGGCATTTTTCCTTGGACAAGGTTCTTCAATTGTATCCTAACAAATTCGGGTTAATAAACTGTGAAGAGAGAGACATAAATCGAAGGTTCGAGAGAAATACCTGTGTTATGAAAAACGGAACGGGAGATTGATTATATCGAATTGACACCTTGCGTGTGAGGACCATGAATAAAATGAAAATATTTTAACACGGAATTCAATTATGCGAAGTTGTAGCAGGTTTTTTATTGGGATTGGGATAAAATAGGTAGCTATCTATCTTCATACCTACTGCTAACACCGTACTAGGTAGGTATTGATGAAGGCACCGACATTGTTTCAACTTTTTCCGAGTCTTCATCAGAGTGAGTAATCGTCTGCAGGTTTGCTAATTCACGATAGTTTCTGAAGCACATCATAATATATCTTTCTCGTGACAGGGTATGTACTGGTAGATAAGTTACTTAGGTATGTGATAAAGAGAGTACAAATATAAGTAGGGATATATTTTTTAGATTCATCAGTTGGCTACCCGCTGCGTATCCTGTAGCAATTTGACAGTAAGCAATAAACGCGATGATACATTGCCTGCAGTTACATGGAACAAAAACGATTGAAATAAAGGCATTACTTGTTTATTTACAATGAGATTGTACGGGATGGGTTCAATATAAAAATTATTGGTTGTAAAGTTTTAGGCGTAGATACTAAATCAGAAGCTTTCTTGGACACCTGTATACCTACCTGCTAAGGTATAAACGCCTACGTAAAGTTAAAGAATTACTACCCGACAGCGAATAACAACCATTCCATCAAAAATTGATATTTAGGCATTTCGTCTATTGCGTTCCACGGGGAAGCGCGTTTGGACCTTCTCTATTCCTCTTCTACAGAAACGTTTGAAAGTTGGAAAACACTAATACAAAATATCATCCAAAACTTAAGACAAATGCAAATAGTTTTGTTTTTTCGATTCAGATACTTTTTAGAGCCATACCGGAATCAACCTTGCACAACATTAAAAACCATGATGTAGGCCAGTCTTTTTAGAAAAAATCGAAAAAAATAAGAACACGTACAAGGAGTCTACCGATCCGTCAAAACCAGAGATCCATGTTTCGGCTATACGGCATTCCAAACCCTTTTTGGGGGGGGGGGGGGGGGGGGAGCCCAACGCATGGGTATGTGGGGCTCGAACCCACTAAACCCCCCCCCCCCTCCCCGGTGAGCAGTCCTCCGCCGTGGTGGGACGAGATGGGGTCGCTTTCGCATTCACCACCTCGTCCCGGAACAAGCGTGTCATACCCACTTCAAGCTTTGTTAGTTGAGAGAAAGTAGTGTGAAACTATGATATCTACACTTTATTAACAGAACAGTCTTAACAAACTTAAAAGCTATATATTTTACAGTGGGAACCATCGTTGTGCGGCGTCTAATCGTATAACTACGCCGTTAAGCATGGGATTTTCGACTATGCTCGTTACTAGATGGGCAAATTCTTCAGGTTTGCCCAATCGTGAGGGGAAGGGAGTCATTCGCTTTATGAATTCTATCATCTTCTCTGGTAGGTATGTGACCAAGGGTGTTTCAAATATACCTGGAACAAATGAATTATGTTATCAAGATATTTTTTGTTATATCGTAAGAGAGGTTACTTTTCAGGTTTCCAAGGATATGCGTCAATTATTAATGACTTCCAAATCTTAAACATATTTGATGCTCGATAATATTTCATTTCATATGAAGCATCTTATGTTTCAATTAAAATAGTGTTTTGGTTTTCTAGATCTCTAATCTCAAAGATTTACTATTTTACTTGCTATTACTAACTATAACTTACTTTTTTCAAGCTTGCTAATTTACCTATTTGACCCCACACAACTCAAAATGCGGCGCCTGTCTGTTTTTTTGTTTCGTTTTCTTTAAATCTGTTTTGTGTGTCTCATATTATTTACAACTTTTGTGTATGGGGAACAAATAAATCAATTATTCTTTCTTTACTGAAATCAAATAATTCTAAAGTGTCAGTTGCCAGCCACACAAAAAAAAACAGTGCGCTCAAGCTTGTTTAAACATTCACCTGAAATCGTCAGGTGAATGTTTAGATAAGCTTGAGCGCACTATGTAGTGTAAAGCTATATTACTGTAAAGTTTCATCAAAATTCGTTCAGTAGTATTTGCGGTACAGAGGTACAAACAACCATCCTCAAACTTTCGCGTTTATAATAGTAGTAGGATACATCAGAATAACACATACTTTTATCCATGTACCACGCGGGCGAAGCCGTGGGCAAAAGCTAGTGTTAATATTATATTATAGCTAGTATTATAATTCTCAGCAGTCCGGATAACGAACCTGGTGCAACAGTGACCACTCTGATCCCTCTAGACGCGAGATCTCGTGCTATCGGCAGCGTCATACCAGCTATCGCCGCGGTAGACGCCGCATACGCCGCTTGCCCAATATCACCATCATAGGCTATCGTAGACGCTGTGTTGACGATAACACCCCTCTGTCCATCGGAATTGGGCTCATTTTTGCCTATAACGCCGGCCGCTAGGCGGATTGCATTGAATGTGCCTATTGTGTTTATCTGGAATTGACAGTAAGGTTGCATAGAGGAAGAACTTTTGAAACTCATCATGGAACATATTTTTTGCTAAAAAACGGGATAGTAAATATCCCATGATTTGTCACACAATTTAACTATTAGTTTGCCACAAACTGAGATCTTGATATATCAATACATTGGCATGATTTCAACAAATTCCCTACAGATTAATCTAATATTCGAATTTAAAACATATTAGTATTATATACCTACCTATGAAGTTCCATCAAAACTGAATAAAAAGTCTGGCAGTTATCATCGGGAAAATAAACATACATAGATATACTTAGTGAGCATCATTGTAATTGTCTTAGCTACAATTAAAAAGAAAAAAAAGAGTGATGCATATGAGCCGCAGTTGCAAAATTGGAAAACATTGAGAGGAAACTGTTATGGCTTAGAACCAAAAGTCATATAATGATACTGACTCCAAACTAGGACTCGATTCTTACATTCTAGAATGAATCTTAAACTAAATTTAGACTTAATCACAGATTTTTAGAGTTTCCAATGAAAATCTGTAAAAAATCTATAATCAAATTTAGGATTTCTTGTGTCATGGGATATTTGCAGTCCATACAAACATTTGACTTGCATCAGGAATCTAACCTACACGTCGTAAGTGTTCTAAATCAGCTAACCTGTCACACTATAGAGGTTGGAACATATCCGATTCTTATTGTAAGTGGGAAGAAACTGATTAAATAAAATAAATAAATTTTGCTGGACATTTTCACACAGCATCATCTAGCCCCAAACTAAGCAGAGCTTGTATTATGGGAACTACATGACTGATATACTACTTATATACATTTTTTTTTTGTAAATACATACATAATATACATAGAAAACACCCAGACCTGAGACAAATATTTGCAGATACAAACATTTGTCCCGTGGCGGGAATTGAACCCGCAACCTTCTGCATCCCAGGCGGACCTTCGCCCACTGCGCCACAGAGGTCGTCAAAATTGAGGTGATTAAACTTAAACTATAGAATAATTTATAGCATTGAACATCTTGGAAAAATATTCTTACATTTATAATTTTACTAAAATCTTCCAATTCGCATGATCTGTCCTTATTGAAGTTGTAAATCTGGTGTGTTACCGACTGCCCTGCACAGTTCACGAGTGTGTCCAACCGTCCGAACTTGTCCTTGGCTATCTCTAGTGCTTTTTTCACGTCGGCTTCTGATGTTATCTGAAAAAGAAAGTCAAAATATGAATTCAGAAGTGAAGACAAAAATCACTTCCATTTCTTCTTCCATCACTGCTATCTCCATTCCCGCTGCAGGAAAAATGTTTGTATGTTCTGCTGATATTTGTTCAGGATCTGCGTGTTTATGGTACCACGGTACTCGTAGTTCCTGATACCTACGACACAGAGAATCCTTGTGTGGGGTTAGGGCTATGTATGCATCAGTTGGGTGTTTTATTTGTATATAAAAGAGGGATAGAAATATGTTTCATCTATTTTTATGACCGCGAAATTGACATAATGGGTGTATAAACTACTAGTGCTACAGTTTAAAAATAGTACTCACACATCCCGTAGAAACCATAACATTGTCACCAAGTTTCTGAGCTACATCCTTAGCCCGTGTTCCTTGGATATCAAGAATGACCACTTTCCCACCATTCTTCACCAATCTCTCTACGGTAGCCTTCCCTAATCCTGAAGCCCCTCCGGTAACGAGACTTACCATGCCCTGAAAAGTCGGCAAGTAAGGTTATGTTTACATTTTGAATTGAAACAAAATTTCACAAATAATGAATGTGGAGATTGTCTACCTTTAACATTTTCAAAACAACTGGAATGTAATTATCTAATATAACTGTTTATTTTAGTTACTTTTAGCAAAATATGCAAAAAAAGTCTTGATTTGAGACTTGCAAACAAAACATTCAGAGTAAAAAATTTTAATCTGTGATTTGATTGAAGGAACGAGAGAACCAAAAGTATTTACTTTGTGAAAGGAACTGTTACTGAACTATGAACCTGAGCATAGACTAGTTAGAGATACTAGTTATAGCTATTTATTATTATAACACAATAATTTTATAGTTATTTATTATAAATAAATACAAACCCTAATGCTTTATTATAATAAAGTATGATTTTGCTAATCATTTGTTCTGCTCATTACTATAGATACGTTTTCTTTCATTCAAGTTTTCCCTGTGTTACGAAGGTGAATAAATTATATGACTTTTATAAACACTCACACTGTGAATGTACTGTTTTATTCTAAAATGGTGGTAAATGCAAAGTATTAGAATAAATTAAGAAGGGTGATTTGGGAGTGTAAGGGAAATGAAAACTGATCATTTTTCTTGAATGAACTACAAAGATGAGAGTAACTGTACCATCTATTAGATATTTTTACTAAACTTCTCAAAACGAAGTACTTAGGTAGGTAATGTACCAAATTTGTGTAGATGCCCTAGTTCTTTTTATTTTTTCGGGCTGTATTTACATAGGTATGTTATTCTACCTCGTGTGTTCATAAGTCTTGAGACACAGTAAAACTAAAATATTTTTGGAGCTAAGTTGAGTATTCATTTATTGGATATTAAAATTAAAACTACTGACATCTAGATCTGTATTTAAAAATAAATCATTCAAAATGGCCGCCTTTGCATTCAATGCAGGCCTTCAAACGCGTGCGCCATTCATCTATGGCGGCACGAATCTTTTCAATGGGAATCCGTTTCGATTCTTTAATAAGGGCTCGCTTGAGAGAATCCAGGTTTGGGTGAGACTTTCTGCATGCCCTCAGCTCCAATTCCGTCCATAAAGAATAATCCAAAGGATTCAAGTCAGGGCTTGACGAGGGCCAATCTTCGCTCCGAATGAAGCCTGGCAAATTGGCCTCCAGCCAACGTTGGGTAGTCTTAGCTTTATGGGAGGGAGCAGAGTCCTGTTGGAAAACCCAGTATTTTCCAGCGAATAGCGTATCATTTAATGGTTTAACCACCGCTTCCAATATGTCGGTTTGGTAATTTTGTGCCTTCACCTTGACGCCTTGCTGGCAAAAATGAAGCGAAGTGACCCCCTCGTAGGAAACACCCCACCAAACCATCACACTTGCTGGATGATGAGTGCGCTGGACATTGCGTACAGATGGCTGGACGTCCTTTGAACTTCTGGCGTAAACCTTATTGTTCTGCCGGTTAAACTTTTCTTCCACCGTGAAGATCTTTTCATCGGTAAACAGGATATTTTTTGGATCGTGTCTCTTCAATAGGTTCCGACATCGTTCCAGTCGCAATTTACGAAGACGCTCGTTTAAATAATGCACTTTCCTTCGACTGTAGGCCTTTAGTTTAAGATCATATTTAAGTATCCTGTTCACCGATATTCGCGAAATGTTGGTCTGCAGAGCTAATTTCTTTTGAGTCCGGCAAGGGTTGCGACGAATTCGCTCTCTGATTACTTTGATGTTGGCGGGCGTCCTTACAGACCGCGGGCGGCCACATCTTCCACGGTCTTCTAAAGAGCCGGTCTCCTTGTACCTCTTTATGGTATAATACACAAAGTTCCGACTACATCCCAAACTTTGGATTTCACTAAAAACTTGCATTGGTTTTTTTCCTGCTTGAAACAGTGAAATTACAGTCGCACGCAAATCTTTTGTTGGCGCCATTTTCACGGAGAATGAAACAAATATTCAAATGTATATTTTTTCTGATTCAAAACATTCGAAATTTAAAATTTTAAAAGTTTAAAAAAGGTTGCATGAATTACTTTCTTTTTAAATTAATTAAATAAGTTCGTCTCAAAACTTATGAACACACGAGGTATATAACATAGTATTGTTATTCTATAATAGACATGCACCCCCTTTATGGGGATTGGAGCGTGAATATTACAAATTTCTTATTTTTTGTTGATTATTTGTAAACTTTACAAAATTTTAGCTTTCTAAGACTTCGGGAAGTACCCTAGAAGTTTTAATGTTTTTTTTAAATAGGTACTACTAAAGATAACAACAAACTAACGGCCCATCTGGTGACAAGCGGTTACCGTAGCAAAAGGACGTTTTGCAATAGCAGAGGTATTACTCACACGTTGCCTCCCTGAGATATTAATATGAAAGATCCTGTAATTTCACCGTCAACCATACCCTTCAAACCAGAACACAGCAATATGAACATTACTGCTTGGCGGCAAGAATAGGCATGATGGTAGCACTTCCCCGGACGAGCCCTTTCCTATAAGCTCTACAACTACTCCTAATATAATAGTAAGAGTCACCACCTTAAAAATGTTAAAATGACTTTTCCAAGTGTACAATAATTGTATCTAAATGGAATAAAATATATTGAATTGAATAAGACGCCTGGATAGGCTGTTTGAAAATACGACGAAGCGCTTCGAGAATTAGTCCTGCTTTTTTTTAAATCGTCTTGACAAGGTACTACCAGTGCCTCCAGATTGAATTCTACTTAACACCGAAAACTTAGCTTAGGTACAAAACTACATACACGAGTTGTTAGGTCGTCGGTCGCTCGATGGCTCGCTGGCAACTGATCTGTACGCGAATGTGTGAAAACCAAGTTCGAGTTATTTGACTCACGTCCAAAAGACCGTGCCCAACCCGAGTGCTTGAGTTTCGAGGCGGATGACTAGTTTAGTGAAGAATGTGCGGTTCACAAATGCGTATTCGATCACATATTAGTACTGTGAGTAGATAACATTTGAGGGTGAATGACGCACGTGTAAATGAGGTGCCAAACCAAAGATTTGATCTGTTATGTGAACAGAAATTGAAATAGCAGCAACCGCCAAACAAAATTAAAGTGAATGTTTGATTACTTGTTAAAATATTCGGTAAATTTCCTTATTTCTAACTGAAAAACGGCTAGAAATTGTCACCACTGAAGCGCCAGCGACTATGGCCAAAGTTGAGCAACCGTTATTTGTGTTACCGAAAAAGAGAAATGGGAAAAAAGGTAACAGTAGTGCAGGCCATGTAGACCACATAATTACCGTACAGGTACAACTCTTTTTTCATACAATTTACTCTACATCTCACATTCAATGCAATGAAAAGTCACTCAGAACGACATGTCTCACTCAGACTTTTAATAGAGAACTCTGCATGATTTCACATACAAAACACTTTTTACATTTCAATGTTATGCAGCTTCCTATTGCCATACTGAACAGTATATTTGCATTTCAGGGTTCAGAAGATGAGGTTCTAGTCAAATATAAAAATGGATTGTCTCCAGTAACTGAACATGATAGTGGCATCATGCAGTCTTCATTAGATGCCCTAAAATCCACTATGAAAATAAACCTTTTAATCAACAATGATGAAGAATTTGTTAAACATTTTGATGACCCAGAAAAGGTTCATATCCAGAAGAATGGATACCAAGCCTTGTCAACTAACACCTGCCGTGAAGTCATTGATCTGTCTCCGATCTATGAAAACTCATCTGATGCTTGCTCAAGCTATGGAGACTTGAGAGAGACTGAAGATATGCAAAGCTGCAAAATTCTTAATGAGATCAATGAATGCATGTCAGCTCTACCCAATAGCCCCTCTCAAACTCTGTCTGAGAACAATTTTGAGATGGGAAACCACTCGGACAGCCTCCATAGTACTAGAAAAATGAAGAATGTGAACATTGTATCTGAATTAAATGGTACAGGTAACACTGATACAGAAATAATTGCTCTAAAGGAGTCAGAATGTGGGTCGACTACTGGAGATTACTCTCAGGTAGATAATTCCAAAGATTACTTGACCATGACTGGTACTATTAAACGTGGAAAGAAGAAAGGACAGCAGATAGATGTGAAACTGAATGTCTCTTGTGAGGAGCTGGAAATCATTGAGTCTGCTATTGTTGCTGAGGAGTATGAGAAGATGAATATTTCGAAATGCTCTCTGCGCAATGGACCACATATCTTCCTATTCACCATGCTCTGTCTCCCGTTCGTGGCTCTGGTTTCAGCCGGGTACTCATTCTACATTGGTACCCTGGCATGGTATAACATATTTCTAAACTTGGCTGATTATTTTACTTGGAAGACAGTATTTCTGCTTCCAATTTCAATAATCCTTTATCCATTTTTGATTGTGATTTTTAATGTTGGCATCGGACTGTATGCTGGGATAGTCCAGCTTACATTCAGCAGTGTGAACTGGTGGATGGGGGTGTGCAACTTTGAAAAAGGTTTTTATGGATGGTTATGTAATTTGATTGGTATGTCTGATTGCAGTCCATACAAAGTAGTTGTACTGATGGATGTTAAGTCTTAAACACAATATGTATTCAATAAGCTAGTGACTGCCATTAGAAATTTAAAAGAGATAATCTGACAACAGGAAATGATTTGTATTCATTTTGGTAGGGGAATAAGGAGATGGTCTAATGTTTTTGTATTCTAGTCAGTATACTCAGTGTATCCTTTCATTGTCATTGGGTCATCATACATACTTATCTAATACAGGGTGACCACGAACAGGTGACAATTTAATGACAAACTCAGTGTTATTCTGCATAAGTATTTGCTAGTTAAGTTTATCATGATAACATCACCCTGCTTTAGGTCAGTCACCATACCTCACTAGGTTGAGGTATAGTGCTCCTGAAAAGGGCCTAGTGACCAATGGTGAAAGAATTCTGTTCACCTTGAAGAGAATCCTTTCATGCTAGATCAGTCATCAGTGCTTGGGTTTAAAGGCTGTTTAGATTGGTTGCCTTTTATTTCTAGTCAATAGTTTACTAGGTTGTCACCAATCACATTATGACTAATCTTTGCAGTTTAGACATTTTTACATATCATAGACAATAGTTATAGGATTAGAATGTAAGTGAAATGATTTTAGATTCAACTTTGCTTTGGAATAATTTTTGTAAGAATTAGTAATTTTTAATTGGTGTTAAGTGGAAAGTACTATAATATCTGTAGTGGAAACCTGTCATGTGAAATTCTAACTACTATGCATGTGACACCATTGCCATGTACCAAACATGTTTGAATGTGCCTCAAAAACCCTACTTGGTAACTTCATGGATTTACATACTGAGTGTGCTAATCTACTCATGAAAGTTAGGCAAGAGCAATGAATCAATCTCAAGTAGACAATTAAATAAAAAGCAATAAATATGTCAATGTATCCATCATGATTAGGGATTTATTGCTTTATATAAAGTAAGCAAATGGCAGGTTTTTTATATTTTTTTAGTAGAATTTAATAACTAGAATGTTTACACTTTATGCATAATCAAAATTTGTAAAGGAGACTGATGTATTCTAGTCACTATTGTGGTTCTTTGAATCTACACAATAAACAGTATTTTAAAACCAGCTTTTACTAAAACAATAGCTACAACAATAAAATGGGAAGCTAACAATCACATAATTTTGAACAAATGTCTCATGATGTGTCCTTGGGTGTACTTTGTTCAGGTTCAGGATGTTTTTGCTTAAATTCTGTATCTATTCTCTCCTTTGCTCTCACTATTTTGGATTGTAAATAGAAGGAACCTCCTTTAGCTTTGTCGTTCATATTGAAGAGATGTTCGTAGTTGTTTTTGATCTTTTCAGGGTCTAACTTATCTATGTTGAGGATCTGCATCGCTTCTTCTAGCGTGAGCCCCGTGGAAGCATTAGCTGCGGCCCGTCGAGTTCCCTCGGGTCCACCACCTGCTCGCTTAGCTGCCTCTTGAGACGCGGCTATTTCTTGTTTTAGGGCCCTCGCAAACGCTCGCCCGACCACTTGCGCACCCAATACTATAATTTGTGCGATATATTTTGCCATTTTTTATTCAAAAAAGGTGAAGAAACTTCTTTTGACATTACGACATCGGTTTTCCATCAAAATAATGTTAAATTTTGAGGTTATAAATATGACATAACATGGCATTAGACAATGACAGATCCTGTAATAAAGAGGTCTGAATAAACTTTAAAAATACCTTGGCACAGATATTATACTAGTAACTATATTCGTTTTTAGGAGCGAAAGATAAAATATTTCCTTAGAATTGATATTGCCAAAACAAGGTTTCAAGAATTTTGAAAACCATGCAGTTCCTTCCTACTAGCGATGGGCGTTGAATCACAGACTACTATATGTACCAGGGTAATAAACGAACTAGTAGAATCAACCGTTTACGTTGAATCTACGTATCGACGGTTCACTGTCACTCATTCAACTAGTTGAAATCGTAGGCTAAATCGAGATTACACAGCATTCATATCAACGCGACGAAACGATGTGTTGAAACAACGCATCGACGATTCACAAATAGTTGAAATCGTAGACGGCTAAACTGACGTTCACACGTCCATAGACGAGTTAATAATGAAACTGGAAAAGTATGAAGATAAGTTTTTTATTGCAAATAAATAGATACCTATATTTTATTTATTTTGAGAAATAAATAACCTACCTATCTAGAAATCGATTGCAACGGTATTTAGATAGCTAACTGTTTGGTCTGCAATTGAATAAAATGTAAGTATTTTTTTTTAAATAGGCTCGCATAAAAAGTAAAAAGGTAGTTCTAAGTTTTACGGCACATTTCTTCGAAATTTATTAAATTTCAAAGAAAAATGGTAATAAGATTACCTACCTAGTCTTTAAGTTACGGTCGGGCTACGTCAGATAATCACCCGGTAGATACTATCGACTAGGTAGATATCGTCGCAAAGTTTAGATAGTTCGGCAATATAAGCCCAAGTTGAAACATCGACTTATCGACGAATTCAACTAGTTGATGAGAGAAAATTAACGGTTTCGTTTCGTTTACGATAATTACGTCGACGACCCATCGCTACTTCCTACAATCAATTTGCTCAAGCATAAGTTAAAGATCGGTTCTGCAGAGTGATTATGCTATACCACCTTGATCAAGACTTCTGTGGCTAGTTGTCAAAATAGCCCTTTCGCGTTTCGCGCGCTTTTTTGACATATAGGTAATTATTTTGTTTTATTTGACAGCTTACATCTAACCTTTTCTGTTTATTTTTTATCGAAGAAGCTAAGCGGTGTGTTTTTATCGTGTTTGTGATATTAGGACTTACATCAGGTTTCCTGTTAGTGATATTTCGTGCGTTACCCGCTTGGTTATACTGGACTAATCTAAAATGGTAAGTTTCATTATATTTTCCATACCAACTACAAATGCAACATTTTTCAATGTTCGTCATACAAGTCAACTAAAACTGCGATTTCTAAATGAAAGTTATCTCCATTCTCACTCCACAAGTCCACAGGCGCAACTACACAATTGAGTATTTCTAGTACTTTTAAAAACAGTTTACAACCTTCTGAACATCCTTTATTTTGTTTGTCTACTGACATTTTTCGGCCTTGCAAGCAAAGCATTACTCTAATACTAACTCAGATCCCTTATGCAGGGTCTAGCTATTGATTTTGTCTGTATAACTACATAAAAATGGCTATGAGCAAAAATCACAATTTGCTGTTAAAGCTATTTTCAAACAGTGGTAAGGTTAGGCCTTAACACTTTGTTATTTTAGGGGGTGAAATGCCACGCATTCCCCTTCCGCAAACCTGTCCATCTATGATTTTTGATTACAGAGTTCACCAGCACCTGACACACCGTCTGACAGAGACGGGGCTCGGTCACGGATGACTTCTCCAGCACGAGATTATGAACCATTCGAGGATGAGGCTGGGATCCTTGGAGACAACCCTCAAGAGGAGGAGGAAGATGGAGAGGAACTGTTTGGGGATAATATGGAGGCGTAAGTGTTACAAACAGGATAATCTTAGTGCTCATTAAAAAACAGGCTCCATAATCATTTTAAAACCTGTTGTGGATTCGAATGCGGTCATGCGCCAATGGACTTTTTGACAAGAAAAAAAATTTTGCGCATTAACACATCCTCAAGGAAAAAAATCATGAGGAAACTGATGTGCCAGAACAAACATCTATCCTCACAATTTCATAAATTTGTGAGGATAGATGTTTGTTCCTTTTTTATAATATTAGTAGGATAATACATAAAATGAGCTTTATTTCCTTAACACTATACACAAAATATAACTAAACTTGTTTATATAATTAACTAGTTGGTAAAATGGTTAGGTAGTGTAGGGACCGCCTAGTGCGGTGAAAGCCTTAGCATTAGTAGGATAGGATATGTTAAGTTTTCAAACTGATTGCAAACTTTTTTTGTGGTATGTATTTCCAGCCACATCTCACAAATGTTTCCCTTACAGAGATTACCGGCCAATGCCGGGACTAGACCGCTACGACACTGAGGACCTGGATGATGAGGATTACGACGCGATGTCCATCGGAGACCGCGCGGCCGCAGAGCAGGAGCTGAGGCGACGTGAGAGAGACGAAGGCAGAGTGCGCAGAGACGACCGGGACTTGCTCTATGGTAAGCTAGCTGGCATGATTTATGGCCAACTTTTGCCTCTTTTAGGCCTGTATTACATAACATATCTCAAATTGCAATCAATCTGCAGTAAATTTCAGACTCGGGTACTAATATTTTGTAATTTTTCTGAAATATTTTTTTTTTATATTACATATTTTGTTCTTATGGGAAGAACAAAATATGTCATATAAAAAAAAAAAAAATGAGCCCTTCAGAGCAAGCAATGTATCTTCAATCGTCGTCGGCGGTCATCTACAATTCGATTCTATATTTTTTTTTTTAAGTGCAGGTAAGAATCGAGCTAAGGTTCTTTTTTCTGGCATAAAATTCGGGGATAACTGCTCCCAAGTCTATGGGTGTTGCCGCTTTGGATGCAGTCCTGACTAGCAGAGTATTTCAGCAGCGGCAATACGTTGGCCAGTTTTTTGACTACGGTGGTCAATCCTTTATTGATTCTCTTTCCCTTCTTGCTTCTTTGCGTCTCTCATACGTCGCCTGGTTGGGGCGAGTCGGGAGGCTTTAGGAGTTCGCGAGGCAGTGGTCGCCAAGAAGTATGGCAGTCAGGAGGCCGGGCGTGGAGCGGGGCTAGGGCATTAAGGTGGACGTGGCGGCTGTTGTATCTTCAATACTCCCAGTGTTGCAAATGTCAATAGGCGATGGTAACCGCTTTACAAGGTGGACAATACCTCAGGCAACAATTTAGACTCATAAAAATAGACAAAACATCCTCTACGAGTAAAAATTCAAGCTTTAAACCCCACCAACTCCATAAGGTAACTGACCATACAATAAAAGTTTCTTTTAAACACACCTATTAAAAAAAAAAAAAACTATTATACAATAGGGTAATGACCTATTTTGAATCAAATCCCTCATAAGGTTTTATCGTCATCTATTGGTTTACACTTTATTAGGAAATTAAATCCATCTACAGTACGAGCTAGATGGCGCTCGCTAACCACCGCTGCTAGCGGCATCTAGCACATATTTATGTCTTTGTTTGCTGTACGGCAGTATGGGATGAGGTATCTGTAATAGTAATACTATCTGTGCCATTGTTCAGATGAGTCGGACGAGGAAGGTGCTGATGCCCCGCGCGCTAAGCGTCGCCGTGCGGCTGAGAAGGCGGCTATGGGCGAACATGAGCAGGTGGAAGAAGGTATCGAGAGTATCGAGAACCTCGAGGACACTAAGGGGTATACCACCAAGGAATGGGTGTCCATGTTGGGACCTAGGACTGAGATTGCTAATAGGTTTGTAACCTACAGAATTTAAACTATACCTCGTGTGTTCATAAGTTTTGAGACGAACTTATTTAATTAATTTAAAAAGAAAGTAATTCATGCAACCTTTTTTAAACTTTTAAAATTTTAAATTTCGAATGTTTTGAATCAGAAAAAATATACATTTGAATATTTGTTTCATTCTCCGTGAAAATGGCGCCAACAAAAGATTTGCGTGCGACTGTAATTTCACTGTTTCAAGCAGGAAAAAAACCAATGCAAGTTTTTAGTGAAATCCAAAGTTTGGGATGTAGTCGGAACTTTGTGTATTATACCATAAAGAGGTACAAGGAGACCGGCTCTTTAGAAGACCGTGGAAGATGTGGCCGCCCGCGGTCTGTAAGGACGCCCGCCAACATCAAAGTAATCAGAGAGCGAATTCGTCGCAACCCTTGCCGGACTCAAAAGAAATTAGCTCTGCAGACCAACATTTCGCGAATATCGGTGAACAGGATACTTAAATATGATCTTAAACTAAAGGCCTACAGTCGAAGGAAAGTGCATTATTTAAACGAGCGTCTTCGTAAATTGCGACTGGAACGATGTCGGAACCTATTGAAGAGACACGATCCAAAAAATATCCTGTTTACCGATGAAAAGATCTTCACGGTGGAAGAAAAGTTTAACCGGCAGAACAATAAGGTTTACGCCAGAAGTTCAAAGGACGTCCAGCCATCTGTACGCAATGTCCAGCGCACTCATCATCCAGCAAGTGTGATGGTTTGGTGGGGTGTTTCCTACGAGGGGGTCACTTCGCTTCATTTTTGCCAGCAAGGCGTCAAGGTGAAGGCACAAAATTACCAAACCGACATATTGGAAGCGGTGGTTAAACCATTAAATGATACGCTATTCGCTGGAAAATACTGGGTTTTCCAACAGGACTCTGCTCCCTCCCATAAAGCTAAGACTACCCAACGTTGGCTGGAGGCCAATTTGCCAGGCTTCATTCGGAGCGAAGATTGGCCCTCGTCAAGCCCTGACTTGAATCCTTTGGATTATTCTTTATGGACGGAATTGGAGCTGAGGGCATGCAGAAAGTCTCACCCAAACCTGGATTCTCTCAAGCGAGCCCTTATTAAAGAATCGAAACGGATTCCCATTGAAAAGATTCGTGCCGCCATAGATGAATGGCGCACGCGTTTGAAGGCCTGCATTGAATGCAAAGGCGGCCATTTTGAATGATTTATTTTTAAATACAGATCTAGATGTCAGTAGTTTTAATTTTAATATCCAATAAATGAATACTCAACTTAGCTCCAAAAATATTTTAGTTTTACTGTGTCTCAAGACTTATGAACACACGAGGTAGTATCTGAAGATCAGTTTAAAAATTGAAAATATGGCTTTGCTATGTTTTGAGCAAAAGATAGATAAACTCTTTATTACACACCAATGAAAAATACATAAACAGAGGAATTCACGGAATAGAATAAACGGACAAGGATCGACAAGAGATTGCTTTTAGCGATAAGACCCTCCATTGTACAATGTGCGGCAAAATATTAATAGGCAGAAGTAGATTAACAGTTTTGTCTTATCCTGTCCTTATGACGGTTGTCTGGAAAAGATCGCATCTAGATGATTTACAGATAAGTTTATTTCCGTAAATAAATATTTTACGATAAAAAAAAACACGCTCTACACTGTATCCTCATGTTGAACATCTATAGATTCATACTCAGTATGCAGATCCTTGTGAAAACCAAGTAGGATATAGTCAGAGGCACGTCCAACCAAACATTATATTCGGCTTTTGTGCCCACGCCTAGCGTAGCGAATAAGCATCCCACATGACAGATTGCTAGCCCATCGCCGCTTATTGGAACATCAACTAATGGCCTGATTTATATTTCCAGATTCAAAAACTTCCTCCGTACATACACGAACTCAAAGAGTCAGTTCGTGTACAAGGACCGCATACGGCGTATGTGCGAACACAACCAGGCTTCGTTCCACGTCGAGTTCGATGTCCTCGCGAGGAGGGAACAGGTGTTGGCCTATTTCCTCCCCGAGGCACCCTTTCAGATGCTGCAGATATTCGATGAGGTTTGTTATTATCTTAATTCTAAGTGGGGTCTAGTCTATGTCTGTATTGACGTCATGCATTGGGGCCTATTTTAAAAAAAAAAACTCGTGAACTAGATTATTCATATTGTAAAAACGGAAATTTTCACGTACCGTACTATCGGTGAAGGCACCGACTAAGTTTCAACTCATTCCGACTCGTCGTGTACAACGCGACGCGGAGGGAGAACGTCACGATCACTCACCCTGATGAAGACTCTCGAAACTTAGTCGGTGTCTTCACCGTTAGTAGGGTACGTGAAAATTCCCGTTATTACAATATGTATTTTATTTATACTACCTTTTCCATCTTCGACAGGTAGCGAAAGACATAGTCCTCCAGATCTTTCCATCGTATGAGCGCGTCACCTCGGAAATTCACGTGCGAATCTCAGACCTGCCCCTAATCGAGGAGCTGCGTACATTCCGGAAACTGCACCTTAACCAGCTCGTCAGAACCGTGGGCGTTATAACTAGCACTACAGGTAAAAACGTTGTCTGGTAGAGATCGCTCACAGCGATGAGACCGTCTATGTTATATGAAAGGGTCCAGCCACACTTATCTAACTGGGTACTTAATTCAACTTTCTATATAATTATCCATCTACAGTCCCAGAATACATAGGACGACCTCGGTGGCAAAGTGGGCGAAACGCAGAAGTTTGTTGATTCGATTTCCGCCGCGGCATATATGTTTGTATGATCTGCAAATATTTGTCTCGGATCTGGGTGTTTTCTATGTATAATATGTATGTATTTACAAATATATACATATAAGTAGTGCATCAGGTCATGTAGTACCCATAACACAAGCTCTGCTTACTTTGGTGTGAAATGTCCAGCATTCTTGTTATATTATGCATACATACATATGGTCACGCCTGTTTCCCGGAGGGGTAGGCAGAGACCAAGGATTTCCACTTGCTACGATCCTGGCATACTTCTTTTGCTTCATTCATCCTCATCAAATTCTTCATACAAGCTCGGCGGTTTAGTGCAGTTCTGATCTGGCCTTTTTCTAGAACATACTCTGATCAAATTGATCAGAGTATGTTCGCTGAGACCTTCCTCTTCCAACTATCCCATGTATGTACAATAAAGAGTTAAACTAGCCATCTTTGTACAGGGGTCCTGCCTCAGTTGTCGGTGGTAAAATACGACTGTAATCGATGCGGGTACATTCTGGGGCCGTTCGTGCAGAGTCAGAATGCAGAGGTCAAGCCGGGCTCGTGTCCAGAGTGCCAGAGTGCCGGGCCTTTTATGGTAAGCATTTCAGTAAACATTTTTTTTTCTATACTAATATTATAAAGAGGTAAAGTATGTAAGTTTAGATGTAGGATCATTTCTTTCACTAATATTGAGAATGGACCTTCAGGGTGGACATAGGGTATATATGATGCTGTTTAAATAAAAGGACTTTTCGTGGAGACAAATTTTGCTATGTAAGTCGAATAAACGGTCGAGCGAATGCGAATCTTACGAACGCCGCCTGAACGGTAAGGGCTATTTATAATCGGGTACTTTTTATCCGGGTACCACGCGGACGAAGCCGTGGCCAGTAGCTAGTTTTTTTATAAACAGATAAAGGCTCTCCCACATAGCTATCTTAACGCGATGTTTGTGTTTAATACAATGAAATGTCGTTACACCGCTTTTTTTAAATAATTGTATTTTATCTGCACTACCTGTTATTTAAAATCATTATTGACCATTTGGTAAAATTTTCTATACAAGAATTGCTGATAAAAAAATAAAAATCTATAAAACTACTTTGTATTACATTTTTATGATTATTTTCTTTGATAAAATTGGGTCAAATACCAAATAACCAAAACCGGGTGGAAATACCATCCAATTTCTTATGTGCATGTTGTCTTACTAAAGGTACTGAAGACGCGCCTATGTGGGAGAGCGTTACTTGATGTTATTGTGATTTCCGCTTTCAAGCTGATTTTTGAGATGAACGATATTAATCCTTTTAAAAATGTCGTATTGAAAAACATTTTATTTTATTGTTTATAACTAACTAACTTAGTACCTAACTAACAAACAATGTAATCAAATCTTGAAAGTCAATTTTAACCTACTTCTCATTGTCGTATCGAAATGAAACTTTATATATAGAGGTATATATGTAGCTCGGATGACAATACCATAATTTGGTCTTTATTTTTTTTTTCTTTTCTTTACAATTAAAAACAGTTTTAATTATATGTTCATGCTGCTCAACATTTTTGGATAAATTAGTCATTGTAAGTATTCTCTCCCGTATTCCTTAGCATTCTTACTGACTACCCCATCGTAGATTCTGACTCTAGATCTGCGGATGTCTGCGGATGTTCAATGGCCATAATGGAAATTAAAGTCGTGTGTTTTCTTTCCAGGTGAACATGGAACAAACAGTTTACCGCAACTATCAGAAGGTAACGATTCAGGAGTCGCCGGGCCGCATCCCCGCCGGCCGCATCCCTCGGAGCAAGGACTGCATCCTGCTATCGGATCTGTGCGATA
This sequence comes from Perizoma flavofasciatum, assembly GCA_958496245.1. Lineage (NCBI taxonomy): Eukaryota > Metazoa > Arthropoda > Insecta > Lepidoptera > Geometridae > Perizoma > Perizoma flavofasciatum. The sequence continues at coordinate 2,894,519 of OY292439.1, read as the reverse complement.
GATGCAAGCCTGGGGATGAAGTGGACTTGACTGGTATATACACCAACAACTATGACGGCTCGCTGAACACTGAACAGGTATGTATTTTACTCATTAATAATGCTGGACACTTTATCAAACAGCATCATCTAGCCCCAAAGTAAGCAGAGCTAGTGTTATGGGAACTACATGACTGATATACTACCTCGTGTGTTCATAAGTCTTGAGACACAGTAAAACTAAAATATTTTTGGAGCTAAGTTGAGTATTCATTTATTGGATATTAAAATTAAAACTACTGACATCTAGATCTGTATTTAAAAATAAATTATTCAAAATGGCCGCCTTTGCATTCAATGCAGGCCTTCAAACGCGTGCGCAATTCATCTATGGCGGCACGAATCTTTTCAATGGGAATCCGTTTCGATTCTTTAATAAGGGCTCGCTTGAGAGAATCCAGGTTTGGGTGAGACTTTCTGCATGCCCTCAGCTCCAATTCCGTCCATAAAGAATAATCCAAAGGATTCAAGTCAGGGCTTGACGAGGGCCAATCTTCGCTTCGAATGAAGCCTGGCAAATTGGCCTCCAGCCAACGTTGGGTAGTCTTAGCTTTATGGGAGGGAGCAGAGTCCTGTTGGAAAACCCAGTATTTTCCAGCGAATAGCGTATCATTTAATGGTTTAACCACTGCTTCCAATATGTCGGTTTGGTAATTTTGTGCCTTCACCTTGGCGCCTTGCTGGCAAAAATTAAGCGAAGTGACCCCCTCGTAGGAAACACCCCACCAAACCATCACACTTGCTGGATGATGAGTGCGCTGGACATTGCGTACAGATGGCTGGACGTCCTTTGAACTTCTGGCGTAAACCTTATTGTTCTGCCGGTTAAACTTTTCTTCCACCGTGAAGATCTTTTCATCGGTAAACAGGATATTTTTTGGATCGTGTCTCTTCAATAGGTTCCGACATCGTTCCAGTCGCAATTTACGAAGACGCTCGTTTAAATAATGCACTTTCCTTCGACTGTAGGCCTTTAGTTTAAGATCATATTTAAGTATCCTGTTCACCGATATTCGCGAAATGTTGGTCTGCAGAGCTAATTTCTTTTGAGTCCGGCAAGGGTTGCGACGAATTCGCTCTCTGATTACTTTGATGTTGGCGGGCGTCCTTACAGACCGCGGGCGGCCACATCTTCCACGGTCTTCTAAAGAGCCGGTCTCCTTGTACCTCTTTATGGTATAATACACAAAGTTCCGACTACATCCCAAACTTTGGATTTCACTAAAAACTTGCATTGGTTTTTTTCCTGCTTGAAACAGTGAAATTACAGTCGCACGCAAATCTTTTGTTGGCGCCATTTTCACGGAGAATGAAACAAATATTAAAATGTATATTTTTTCTGATTCAAAACATTCGAAATTTAAAATTTTAAAAGTTTAAAAAAGGTTGCATGAATTACTTTCTTTTTAAATTAATTAAATAAGTTCGTCTCAAAACTTATGAACACACGAGGTACTTATATACCTTTTTTTGTAAATACTGATATATAAGCTATATTACTGTAAAGTTTCATCAAAATCCGTTCAGTAGTTTTTGCGTGAAAGAGTTACAAACATCCATACTCACAAACATTCGCGTTTATAACAGAAGTAGAATAGATAGATAGATGGGTATAAAATGCTTTTATTGCACATGATATAACAATTCCATAGGCGAACTTAATGCTAATTAGCACTTTCTTCCAGCTAACCTTTGTGTAATGAAGAGTGGGTAGTGCGTTTTTTTATACAATACTAGCTGCGCCACGCGGTTCCACCTGCGTAAGTTTAGATTTTATACTCGTGATAACTTCGAAATTAAATGTCCGATTCGAATGAATTAAAAAGTATTTTACTGCTACATAAATACCCTTGATGATATTTGAATAAGAGTTATTACTACGATACGAATGTAACCAACTTTTGTTTCTACCGGCGATCTAATTAAATTTTAGAACACAAAAGCTGCTTAACTATGATAGTTAGATATATTCCCTTCAGATTTTTTTTGTAGGTAATAATGAGTACTTTAATCATGTAGTACATAATTTTTATGTATCATCAATAGTTTTCTCAGCGCACGGCAAAAAATGGATTTTATAGGGAATTTTTTGCTACTTTGGGTTACATTATTGCAATTTTCTTAAAGATCTCTATTTAAAAAAAAAATATATATAGCATATGTTACTTCCTGATAATGGTTAAAATCGGTCCAGTAGTTTCGGAGCCTATTCGGTACAAACAAACAAAAAATATTTCCTCTTTATAATATAAGTATAGAAGAATATTGAATTTATCTAATTCCAGGGTTTCCCCGTATTCGCCACCGTAATAATTGCCAACTACATAGTCGTGAAAGATTGCAAGCACATTGTGGAGTCTCTCACAGACGAAGACGTCGCCAACATTGTGAAGCTGTCCAAAGACCCGAGGATCGGGGAGCGCATCGTGCAGAGCATCGCGCCCAGTATCTACGGACATGATTATATTAAACGGGGATTGGCACTTGCGCTTTTTGGCGGCGAGCCTAAGAATCCAGGTACATTATTTGGCCCATGGTTCTGTGGTCAGAACCGTGGCCGTTATTTCTAGCACTACAGGTAAAAACGTTGTCTGGTAGAGATCGCTGGGAACGTCTTACCTTACTAGGACTTTCCGACTTTTAGGCGCTCCGAGAGTTGGACTTTCTCGCAAATTGGATCTGACGCGATTCGGACTATCCATGATTTGGAACTTTCGCGAACTAGACCATAATGCTAATTAGGCTACTCACATTTCGAATATTTCGCTAATTATTGGCTAACTTATTTTATATTCAGAACGATTTCAACAATTTTGTCAAATAAAACAAAGGCTTTTTATTAAAGTAAAAGACATTATGTGAGCAAAAAAATTGCCCACATTTTTCCGGGTTGGGTCAGACAAATAAACGAGAAATATATGTTTTTCTAAATCTTATTCGATTCGCGAGGTTACTTTTCGGGGGTTATTACATAGCAAGTAGCAACCCGTGGTCCCTCTGCCTACCCCTGAAAATAGGCGTGAGTTTAAGTATTATATGGGTAATATTTCCAGGAGAAAAGCACAAATTGAGAGGCGACATCAACGTCCTCATCTGCGGCGACCCGGGAACGGCCAAATCACAGTTCTTGAAATACACTGAAAAGGTAACAAAATATTGTAAATGTGTAATCTGACTGATCTGAATCCGCTGGTGGGGCAGCGGGGCTAGAAAGCGCTACAATAGACGACGAAAAACAAAAAAAAATATTGCAAAAACAAAAAACTTGATGAAATAACATCATTTGTCTGCAGGATAAATTTGTGAAAAACAGTAAGCAGTTTTAAAATGTAGCTTAAAAATTAATTTGTAACTTTAATGAATGAAAGTATTTGATGACCTCTTTGGGCAGTGGGCAAAGGACCGACTGAGACACAGAACGTTTCGGGTTCGATTCCCGCCGCGGGGCAAGTATTTGTATGATCTGCAAAGATTTGTCTCGGATCTGGGTATTTTCTATGTATAACATGTATGTATTTACAAAAAAGTATACAAGTAGTATAGCAGTCGTGTAGTTCCCACAATAAAATAAAATAAATAATGCTGGACATTTTTCGCACAGCGTCATCTAGCCCCAAACTAAGCAGAGCTTGTATTATGGGAACTAAATGACTGTCAAACTACTTATATACTTTTTTTTTTTGTAAATACATACATTTTATATATAGAAAACACCCAGACAATACAAGCTAGTTAGTTTGGGGCTAGATTTGTGTTACAAATGTCCAGCATTATTTATTTATTTGCCTGCAGGACAAATTTGTGAGGGATTTAAAGATTGTAAAACTCGTCAGGGAGTATGGAAATTATTTTGTGAAAATTAACTTTTTTTTTTAATTTTCACACAGCATGATCTAGCCCTAAACTAAGCAGAGCTTGTATTATGAGAACTACATGACTGATATACTACTTATATACATGTTGGTATCATAATGTTTCAGATAGCTCCGCGCGCCATCTTTACGACGGGTCAAGGCGCCAGCGCTGTGGGTCTCACCGCTTACGTGAGGAAGAATCCTACAACAAGGTATGTACAAGATCTTATAAAACTATAACTAACACGCTCACAACTGCGCGATACCCATGATCGATGTCCTCAGGTACAGTACTCAGTGTACAGATATATATATATAGACTAGCTGTACCCGTGACTTCGTTCGCGATTGCCATCAATCTTTAAAGTACCTCCTTTCTAACAAAAAATAATGAATGAAATCGGACTACGCGTTAATGAATTACAACTAAGTAAAAATTTTGAATTTTATCCCCTCCCAAGGGAACCGTGCTGAATTTCGGGATAAAAAGTATCCTATGTCTTATCCCGTAGTATGAACTCAAATCATGCCAAGTTTCATTTGAATTCGTTCAGTAGTTTTGGCGCTATGTGCGGCCCAGATTCTAACAGACAGACAGACAAAAATTAAAATATAATCATTTTTGGCACATAGAGTGTGGGATAGTTGGAAGAGGAAGGCCTCGGCGAACATACTCTGACCAAATTGGAGACATTCTAGAGAAAGGCCAGGTCAGAAATATACTAAACCGCCGAGCCTGTATAAAGAATTTGATGAGGATGAATGAAGCGAAAGAGGTTTGCCAGGATCGTAGCAAGTGCAAATCCTTGGTCTCATCCTACCCCTCCGGGAAACAGGCGTGACTATATGTATGTAAATGAATATCCTTTAAAAATCAACCTCGATGGAGATTGAGCTCGCGACCTTACGTTTGTCACTCGCGTGCTGTATGTGACTGTTAGTTTTATTAAAGATGACCTCTGTGGCGCAGTGGGCGAAGGCTCGCCTTAAACGCAGAAGGTTGCGGGTTCGATTCCCGCCGCGAGACAAATGTTTGTATCTGCAATTTTTTGTCTCGGGTCTCGGTGTTTTCTATGTTTGGAGTTAGATGATGTTGTGTGAAAATGTCCACTATTATTATTATTATTATTTACTTGCTTATTTTTGATTTATGTTGCATATGTGTTGTTTTTACAGAGATTGGACGTTAGAAGCTGGCGCTTTGGTTCTGGCAGACCGTGGCGTGTGTCTCATAGATGAGTTCGACAAAATGAATGATCAGGTAAAAACGCGTTGTTTGAGCTATCTATCTATCTACCTATTTATCTTTCTAATTTTCTGAGTAAAAGTCTCTTCTCTATTACGCCACTCCAATTCGAAGTGGGGGAACTTCTGCACTGACGTCCCGCAAGTGCAGATAGATAGATAAACTCTATGCACACCAAAGAAAAATACAAAACACAGGAATTCAAGCATAAAACGTACATTGAGCTGTCTTTTCACTGAAAGCTATCTCTACCAGACAAACTTTTGATGGACAGGATAAAATGGAATCAAAAGACGGTGGTGTGCGAGTAAAACTATTATAAAATATAATATTCAAAACATTTATTCATACAACTATGTACAAGCAAGCCACTTTATTGTATACAAAAAATATAGATGAAACAGCTAGCTATAAAGACTGTTGCATAGGGGTGTTTTCTATGTATGTTTAAAAAAAATACGTATACAGGTAGTATATCAGTCATGTAGTTCCCATAGCACATGCTCTGCTTAGTTTGGGGCTAGATGATGATGTGTGGAAAAGGTCCAGCATAATTTACTAAATTAAATGACTAAACTAGGATTGAGTTAGATTTTCATGGAAAGAAAAATTTGAAAAAAGCCTGAAATATGAAAAAAAATGTTGTTTCTTTCTCCCACATATACATTCTTGGAAATTGAAATTTGGACAGAACAATATCTGTTGGATCAACTAGTAGTAGTAAAAATACATGTTTTAAATTTTATTTACTGATAAAACTGCAAGTATTTATTAATAACTGAACTTATTAATATATAATTACATTAAATTTACTAAAACTGTAATGTTTTTGTCTGTATCAATTGTAGGACCGCACCTCCATCCACGAGGCTATGGAGCAGCAGTCCATCTCCATCTCTAAAGCCGGCATCGTCACTTCACTGCATGCTAGGTAAGTATCTATTGCATTTTTTATGCTACTTTAAATCTTTAAACCTCCTCCATCCATCTCGTGGCTTAGTTGGTATAGGCTCCGCGTTCCAAGCCGGAGGTCGAGGGTTCAACGGTCGCCGAGGTTGAATTAGTGGGATGTTATAGAATCTGGAAAATCTCAAATTCCGCCAATAAATGTCACTCTGTGTCTGATTACGCTCGCTCGCTCGAGAGTTTTTAGAAGAAAAAAGCGAAGCAGCAAGCGTGGATAGAAAATAATCCATTCAGAATCCATTAAAAACTTTAAGAAAGGATCTAGTAATATTACAATCTAGCTTATGTTAGGCTAATTAGTAATTTATCATCAACCTTGTTTTATAGAATAAAGTATAGCTAAGAATGATCCATTAACATGTTACTGTCTCTATTTAAGGGAAGATCATTGTTGATGGCTGGAACTCGTTTGTGCGAGTATGCCTGAGTTTTTTGTGAGAATGTTGGTTGGGAATGCTATTATTTTGTAATCTGTATGTTGTTTCTTATTTTTTCTTTTGTATAATTTTAACGACCTCTGTGGCGCAGCGGGCTCGCCTGAGACGCGGAAGGTTCGATTCCCGCCGCGGGACAAATATTTGTCTCGGGTCTGGGTGTTTTCTATGTATAATATGTTTGTATTTACAAAAAAATGTATATAAGTAGTATATCAGTCATAACTACATGTTTAGTTAATTTTTTGTCTTTTGTTAATATGTATATAGTTTTTATATCTTTAGATGTAACGATTTGGTCCACCCGTTATGTAACATTTTATAAATAAAGATATATAATATAAAGATTATATATTATATATCTTTACATACAAACAATTCAAATTCTTAGCACTTATACGACTTTTACTACATTACACTATTATTTACACAACAACACTAACTTAAAAGGTTTGGTCCTTTTGACTGTATTGTACCATAGTGATATATTTTTTCTTTATTCCCAGATGTTCTGTAATAGCTGCGTCCAATCCGATAGGCGGCCGCTACGATGCCTCCCTTACATTCTCGGAAAACGTGAATCTGTCGGAGCCTATCCTGTCGCGTTTCGACGTGCTCTGCGTTGTAAGAGACGAGGCTGATCCCATGCAAGACGCACACTTAGCTAAGTAAGATACATTTACACACTGACCCTCGTATTCATAATCACTAACGTAAGCAATCTGCTAAGTTAGCGTTAATTCATAGAAACACACTTAGCTAATTAAGCCACATTTACACAATCACCCTCTTATTCATAATCACTAACGTAAACAATCTGCTAAGATAACGTTAATTTGTAGACGCACACTTAGCTAAGTAAGACACATTTACAAACTGACCCTCGTATTCATAATCACTAACGTAAGCAATCTGCTAAGTTAGCGTTAATTCATAGAAACACACTTAGCTAATTAAGACACATTTACACACTTCCCCTCTTATTCATAATCACTAACGTAAACAATCTGCTAAGATAACGTTAATTCATAGACGCACACTTAGCTAAGTAAGACACATTTACACACTTACCCTCGTATTCATAATCACTAACGTAAGCAATCTGCTAAGTTAGCGTTAGTTCATAGACGCACACTTAGCTAATTAAGACACATTTACACAATGACCCTCTTATTCATAATCACTAACGTAAACAATCTGCTAAGATAACGTTAATTCATAGACGCACACTTAGCTAAGTAAGACACATTTACACATTTACCCTCGTATTCATAATCACTAACGTAAGCAATCTGCTAAGTTAACGTTAGTTCATAGACGCACACTTAGCTAATTAAGACACATTTACACAATCACCCTCTTATTCATAATCACTAACATAAACAATCTGCTAAGATAACGTTAATTCATAGACGCACACTTAGCTAAGTAAGACACATTTACACACTGACCCTCGTATTCATAATCACTAACGTAAGCAATCTGCTAAGTTAGCGTTAGTTCATAGACGCACACTTAGCTAATTAAGACACATTTACACAATCACCCTCTTTTTCATAATCACTAACGTAAACAATCTGCTAAGATAACGTTAATTCATAGACGCACACTTAGCTAAGTAAGACACATTTACACACTTACCCTCGTATTCATAATCACTAACGTAAGCAATCTGCTAAGTTAGCGTTAGTTCATAGACGCACACTTAGCTAATTAAGACACATTTACACAATCACCCTCTTATTCATAATCACTAACGTAAACAATCTGCTAAGATAACGTTAATTCATAGACGCACACTTAGCTAAGTAAGACACATTTACACATTTACCCTCGTATTCATAATCACTAACGTAAGCAATCTGCTAAGTTAGCGTTAGTTCATAGACGCACACTTAGCTAATTAAGACACATTTACACAATCACCCTCTTATTCATAATCACTAACATAAACAATCTGCTAAGATAACGTTAATTCATAGACGCACACTTAGCTAAGTAAGACACATTTACACACTGACCCTCGTATTCATAATCACTAACGTAAGCAGTCTGCTAAGTTAGCGTTAATTCATAGAAACACAATTAGCTAATTAAGACACATTTACACACTTCCCCTCTTATTCATAATCACTAACGTAAACAATCTGCTAAGATAACGTTAATTCATAGACGCACACTTAGCTAATTAAGACACATTTACACAATCACCCTCTTATTCATAATCACTAACATAAACAATCTGCTAAGATAACGTTAATTCATAGACGCACACTTAGCTAAGTAAGACACATTTACACACTGACCCTCGTATTCATAATCACTAACGTAAGCAATCTGCTAAGTTAGCGTTAATTCATAGAAACACAATTAGCTAATTAAGACACATTTACACACTTCCCCTCTTATTCATAATCACTAACGTAAACAATCTGCTAAGATAACGTTAATTCATAGACGCACACTTAGCTAATTAAGACACATTTACACAATCACCCTCTTATTCATAATCACTAACGTAAACAATCTGCTAAGATAACGTTAATTCATAGACGCACACTTAGCTAATTAAGACACATTTACACAATCACCCTCTTATTCATAATCACTAACATAAACAATCTGCTAAGATAACGTTAATTCATAGACGCACACTTAGCTAAGTAAGACACATTTACACACTGACCCTCGTATTCATAATCACTAACGTAAGCAATCTGCTAAGTTAGCGTTAGTTCATAGACGCACACTTAGCTAATTAAGACACATTTACACAATCACCCTCTTTTTCATAATCACTAACGTAAACAATCTGCTAAGATAACGTTAATTCATAGACGCACACTTAGCTAATTAAGACACATTTACACAATCACCCTCTTATTCATAATCACTAACATAAACAATCTGCTAAGATAACGTTAATTCATAGACGCACACTTAGCTAAGTAAGACACATTTACACACTGACCCTCGTATTCATAATCACTAACGTAAGCAATCTGCTAAGTTAGCGTTAATTCATAGAAACACAATTAGCTAATTAAGACACATTTACACACTTCCCCTCTTATTCATAATCACTAACGTAAACAATCTGCTAAGATAACGTTAATTCATAGACGCACACTTAGCTAATTAAGACACATTTACACAATCACCCTCTTATTCATAATCACTAACGTAAACAATCTGCTAAGATAACGTTAATTCATAGACGCACACTTAGCTAAGTAAGACACATTTACACATTTACCCTCGTATTCATAATCACTAACGTAAGCAATCTGCTAAGTTAGCGTTAGTTCATAGACGCACACTTAGCTAATTAAGACACATTTACACAATCACCCTCTTTTTCATAATCACTAACGTAAACAATCTGCTAAGATAACGTTAATTCATAGACGCACACTTAGCTAATTAAGACACATTTACACAATCACCCTCTTATTCATAATCACTAACGTAAACAATCTGCTAAGATAACGTTAATTCATAGACGCACACTTAGCTAAGTAAGACACATTTACACATTTACCCTCGTATTCATAATCACTAACGTAAGCAATCTGCTAAGTTAGCGTTAGTTCATAGACGCACACTTAGCTAATTAAGACACATTTACACAATCACCCTCTTTTTCATAATCACTAACGTAAACAATCTGCTAAGATAACGTTAATTCATAGACGCACACTTAGCTAAGTAAGACACATTTACACACTTACCCTCGTATTCATAATCACTAACGTAAGCAATCTGCTAAGTTAGCGTTAGTTCATAGACGCACACTTAGCTAATTAAGACACATTTACACAATCACCCTCTTATTCATAATCACTAACGTAAACAATCTGCTAAGATAACGTTAATTCATAGACGCACACTTAGCTAAGTAAGACACATTTACACATTTACCCTCGTATTCATAATCACTAACGTAAGCAATCTGCTAAGTTAGCGTTAGTTCATAGACGCACACTTAGCTAATTAAGACACATTTACACAATCACCCTCTTATTCATAATCACTAACATAAACAATCTGCTAAGATAACGTTAATTCATAGACGCACACTTAGCTAAGTAAGACACATTTACACACTGACCCTCGTATTCATAATGACTAACGTAAGCAGTCTGCTAAGTTAGCGTTAATTCATAGAAACACAATTAGCTAATTAAGACACATTTACACACTTCCCCTCTTATTCATAATCACTAACGTAAACAATCTGCTAAGATAACGTTAATTCATAGACGCACACTTAGCTAATTAAGACACATTTACACAATCACCCTCTTATTCATAATCACTAACGTAAACAATCTGCTAAGATAACGTTAATTCATAGACGCACACTTAGCTAAGTAAGACACATTTACACATTTACCCTCGTATTCATAATCACTAACGTAAGCAATCTGCTAAGTTAGCGTTAGTTCATAGACGCACACTTAGCTTATTAAGACACATTTACACAATCACCCTCTTTTTCATAATCACTAACGTAAACAATCTGCTAAGATAACGTTAATTCATAGACGCACACTTAGCTAAGTAAGACACATTTACACATTTACCCTCGTATTCATAATCACTAACGTAAGCAATCTGCTAAGTTAACGTTAGTTCATAGACGCACACTTAGCTAATTAAGACACATTTACACAATCACCCTCTTATTCATAATCACTAACATAAACAATCTGCTAAGATAACGTTAATTCATAGACGCACACTTAGCTAAGTAAGACACATTTACACACTGACCCTCGTATTCATAATCACTAACGTAAGCAATCTGCTAAGTTAGCGTTAATTCATAGAAACACAATTAGCTAATTAAGACACATTTACACACTTCCCCTCTTATTCATAATCACTAACGTAAACAATCTGCTAAGATAACGTTAATTCATAGACGCACACTTAGCTAATTAAGACACATTTACACAATCACCCTCTTATTCATAATCACTAACGTAAACAATCTGCTAAGATAACGTTAATTCATAGACGCACACTTAGCTAAGTAAGACACATTTACACATTTACCCTCTTTTTCATAATCACTAACGTAAACAATCTGCTAAGATAACGTTAATTCATAGACGCACACTTAGCTAAGTAAGACACATTTACACACTTACCCTCGTATTCATAATCACTAACGTAAGCAATCTGCTAAGTTAGCGTTAATTCATAGACACACACTTAGCTAAGTAAGACACTTTTACACATTTACCCTCGTATTCATAATCACTAACGTAAGCAATCTGCTAAGTTAGCGTTAATTCATAGACACACACTTAGCTAAGTAAGACACATTTACACACTTAACTTCGTATTCATAATCACTAACGTAAGCAATCTGCTAAGTTAGCGTTAATTCATAGACACACACTTAGCTAAGTAAGACACATTTACACACTTACCCTCGTATTCATAATCACTAACGTAAGCAATCTGCTAAGATAACGTTAGTTAATAGACGCACATTTAGTATTTTTCAAACTTTCGCGATTAGATAACATAATTATTATAAGTTTAACGGGTCTTTATCGCGTTTACCTTTTTTATTTATTATTTTCCCGACGTTTCAACTGTATTGCAACAGCCGTGGTCACGGGATGACTGGAGTATACGGAGCTACCGTCGAGAAATAAAGGCAGTAGCCGCAACTACCCTCATTTCATCTTCAGAATCAGAAAAGTCCATGTTCACATTACGGCACACTACACTAACCGTATCACCGCACTGCACAATTGGATCGCGACGCGAACACCTGTTTATCACGGGATTCCAGGACGCAGAGAGTCTATAGCCGTCTTCACGATTAAAATTTGGGTACTTCTTTATTTCAGTCGCTTCACGAACCATTCTCTTACAATATTGGCGTTCACTGGATAGCACCTTAGGGTCATGAAACTCGATCCAATGGTTTGGTCCTGAGTCCACAAGGTGCTCCGCTATGGCCGACTTGTTTATCTGGCGATTTTTGACAGCTGCAATATGCTCTTTGACCCTTTCAGCAATTGTCCGCTTCGTTTGCCCGATGTAAGCACGGCCACAGCTACAGTCTATTTTATAAGCACCTGGCATTTGCAGAGGTACCACGTCCTTTGGTGTTCGAAGCTGCTTAACCACTTTTGAGTGCGGAATGAAAACTGACTTGATTGAAAACCTCTTCAAGATGTTACCAATCTTATCCGTCACCCCCTTCAAATAATAAATAAAAAAGGTAAACGCGATAAAGACCCGTTAAACTTATAATAATGACGCACATTTAGCTAATTAAGAAACACTTATCCGGTTGTTGTCTATATATAATGTGTATGTATTCACAAAAAAGTAAAGTAGTATGTATATCAGTCATGTAGTTCCCATAATACAAGCTCTGCTTAGTTTGGGGCTAGATGATGCTGTGTGAAAAATATCCAGCATTATTTATTACTTGTTGTGCCATGTGCCATATGTATATGTTTTCAAATTCGACTGGTAGTTCCATAGAGAAGCGCGTTTAAACAAAAAAAAACCCTTCAGCTTAATCATTAGTATAGATTTATTTATTATGTTCTAGGTTCGTAGTAAGCTCTCACATAAGACATCACCCGACGCAACGCGGCACTGTGCTAGAGGACAATAATGCGCCCGATCCGGAATTCGTGCTAGCACAGGACATGCTCAAGAAGTACATTGTGTACTCACGGGAGAATGTACATCCTAAATTACAGGTATGTTCTTGTATGTACACACTACATACAGAAAAACTGACTTTTGTTTTTTTAGAAAACAAACTTCCTTCTTTTTTCAGGAAAGAAAGATCAAAGTTTGTTTCATTCTTTCTCCGTTTTCATTATAAAAGTGGAACCGAAACGAGGGTTTCAAAATTTTGCAATAATTAACTTGTTCTTCGTTTTTGAAGTGTAAAGTTATTTTGTTGTAGAACATGGACCAGGATAAAGTGGCTAAGATGTACAGCCAGCTGAGACAGGAGTCGCTGGCGACCGGCAGCCTGCCCATCACAGTCAGACACATCGAATCAGGTAACATGCACATTCCTCCTACTTCTGTTTTCCTACCCATCACAGTCAGACATATCGAATCAGGTAACATACATTAAGATAATGTACATTTCTACTTCTGTTTTACACCCCTATTATAGTCAGACACATCGAATCAGGTAACGTACATTAAAATAATGTACATTCCAACTTCTGTTTTACACTCCCATCAAAGTCAGACACATCGAATCAGGTTACATGCATCGAAAACGGAGAGAAGTAAAATTGTACTATTTCGTAACACCATAGTTACGAATTTGCGTGATCGAACTGTCGTTGCAGCGCTCTTACAGGGCTCATGTTTCATGTATTATTAAGACCAAACAAACCATGTATGTTATGTGCATAAGAGCAATTAATAAATGAATATACACACATCAAAAAGGTTTGTGATTAGTTTGTCATATTTTTTTTATGTTTGAAATATTATTAAAGCTAAGTGTTTCCCCGTTTAAAATACAACATTAAGGTGATTTACTATTGGTAATTTTATGAATAAAAACATTTTTTTATGCCAAGTTGGACCTTGACAAATTTGCGTTAGCGTGAAAGGAAAAGGAAGCGTGAGGTATTTGTCTAGACACCCAGGTGTTGCAAGCGTCCATAGTTTACGGTAACCGCTTACCAACAGGTGGGCCGTATGCTTGTATGTCACTACCTCGTGTGTTCATAAGTCTTGAGACACAGTAAAACTAAAATATTTTTGGAGCTAAGTTGAGGATTCATTTATTGGATATTAAAATTAAAACTACTGACATCTAGATCTGTATTTAAAAATAAATCATTCAAAATGGCCGCCTTTGCATTCAATGCAGGCCTTCAAACGCGTGCGCCATTCATCTATGGCGGCACGAATCTTTTCAATGGGAATCCGTTTCGATTCTTTAATAAGGGCTCGCTTGAGAGAATCCAGGTTTGGGTGAGACTTTCTGCAAGCCCTCAGCTCCAATTCCGTCCATAAAGAATAATCCAAAGGATTCAAGTCAGGGCTTGACGAGGGCCAATCTTCGCTCCGAATGAAGCCTGGCAAATTGGCCTCCAGCCAACGTTGGGTAGTCTTAGCTTTATGGGAGGGAGCAGAGTCCTGTTGGAAAACCCAGTATTTTCCAGCGAATAGCGTATCATTTAATGGTTTAACCACCGCTTCCAATATGTCGGTTTGGTAATTTTGTGCCTTCACCTTGACGCCTTGCTGGCAAAAATGAAGCGAAGTGACACCCTCGTAGGAAACACCCCACCAAACCATCACACTTGCTGGATGATGAGTGCGCTGGACATTGCGTACAGATGGCTGGACGTCCTTTGAACTTCTGGCGTAAACCTTATTGTTCTGCCGGTTAAACTTTTCTTCCACCGTGAAGATCTTTTCATCGGTAAACAGGATATTTTTTGGATCGTGTCTCTTCAATAGGTTCCGACATCGTTCCAGTCGCAATTTACGAAGACGCTCGTTTAAATAATGCACTTTCCTTCGACTGTAGGCCTTTAGTTTAAGATCATATTTAAGTATCCTGTTCACCGATATTCGCGAAATGTTGGTCTGCAGAGCTAATTTCTTTTGATTCCGGCAAGGGTTGCGACGAATTCGCTCTCTGATTACTTTGATGTTGGCGGGCGTCCTTACAGACCGCGGGCGGCCACATCTTCCACGGTCTTCTAAAGAGCCGGTCTCCTTGTACCTCTTTATGGTATAATACACAAAGTTCCGACTACATCCCAAACTTTGGATTTCACTAAAAACTTGCATTGATTTTTTTCCTGCTTGAAACAGTGAAATTACAGTCGCACGCAAATCTTTTGTTGGCGCCATTTTCACGGAGAATGAAACAAATATTCAAATGTATATTTTTTCTGATTCAAAACATTCGAAATTTAAAATTTTAAAAGTTTAAAAAAGGTTGCATGAATTACTTTCTTTTTAAATTAATTAAATAAGTTCGTCTCAAAACTTATGAACACACGAGGTATAATTGTAAATAAAAACGCCCGTTCTGTTATTATTATAAAAACGCCCGTTGTGTGATTCGCAGTGATACGTATGAGCGAGGCGCACGCGCGCATGCACCTCCGCTCGCAGGTAAACGAGGAGGATGTCAACATGGCGATCAGGACTATGCTGGAGAGCTTCGTGGACACTCAGAAGTACAGCGTGATGAGGGCTATGAGACAGGTAACTTGGATATATTTTTTATCAATGAATGAATGAAATAATGACTATTTGATCGGTAACTTGGATATATTTTGGTATCAATGAATGAATGAACTAATGGCTATTTGATAGGTAACTTGAATATATTTTGTATCAATGAATGAATGGACTAATGGCTATTTGATAGGTAACTTGGATATGTTTTGTATCAGTGAATAAATGAATGAACTAAGGGATATTTGACAGGTAACTTGGATATCTTTTTTATCAATGAATGAATGAACTGAGGGCTATTTGACAGGTAACTTGGATGTCTTTTTTATCAATGAATGGATGAACTGAAGGCGATTTGATATGTAACTTGGATATCTTTTTTATCAATGAATTAATTAATTAATGATTTTAATGAAAATACTTTTAAAATAAATTAATGAATGATAATACTTTATCGTAAATTTTATGAAATAAACAATTACACATCAAGAATTAAGGTACTATGCATGGTCTTTTCGCTTAAAAGCAATTTCTTCCAGACACTTTGACTTCAGACTTTCAGACTTTGGATGGAGAGGATTTTATGTGATTGTAAGAATGGTCGGGGGTGTACTAGTATTTATCAAGCTGTGAGTCTGGTGATTGTTTTTTTATTTGATGTGTTAGTTGATCTCATAACCCTTTCCCGTCTTTTGTAAAACTCTCATATTTTATCTGGACAGGCAGACTATATTATTATGCAATTTTTTAAACGTAAGTCGACGAAAAAACTGTCTACCGAATGCGATTCTAACGAACGCTGTCCAGTAAGAGAAGAGCTACTTTTTATCCGTCCGTATCCGGGTACCACGCTAGCGTAGCCGTGAGCAGTAAGCTAGTCTGAAATAAAAGGCTTGAACAATAATAATGCATTATTTTAGAATAATATTACTACTTTACACACGTATTTTTATATTCTCCTGCTGACGTTTCACTGACCGTTTAGATATCCTTCGTCGGTCAACAAAACGTCAGCAGGTGTATAGTTAAGTACGTGGTATAGTCGTATTAATATTCTAAAATGATAATATTTAAAATAATGCTGGACATTTTCACGCAGCATCATCCATACTAAGCAGAGCTTGTATTATGGGAACTACATGACTGATATACTACTCATATATATTTTTTTAAATACATACATATTATGCATAGAAAAAAAGCCAGACCCGAGCCTAATATTTGCAGATACAAACATTTGTCCCGCGGCGGAAATCGAACCCGCAACGTTCTGCGTCTCAGTGGGGCCTTCGCCCACTGCGCCATAAAGGTCGTTAATGATACCAAGCCACGATAATTTCAATTCCATAATAATAATAACTTCCTCTCGCTCGTTTAGCCGCTACAGCGACTCATTTACCGTTTATGCGGTTAAGAGGCCTGCGGAGGATGAATTGTCCATACAAACGTAATACCAAAATCATTTGTAATTAGAGCTTATTTCCACCATATCATGTTGTTATTTGTATTCGAATAGTATTTATCGAGGTACCTTGATAAATATTTATTCAAAATACATACATAAAATGAAATGTAAACGAACCGCATTTTGGATATTTTCACGTCATTTAAGGCATGTTTTCATCTTCATTCATATTAAAAACAACAATATCTTACGTATAGTTTGATTAGGTACATAGCTTATATTGTCTAGTTACGGAATAACAACACGATGTGAAGAATACAACAAGTTTTCAGTCATCGTTTTTGGTATTACGGAACATCACCAAATTTATAACAAATTCTGAACGGCTAATATTGCTATCGTGCAAGCACGGGCGGGCCTGCATCAGTCAAAAAGAGATAGCTATATTTTTGGACGCGCTTCGAATTTAAGTTATGAGCGCTGTCCGCCGGACCCTTAAGCGTTGGAATGCCCTACCCCATGTCATTTGTGATTGTCCTTCAATCGATGTCTTTAGGAGAAAAGTTAAAGAGCACTATTTGTCTCTCTAAATTATGTATGGTATATGTTTTATAGTATCTATATGTTTATTTATTTTGTAGTATTGTTTCATTATTTTCTTTCTGTACACCATCCTACCTCTATAATTACCTCTCTCTAGCTCAAGGTTTGCTGGAAGAAAACTCTTTTTAGGGTTAAGCTCGCCTTTGTACGTGTCATTTAATTCTGCCTTTTTGTAAGTGTTTATTTGTGTGTACAGTAAAGAATATATTAATAATAATAATGTGATTTGTTTCCAGACATTCCAAAAGTATCTCTCCTACAAGAAAGACCACAGCGAGTTACTCTACTACATCCTCCGACAGCTGACCATGGACCAGCTCGCCTACATGAGAGGCTTGCATAACCACTCGCAGCCCACCATTGAGATATCAGGTACAAACAACATAGACAACCTCTGTGGCGCAGTGGGCGAAGGCCTGCCTGAGACGCAGAAGGTTGCGGGTTCGATTCCCGCTGCGGGACAAATGTTTGTAATAATAGTAATAATAATGCTCGAAATTTTTCACACAGCATCATCTAGCCCCAAACTAAGCAGAGCTTGTATTATGGGAACCACATGACTGATAAACTACTTATAAATATATTTTTTTTTAAAACATACATATTATACATAGAAAACACCCAGACCCAGAAAATCAACCTCTGGCGCAGTGGACGAAGGCCCGCCCGAGACGCAGACAAATTTCCCTCTCGAAAAATACTTTCTGTTGGCTTTACCGCCTACGGAAATGAACTGTATGGAAATGACATTAGCTGTGGAAACATCATGTGACTGCTGCCAAGTTTTACCTTGACAAATTTGCGTTAGCGTGAAACTAAAAGTAGACGTGAGGTATTTGTCTAGACGCCCAGGTGTTGCAAGCATATGAATGCTATGAACCTATGAAGGTTACGGTAACTGGTTACCAACAGGTAGGCCGTATGCTTGTATGCAACTGTAATTGTAAATAAAAACACCCAGCTTTTTTTTTAATTTTATTTATGTTTTACTGTAAGATGATGTTATGCATAATAAAGAGTTATTTACGACCTCTGTGGCGCAGTGGGTGAAGGTCCGCCTGAGACGCAGAGGGTTGCGGGTTCAATTCCCGCCACGGGACAAATGTTTGTATCTGCAAATATTTGTCTAAGGTCTGGGTGTTTTCTATGTATATATTTACAAAAAAAAAAGTATATAAGTAGTATATCAGTCATGTAGTTCCCATAATACAAGCTCTGCTTAGTTTGGGGCTAGATGATGCTGTGTGAAAATGACCAGCATTATTTATTATTATTTATTTTTATTTTCAGAGAGGGATCTGATGGAGCGAGCGAGACAGATCAACATCTCCGATCTGAAGCCTTTCTACGACAGTAGAATATTCAAAATGAATAACTTTAGCTACGATGCAAAACGGAAGGTTATAGCTCACATAATGCCTGACGCGCCGGCCGCTTCGTAGGTTACGTTTATGTTGTAAGCAAGTTATGGAGCGCAGAACAGGGGCTAGACAAATACCTAGACTAATAGTTTTCCTTTCACGCTAACGTAAATTAGTCAAGGAAAAACTTGGCAGAAGTAACGAGACATTTCCACAGGTATTACTATTACTCCAAAAACTATCGTGAACTTGACTATTCATATTGTAAAAACGGGAATTTTCACGTACTGTACTATCGATGAAGGCACCGACTAAGTTTCGACTCATTCCGAGAGTCTTCATCAGGGTGAGTGGTTGCGACTTTCTCCTTCCGCGTCGCGCCGTGCACTCAGTGCACGGCGCAAACTTAGTCGGTGCCTTCACCGATAGTGCAGTACGTGAAAATTCCCGTTTTTACAATATGAATTACTATTACTATACAACTCAATCTATCCTAGTAGGTATTTGTTTAGATATCCTGGTCCTAACCTAATCTAACCGGTCCGGAATGCAAATAAATAATAGTTAAATAGATACGTTTAGTATGAAATCGCTAGGTACGGTATATATTGGTCTCGATTCTTTTGTACACCAACTGAACTTAAGTTTATCTATCACTCTCTTTTACTAACAGAGATAGTGCTGTCAGATTTAAGATTTCCATACAAGTTTAGTCGTGATTTAAAATATGCTGACTATAAACACGAAGACACGTAAGATTCTTGCTATCTCATTCTTACGCACTATCAGTAAAAGAGAGTGACAGTTTAAATTAAGTTTAGTTGGTGTACTACAGAATCGGCACCGTTATCTTAGCAGAGAATTTAAAGGCAATGAAGAAATGTCGCTTTATAACCACTAGATTTTATAATATTCTAAAATTGCAAGCAACACTTCAAAAACAAAATAACCATCGTTTTCATTAATTCATATTTATTTATTAAAATCAACATTGGATCATAATAATATGTTAGTTATGAATTTCTTATTCTGAATTAGTCACACAAAACAACAAGTGAACAATAAAATACATAAATATAATTTAAAATGTCAAAAAAATATTTTAGAAACATAGTTGAATTGAAATGGAATGTCAAAATAACTATGTCAGAAAGTTAAAATGTCAATAATAAAATAATTAAAAAAGATAGTTTACTGTAAAATGGTGGTAAAAAGTGGTGGTTTTGTAATGTATTTAATTAATTATTGTTGTTAGCCTGGATAAACAAATTGTGTTTTCCATTGCATATAGTTGAATAGTAAATTACTGAAATATGAAAATTTTAGTCAAAAAAGTCTCCTCTATGCTAAAATTTTAGTTTCCGTTCACTTATTATTATTACACGTAATTACAGATTAATGACATCTCAAATGTAGGTGGTCCAGGATCGTTCGTCATTGCATTCTTAGGGGTAGGCCTATGTTTAGCAGCAGGCTTCTGCAGGCTGTTATGTGTTTTTACGGGAGCTTTGTTTGGCGAAAAGTTGACGATCTCTCAACTTTTTTGGTCTATCTGACACGAACGACATAATAAAAAAGGGTATTTATTTTCTTACACTTACCTAGCCTTGGTACAATAATTGAGTGTTATTATGATTAGAAGGTATGTCTGTAGAAGATAAAAAAGAACTGGTAATGTAATGTACCTTTTCGGAGTGTTTTGTCTGCGTATAGCGACTCCAGTCTTACGTTTAGCACGGCATGGATAAATTTGCGCTCCATAACTTGTGTAGCTTAAGACGGGATGGAACCTAGTTTAAAACGCCTTTTGTGACAAATATGTTTTATAGCAATCGTTATATCAATAGTTATAGTAGCATAAATGTCAGTTCCATCATAGCGGGGCGCTTCAAAATCTCTCATAGTTGAACTCTATTTTAAAAACTGAACTAGACCGTTCAGTTTCCAAAATAAAGTTCGAAAACCTTTAATTTAATAATGGATTTATCTAAAAGTAAAAACAAATATAATTATGTTGTTGATTTATTTTATTAGAACTGTGAATGCGTTTATTCTCATTTTTTATGAGGTTTCTATGCCAAATTCGTAAGTTCTATTCAGTTCACAGTACACGTAGTATTCTGCTCTTTATATACTTTTGTTTGGATTGCGTTTTGTTATTTTTGAACGTCACACAATCTGTGATCACACTTCGGCCCGCCCCGTCTTAACTGCGAGATTGTATTTTTAAGTTTATGTTTAAACCCACCAATTTGTTTTGTCTACTGTATCAGCTTAATTTATATTTTCTACCTAAGGCATTTCAATTCAACGCGTGGCTAAAAGTCAAAACAGACAGTTTATTGTGCCCTCAGAAATACTAGTAAATACCTCCTTAAATCCATGCATTTTTAAATGAGTGTATATTGCAACAGTTGCAAATTTATATATTTTCTTTAATGTACATTGTGATACTGATATTGTTGGAAGTGCCTTGAAATGAATCACATAGATTAAGGTTTTAATGTTGTGCATGTTATTTGTTAAACTATTTTAGCATCTCAGAACTCTTGAATAAAGCTTCGAATCATTTTAAGAATTGTTTTATGCCTAATAGATACCTTGAGACTAGTATAGTATAATATATGTGACTACATATATTTAGTTATACAGGATTCATTTTTTTCCCCTCAAAACATAATTAAACAAAATATCACGGTAGATGCCTAAATCTAATTACACGGAGATCAATAAATTTAAAAAATATATCGCGTTAACGCCATCTTTGGCCCTTGGCAAGTTTGATGTCTGTTGCTCGATATGTTTACTTTAAAATATGAATTTTAAGCATATAACTTACATATATATATTTATCCGTAGTCAGATATTTTATTAATATCCTAGCCATAGAACAGTTGGCATTGTTTATTGCTTATTTGCAGTCAGAAAGCAAAACCGATCTTGTTGGTTAGGCTCAAAATCATCTCCCCCTCCCACTGAGCAAGTAATCACTAAGTAATGCCCTCTCCTCAAACCTTTATTTTAATGTAAATATAGTAAATTCCTTCCAAATCACTTTCTTTAGGCTGTTATTGTAAGTTATGTTCATTTATCACAGTTCCAGGGTAAAACTCGGTCGTCTACTAGTATGTAGGATAGTATTCTATTCTAACAATATGTATTTAATTGAATAAAACAGTTAATCACATCAATCGAATTATATTTATTTATCAAATTCCGAAATGTTCTCTAAATAAACTAAATTTTACTACAAACTAAAACATTTTTACAATCTTAAAAATATAATACTACCGTCTATGACATGTCTATTTTATTTTAATTATCTAAACTCTAAAATATCGATTAGATCAATAAATTAAAGCAAGTTTTACAAAGCATAGAGATAGACAACAGTATAACATTGTATAAGAAATATTTTGGCTTAGAACAAAATCACACTGAATACCACCAAGCATCCTAAAATCTCTTAAAAATAAATAGGATAGACAAAAATATTGTTAAGGCCAAATCAGTTCAAACCAATACTTTTCAACCCAGTACAAAATGGAAAGTCCGCAAAGTATATACAATTAGTATACTACATGAATTTGAAGTTAATAGTTTCTAAAACATCAAGAATCTCAATCATGCATCTATCCATTTTGCACTACATTTTAATGTTACATGTTAGGAAGGAACAACTTAGTCTCAGATATCATAATATTATACACTTAGTTAACCAACACAGCAGACTTCCAGAGATGCATTCAAAACTTATTGTGTGCCTTCATAACACACAACACTTTCCTAGTGACAAAAACATTTATAATTAAATCCAAATGCAGTATGAAATTTTGCATTGGTTTCACACATTTCCATTACATATTTAATTTGTACCTATGACTATCAATAAAAAATAATTTTAAAAATAAAATCAGGTTCACGGTTTACATGGAAATAGTTCTAAAATAAAATACCATTCAAATCAAAACAGGTTAAGTTTGAATGGCCAGCATCAAAACGAAATAAACCTGTTATTAGCATAACCTACCTTCTTCATACCTATCAAAGGCCTACTGCCCTCTAAAGCATTTCTGTATATAATGCAGCATTTTGTGCTTACCAATACTGACACTACTGCACAAGTGTTATGTAATAAATGGGCAGTCTTGGCAGACAGTTGGTCTAATATAACACACTTACAAGATAAACTGTTCTAAATTGAAGCAAACTGTTTATTCCTTGAAGAGTATAAAATTAATTGCAAACCAACATTAAAAGCTGAAAATTTTTACACATATAGCTCGAGCCATATCTAGCCAAATTCATATTCAGTAGGTACTTACATAAAATGCAACATATTTTTGACATATATTTAAGGAAATGTGTGTTATACACGAAGATAAAAATAAATTGTAATACATGCATGAAATGGGCTTAACCCTCAATATACAAAGAAACATTACAAAAATAAAGCAGTCAAATAAACCAACTCAAGCAAATAACTATACTTGAAGCTCAGTTCTAAAAACTATCAACTGGATTATCAATACTATCAATATTGTTGTATCGTAAAGTGCAATGGTGAGAAAAAAACAAAATGGAAAATAGTTGCACAACCAACTGATTCATTCAGACTTACAAAGGCGCAGGGTGATCAAGGAAGAACAGGACATACCAAATGAACATATTGACATACATACCCTCTCTCTTGTTATCCAGAAGGGTAGGCCGAGATCATGAATTCCCAATTGCTACATACCTGATATAAGTTCGCTTCATTCGATTTTATCACATTCTTCATACACAGTGGTCAGTTTAGTGTACTTTTGACCTAGCTTTCTCTAAAATGTGGCTGATTCGGTCAGAATATTTTCACTTCCCTCTCCAACTTTCTCATTAATGCTTGCCTTGTACACTTGTGTCGGTAATCGCCTTTCATTCATCTTTTCTACATACCCAAATAATCTAAGCACATCTTAAATACTGGACAATATCTTTCACTGCACAAGCTCTCTAATCAAACTGTTCCCTCATTCTGTCACACACATTCACACACATATTTCTCAAATATTGACAGTATTAATACATTATTTATCTACATCAATAGTTTTACCAAAACTTAACAGTCACTGCATGAGCCCGACCCAGAACCACTGCTGCTGTCGCTGTCACTGTCGGAACCACTGCTCGAATCGCTGTCGGAGCCACTGCTGGAGTCCGAATCTGAGGAGCTGTCAGATGAATTGGAGCAGTCCGAGCAGTCAGCCTCGACTTTCTTCTTCTTGTTTGGTATTTTGCAGCTTCCATTGCTGTGGAAAATTATGTTAAATCAGAACTAAACAAATAAGCAATCAAATTATGGCGACCACAAACCAGATGACAGAATTCGGATAGGCCCTCATCAGATGGGGCCAACATGATAATGATAAAATAGGCCTATGCATATTTTTTCAAGGCAACCATAATTGCCTCCGAGGCCAGGTTTTGTTCTAATACCGGTATAGAGAATTTCAACATGAAAATAGTCTATGAACATTGAAAGATCCGAGAATGCCTACAATTTGCCACAGAGACGTAAAACGTGGTACACAAAATGCTATTTTTTACTGGCTGCTCTAGTTGCCATGGACTGTCAAGCGTATCTGAGTTCTGGCGACTAGAGCAGCCATGGACATATGAGAGGCTATCTGCCCTTGGTTGACTGTAATAAGGAAATTGGTTTCAATTTAAAAACACAAATCAAGTAAAGCAGGCAGCTTCTGTTGTTCTGTATATTTAATAATAGCTGCAGAGAAGTTTTCGCAGCTTTTGCATATTGCACAGAATGGTAAGATCTAATTTTAAAAAAATATTGAGGGTAGTATTAAAAATAATTACAGTTACAAATTTATGAGATCTGCAAATGAAAAATAATAATCAACACAAAAGAATACACATCAAAGCTTTACACAATCGCAAACACATAAAATTATATATAAAAAACAGCTGTTTTGTATTACAATTACAATGAAAAAAAATGTCCACAAATATGATAATCAACAGGTATGTAAACGAAACTCACCTGCATGAGCCTTCCTCTTTAGCCTTCAGATTCTTCTTCAGCACCTGCGTACGCGAAGGGCGCACCAGAACCTTGCGTTTTCCTTTGCACTCGTAACTCCAATGTCCATACTCCAAGCATTTTTGGCAACGTATGCCTTGCGGAAAGGCGGCTGCCAGCGCCGCTTGCCTAGACAAAAGTATAAGATTAGCATCTCAAAGTAATATTAAGTAAATTAAGAAAAAATAAGCGAAAACTTCAGGAAAACTCACTTCTTTCTATCAGCTTGGTGTCTGTTGTATGTACCCAGCGTCATTTTGATAAGTCCGTTGAACGCGTGGAACTTTCAAAATAGTACAAAAACTGAATGAGGGTAGTAGAAACAGAGATTAGAACAGTTTTAAGATTTATGGTGATCTCAGAGCTCTTCAAATACAAATGAAATCCAGAAAATTACAAATTTATTTTGCAATGCACAGTGAGCGTGGTGGGGCACAAAAAAGCTAATGTCATTAAGCAATTAAACATCAATGTCAAAATTTGTTAACCCAAAGAGGTACCACATGGTCGGCGAAGTTTCTTTTTTAGGCTGCGGGTAAGGGCTTCTAACTGGCGCTATTGGCCGTACCTGAAGGCTAAAGCTTCCAGGTCATGATGAATTGCCTCAAGCCTGGAAGGCAGGTGGTCCATCTGTGAGTGGCTATAGTGTTGAACTCACGGTGTCGCAAATTCCCTACTACGAGCCGGTTTGTGCCAAGGATTTCACGAGGTAGAGGACAATTCATGCTCAACTAGCTATGGATGTGGATACCATGATAGCGGATGAAGGTCTCTAACTAACTTCCTGTCCTCGCAGCTGGAGCTGTACTATTGTTTTGGACCTAGTAATGCGGCTATTATGCTGACATTGAGAACCATGCGCTTACAGATTTGCATACAAAAATTGACGAAGTAGTTACTGTTTCGACATGTTAAACAATCAATATTCCCGCTGTAGCACAAATGTTTGTATGAACTGCAAATATTTGTCTCGGGTCTGGATCTGTTCTTTGAATATGTATGTATTTACAATCTGACACTTACATGATAGCAACTACCACATACTACTGAGATACTACGTGCCGTAAATTTTTGTGAAATATGACATTGACATTTAACAGTAATTTGACAATCAATATCTACGTGGACCTTTGTCGTATGGATGGTTCCTATTTCTGCGTGTGTGTGTCTATCATATCATTTCATACTTTTGTAGTGAAACGCATACGTAATATAATACGTATAGTAGTATCTCTTACTGGTGTGCGTGAGTGATGTTTTTGCATGTTGTTTCGTTCGGTTCGGTGTTTATTTATTTTCTCGTGTTACAAATAGTTTAGAAAAAATTTCGTAATGTTTCTAAACAGTCAGTTTTTAGTAATTTTTATTTTTTTAATTTATTGATTGTAAAATGACGTTTTGGTATTGGAAAGCCGTCGTTGTGATAGTGATTGTGAAGACTTTTTTTGTTTGCTATCTAAGAGCTGATGATACTATTCAGAAACTGCCTTTCTGTAATCCTACAATACATAAAGATGGTCCCGTCCACAACGAGTAAGTATAGCTATACTGAAACCAAGAACTAATATACAAATTACAAAAATAGGTGATGCAATCAAACACTATACACTGTTTGTACACAGGAACAAACCTGTTTTTAGTAAACAATTTGTCCAAATTACTGTGATAAGTCAAGGACGCGATTATTCATGAGCTTACATGTTATTAGAACAGCCTTTTTTAAATCATATAAACAAGTACAGTAGAATTTGGTTGAAAGGTTCTGTAGCATGGTTTCCTTTCCAAAAATGTTAGAAATGTTTTTTTCCAATAATTTCAATGTCTTGCATTCTGACAAAAGGAAAATTATAGCAGCGATGTATGTCAAGTAACAGTTTTCTAGGTCACCATTTGCATGGGTGACCAGCATGCGGCAGGGGTGAGAGTATGAGATTACTGAGCCCCAGTTATAATAAGCCATTTCAGAGTATATTTGGCAGGCTCAAAACTCCAACACTAGTTATGGAAGTAGTATTTTATGTTATGTAGGTGGACTCCCTTTTCTGCATTCGGGCTCTAAGTTGGTCCATTATCAACTCCACCAAGAAGCACAGAAGCTCCCTGGAATCTTGCAGGCTTCGCAGAGTGACTTTGGATTGTTGAGGATTTGTTCATGTTGTGTTGCTGTGCCCACACATAGAAGTAGTATGTTGTAATATATATTATTACCTATGATCGAAGCCATATATGTGTGTTTGCCATAAGATGTGTGTTTGTTTGTGTGGCCATTTATCTCTGAAGCGGCTTATACAATGGAGAACAATTGAGGAAAAAAAAAGTAATGTTTATTAAGTAATACCTATAAAAAATTTGTTATTCCACTGTATTGTACTTGTTACTGAATAAATACTTAAAAATACTCATACTTTCAGCTTGATGATAGTAAGCACACTCGATGGGAAGCTGACTGCATTCTCAACTGAGAATGGAATCAAAGTATGGGACGTGGAGACACAACCTCTGCTCTCTTCAAATCTACATCATGTTGAGGTTAGTTTCTAGTATAAACCATCCTATACACTACACTCATGGGGTTTGGTATACTGGAACATTGCTGCCATCAAACCATAGTCCTTCGCTATTATTTTAAGGAGATGGTATGGTTGGGGTCAGACTAAAAGTCAAACTAAAAGTTGTGGTGGGGGCAATGCACAATACACCCCAATGCAAATCTTGTATACACACACTTGTTACACCACATATAATCCTCCTATTCTAGTGTCCATTTTTTGACTATAAATATATATTTTATAATAATTTAATGCAAAAATCTATTGAAGAACTGAAGTTGCCGATATAGTTTTCAGTTAATAAAAGTGGTATTGGACATATAGCTTGCAGAATCAACAACGCCTTTCTTTAATTCCGATTGTGCTTATCGTGTTCTGTATTTACAGCTGACATCTGGTGGTAAATGGGTGCGTCTTGTGCCGTCCCTGCGCGGGACTCTGTACAGCCTCAGTGGTGATACCATCGAGCCACTGCCGTTCGACGCCGAGCAACTATTGTCCGCGTCTTACAAGTATAGCGACGATCTAGTCATTGCCGGTAAGAGCTGCTTTACATTGATGCCGTCCTAAGGGGCATCGCTCACTGGCCTCGAGACATTTAGAAAAGTCATCTCTCTGGCTTGCCATAGGATCAAAAATTTACGACTCAATCGTGCAGCGAACGCCGCGCGACCTCGCCTCGACTTACCAGTTAACGACGCCCCTAAAGGTTGCGGGAAGTCTGTGGATGGAGGCCCAAGAGGCTACGTCCAGCAGTGTACTTCTACAGGTTAAAACCTATCTTGAGTTAATCATTCATATTGTAAAACTGGAATTTTACTATCGGTGAAGGCACCAACTAAGTTTTGACTCATTCCTAATGAGCTGTCTGTTAGGGGAGCTGCCCCCCCTTTTTCTCTCAAAAAACGTCACGTCAAGCAAGGTGGCATAAGCGACTAGACTATCGGCCACTACTTACAGTGCGGCCTCGTATTGTATCAAGCCGCCTGGCTTCCTTAGTCGCCACTCGTCATGCAGCCTAAACGAATAGATATGGTTTTGGTATGTAGGCATTTTAGAGAAACGCTAGGTCGAGAGTACCTTTAACCGATGAGGGTGAATGAAGCGTATGATGTATGCCAGGATCGTAGGATCTGAAAATACATGTTCTCTGCCTACCCTTCCGGCAAACACGCCGTGTGTATCAATGCAGGACAAATGTTTGTATGATATGAAAATATGCATTATATTTAATTTATTAATTTCACAAAATCTCATAGCTCTCAAGGACTTTAACATATTAACTTTTCGCACAGCCAATAAGGATTTTATTGGTTTTGTTTTTGACTAATAATTAATGAAAGTCACTAAACTAGGTGATATATGCATTTATGAGATGAGAGTATTTTTATGTAATATAGGTATAATATTGAGATAGGTATATATTAAGCATAATAAGTAGGTACCTCTGCTGTACATACACTCAAGTGTCTTCATAGAGTATTAGAAGAATTTTACGCCTAAAGGAATGCTCGCCACTAAGGAAAATATCTGTACTTTAAAATATTTTGTTGAAGCCTCTATGTAGCCGACTAACAAGCGAGTTTTGGGCGTAGTTTGTACTTGTGAGGCCGTGCTGGTGTAAAATGTCCAGTATTATTATTAAGAATAGAAATATTTTTTAAGTTTGCAACCACGACCCCGCGTCATTTGACAGTTTAAATAACTATCAAATAAAACTGAGGAGAAAACGAATTTTTGACAGTATATACATTGCAAATATTGTTTATAAATAGTTTTTATCATAGTTAAAATGTTTCTTATCAAGTATTTACCCGCACAACACATGAACCACGGTACAATTACGATAATGAGATAAACTGTATACAAACACACTGACTAAGAAAGACCGTTGTTTTGTACCAATGACGGATCCAGGATTTTGGTTTGAGAGGGGCTTGACCCAGCTGAGTGTAGACTTTATTGAGTTATACAATTACAAACACGCTAAAACTGTTTTTACCATGTTATTCTTGTGGAAATCGGAAAAATTGCGATGCAAAACCCTCTTAATATCAATACAGGGTGTCCCGGAATGTATATATAATGCCGAAAGGAGGTCATTGGCACCATCAAAGTTTCCATCCTACCTGCTCTTAGCACATCCCTAAAATCAACAAAACATTGGTTTAGATGACTTTTGAGTGTGACGTCACACGAGGTCATTGACCCCTAAATGAAATATCCTACATAACTACATAAAATGGATTAAATAAGGATACGTGATGAAGATTGTACTGTAGGTATGTAGTGTAGCTGTAAGAAAACAGGATACTATCAAGTTTAAATTGAGATTTATCATGGGTGGATCCGAATGCTTTTGGGGGGGCTTTAGCACCTTACAGGATGATCCGGGGAGGGCGCCCCCCTTTTTAAACTTTTAAGAGCCGCGTTGGCCTAGTGGGCGATACCCCCACTTCCAATACGGAGGTCGTGAGTATGAACCAATGAATTTTTGAGTGATACTTACATGCATTGTTCGAAGGAATGTGTTATCGGTGAGTGATCCAATAAGCGGATACTACTATGCTATATTTAAGTCTGAATTCACATTCGGGGGTTGAACAGTCCCCCAAAATCCATAATTCAGCATTTGCCTTATGGCTGGATGCATGAAGGTTAAATTCGCACTTGAATTTTTACTTAACGCCTGAACAGTCCCCTAAGGGAGCCCCTATTTGACTATGAATTCGGGCCTTGTTTTAGTACTTGATCCTCAAAGATCAACGCACTGAGTATGTATCTGAGGATGTCCATCATCGGGGCATACAGTCGTGAGCGTGTTTGTTTTTGTAAGCTCTGGAACGTCTCGCTTGTATCACCTGTATCATCGTAAATCACGCCGATCATCAAAAATCATAATTGTTTGACATTTCTCCTTGGCTTTCCAATAGAAATGTTAAATATGACTCATGCAATAAGCGCGAAGCATGATTTCGTATTAGCGATAACCTGTTCTGCTATTTGATTTACTTAAAAATACCGTTCGATCTTATCGTGAGTCATAAACATGAAAAGCGTGGTTCTATAAACTTAATATTACTTTATAAAAGTTACTAACAAATGACACTTCGTATTATTATTTCTACTAGCTTCTGCCTACGGCTTCCCCCGCGTGGTTCCCGGATAAAAATGTTTTATTCTGAGCTATATTACTGTAAAGTTTCATCAAAATTCGTTCAGTAGTTTTTGCTTGAAAGAGGAACAAGCATCCATCCTCACAAACTTTCGAGTTTATAATAGTAGTAGGATGTTACTCTCTGGGCTCTAGACGAATCCAATGATACCGCATTTATCGCATCCATCAGGTTTAGATTATTTTTTAAAATCGGAAATCGTTTATGGCGGCATGTAGCTACCATATAATTTTTGACAGTTCGTACACTATGTCACTCTCGTGGTCAAGACGATCCCAATGAAACCTCATTCGTCAAAATCCATCAAGTCGTTTAAGCTACAGATTTTTGATTCGTCGGAAATCAAAATACATCAAGCCGTTTAGGCTACAGCGAGACCCAAAGGAACAGGCTTTCACCCGAAAAACATGACCCTCCTTTCGGGCAGTCGCATAAAAAAGGGTCTAATTTTTTTGTTGTAAAAATGTATTTGTTAACAATAAATGTATTTTCCAGGTGCGAAAGAGTCCGCATGGTACGGTCTGGACGCGAGCACAGGCGGGGTGCTCTATGAATGTGGCTCGAGCGGTTGCAGTAACGAGCAAGCAGCTACCAGTGCCAAAGACATCCTGGTTCTAAGAAGATACACCAACACTGTCAGAGCGCTAGACCCACGCCTCGGGAATGAGAAGTTAGTTTAAGAGCTCATATAGCATGCTCACTTTTATGTCAATGTCACTTAGTAGTAGATATTTTTTATTCAACACATACGGATACATCAAAGACAAGTACAAAATTACAAGAAAGAAAACAAAAAAACAAAAAAGGTAAACGCCATGCTCACTTTTATGTCACTGTCACTTAGTAGATAGATATTTTTTTAAATAAAAAAAATATCTATCTATCCATAAATACATATACAAATAATTCATCGTCGTCGTTGGCGGTCGTCTACGCTTCGATTTGTTTTGAAGCGCGGGTAAGAATCGAACTTAAGGTTCATTTTTCTAGCCCAACTTCGAGGGTAAGTGCTCCCGAGTCTATGGGTGTTGCCGCTTTGGATGCCATCCTGACTTGCAGGGTATTCCAGCAGCGGCGATACGTTAGCCAGTTATTCGGCTACGGTGGTCAATCTTTTTTTTGTTCCTTTCCCTTCTGGCTTCTACGTCTCTCATAATTCGCCTTAATGGGGCGAGTCGGGAGACTTTAGGAGTTCGCGAGGCAGTGGCCGGCAAGAAGTTTGGCAGTCAGGAGGCCGGGTGTGAAGCGACAGATTCATCACAGACAAGTACAAATGACAAGAGAGACAAATCAAAAAAAAAGGTAAACGCGATAAAGACCCGTTAAACTTATAATTACGAAGTTTGTTTGACTGTTATTTATCTCCGAAAGGCCCAGATGTTGTCAGGGGGTCTACTCTACAAACCGATAAACGATATATCGCTTCAATTATCGTGCTAAACCTACTCTATGTTACATCGTTTCGACTATCATTTGAACGAAGAAACGACGGACATTACTTTTGACAATCGATGTCGTAACCCTACTCCGGCATCACTAAAAACGATACGATAATTTGAATTTGACAACGAAACAAATGTCAATCGACGAACTTATCAACGATGCCCTTGATGCTATCGTGCGCGTTATCGTTTCGGGTTATATTGTTGTGTTTTCTGATAAAATCATCTCCATTTCGTTTACCGAACTCCTAATCTTTTATACCTTCGAGCCCTGTTGCCTACTGGACTCTCTGCATTCTTTTCATTCGACCTCGGCCTGCTGCACTACGGACTCTTGATTTGCCTCTTGTTTTGGAATAATGGCGAGATTTATGCTTGCCATGGAAGCCATCCACGAGGAAAAGGCTTTACAAAAACGACATTTTAAAGTGACGAGGGACCAGTTGGATTTGAACAAAATTCCCGACCTAATTCATAAAATAATTCATCGGGAATTATAAACATAGTAAAAGTTTGTTTGAAGGTAAACTTGTTTTTTTTTTAACTTCATGTTTTTTTTTAATAATTAAAAATAAAATTGTTTTTAAAATAGTGCTTTAAACTTTAATGCTGTGTGTACTAGTATCTTTTTAATAAACGAATTTGAATATTCACCCCACGAATTTTTGCTTCAACTTCAACTTCTTAATTATGGCTTCTGTGGGTAGTTGTCACAAGAATTTTACTTGTAAAGTTTTCAAATCACAGGCGGGTTTGTTGATTTGACATTTGACGTTGTCACTTCATTTACTTTCATAGATAATTGTTATCATATTGCCTAAAAAGTGACATAAACAGTCAAGCAAAAAGATTTAGGCTAAATGTCTATTATCCAAGCCTTTAGATTTTCCTATCATTCGTTCCGAAGATTCGATACATATTGTCCATGCTTTCGACAGACGACAAAGATTGCGAACATTTTTGAGAGTAGGGTACGGCCGAATAATTCGGAGCACTGTCGTATCGTAACGATAATGTCGATATCGTTTTACGGAGTAGACCCCCAGTACTGCCAGCGAAAGTTAGTCTGTTATTTATCTCCGAAGCGGCTTATCCGATTGAAATGCGCATTTTTGTAATCGATTTTTAAGACCTCAATGATTGTTCTTACTCGTAGATTGGTTTTCAACCAACTTCAAAAAAGGTCCTTAATTCGTCTGTTTTTTTTCGTGTGTGTTACGCGATTTTCGCCAGTTGTGAACCGATTTTAGTGATTCGTTTTTTAATGGATAATCGTATACTTCAAGAGTGGTCCCATATGCATTTTATAAAAAAAAAGCCGTGAAAAAATGGAGTATGGAATTTCATATTCGACTCTTTATCAATTTCTCGTTATTCGAAGTCACCAATAGACGATGGAAAACACGTAGTTTTGATAATTTGCAGATATTAACTTGTTTCGTTTCCTCATAGTTTATCTTGTTACAGATGGAATTTCAGCGTGGCGGAGCACCAGCTCGCCCTCAGCCGGGGGGAATGCGTGGGGGGCGCCGCTCCCGGGCCCTCGCCCCCCTACCAGGTGGCCGTGGCACTCCATGACGGCAGACTGGCGCTGAAGACTCCGGGAGGTACTCAGCCGATATGGCAACAACAGGTTACTATGCAACATTACCTACATCTTAATATATTCTGTGTTATATCTGCCTAGCCATTTAGGTACGTAGTTTTGTCGACGTAGTTATTGACGACCTCTGTGGCGCAGTGGGCGAAGGCCCGCCTGAGACGCAGAAGGTTGCGGGTTCGATTCTCGCCGCGGGAACAATGTTTTTATGATTTACAAATATTTGTCTCGGTTCTGGGTGTTTTCTATGTATAATAAGTATGTATTATAAAAAAAATGTATGTATGTATTTAGTAGAGTATATCAGTCATTTAGTTCCCATAACACAAGCTCTGCTTACTTTGGGGCTAGATGATGCTGTGAGAAGTGTCCAGCATTATTATTTATTTATTATGTAAGTATTTCTTTATTCTATAATACTGTGGGTAAACATGCTAATTAATCAGTTTTGTCAGTCTGTCAGTCACCGCGTTGACACTTACTCCCGTAGTTTGTACCTATACAAAGCATATTCGACGACCTGGATGGTGTGGCGGGCGAGTAGCCGGCTGCGACGCAAGAGGTGCGGATTCGATTCCCGCTACGGGACAAATATTTTAATGTTCTGTAGATGTGTGCTCCGGGCCTGAGTGTTATGGTACGACGGTACTCGTATTTCCTGATATCTACGACACAGGGAATCCTAGTGTGGGGTAGATACTATGTAATACTAGCTTCTGCCCACGGCTTTGCCCGCGTGGTACCCGGATAAAAAGTAGCCTATGTGTTATTCTGATGTATAAGCTATATTAATGTAAAGTTTCATCTAAATCCGTTCAGTAGTTTTTGCGTGAAAGAGTAACAAACATCCATCCTCACAAACTTTCGCGTTTATAGTAGTAGGATGTTTGTCGGGCGTTCATATACATATACAATCGTTGTGCGATACACTGACTGTCTGACTGACGATCAACGTGCAGTTAACGATAAGTCCTGAAGACCAGGGGGTCTACTCTACAAACCGATAAACGATATATCGCTTCAATTATCGTGCTAAACCTACTCTATGTTACATCGTTTCGACTATCATTTGAACGAAGAAACGACCGACATTACTTTTGACAATCGATGTCGTAACCCTACTCCGGTATCACTAAAAACGATACGATAATTTGAATTTGACAACGAAACAAATGTCAATCGACGAACTTATCAACGATGCCCTTGATGCTATCGTGCGCATTATCGTTTCGGGTTATATTGTTGTGTTTTCTGATAAAATCATCTCCATTTCGTTTACTGAACTCGGAATCTTTTATACCTTCGAGCCCTGTTGCCTACTGGACTCTCTGCATTCTTTTCATTCGACCTCGGCCTGCTGCACTACGGACTCTTGATTTGCCTCTTGTTTTGGAATAATGGCGAGATTTATGCTTGCCATGGAAGCCATCCACGAGGAAAAGGCTTTACAAAAACGACATTTTAAAGTGACGAGGGACCAGTTGGATTTGAACAAAATTCCCGACCTAATTCATAAAATAATTCATTGGGAATTATAAACATAGTAAAAGTTTGTTTGAAGGTAAACTTGTTTTTTTTTTTTAATTTCATGTTTTTTTTTAATAATTAAAAATAAAATTGTTGTTAAAATAGTGCTTTAAACTTTAATGCTGTGTGTACTAGTATCTTTCTTAATTATGGCTTCTGTGGCTAGTTGTCACAAGAATTTTACTTGTAAAGTTTTCAAATCACAGGCGGGTTTGTTGATTTGACATTTGACGTTGTCACTTCATTTACTTTAATAGATAATTGTTATCATATTGCCTAAAAAGTGACATAAACAGTCAAGCAAAAAGATTTAGGCTAAATGTCTATTATCCAAGCCTTTAGATTTTCCTATCATTCGTTCCGAAGATTCGATACATATTGTCTATGCTTTCGACAGACGACAAAGATTGCGAACATTTTTGAGAGTAGGGTACGGCCGAATAATTCGGAGCACTGTCGTATCGTAAAGATAATGTCGATATCGTTTTACGGAGTAGACCCCCAGGGCCTCTACTCCGTAAAACGATATCGACATTATCGACAATATGTATCGAATCTTCGGAACGAATGATAGGAAAATCTAAAGGCTTGGATAATAGACATTTAGCCTAAATCCTTTTGCTTGACTGTTTATGTCACTTTTTTAGGTAAAATGATAACAATTATCTATGAAAGTAAAATAAGTGACAACGTCAAACGTCAAATCAACAAACCCGACTGTTATTTGAAAACTACAAGCAAAATTCTTGTGACAACTAGCCACAGAAGCCATAAGAAGTAAAAATTCGTCTGGGTGGATATTCAATTCGTTTATTAAAATTACCTCTATACTAGTATAAACAGCATTAAAGCACTAATAACAACTTTTTTTTTTTTTTTTCATTTATTAAAAATGAAATAAAAATCATAAAGTTAAAAAAAATACAAGTTTACCTTTAAACAACCTTTAAAACAACACAGCGTGCGCAAAAATATAAATTATAGTATTGATGTCCACTTATTTTACTTTAATGTGGGCTGACTCCAACGATGTTGTGTTGAGCAGGCAACAAAGGAATTATATCCTGGTACAAGTCTTCAAACAAACTTTTAAGTTTATAATTCCCGAGTAAATTATATTCGGGATTTTTTTTTTAGATTCAACTGATCCCTCGTCACTTTAAAACATCATTTTTGTTCAGCCTTTTCCTCGCGGATAGCTTCCATGGCAAGCATAAATCTCGCCATTATTCCAAAACAAGCGGCAAATCAAGAGTCCGTAGTGCAGCGGGCCGAGGTCGAATGAAAAAGAATGCGGAGGGTCCAGTAGGCAGCAGGGCTCGAAGGTATAAAAGATTCGAAGTCCAGTAAACGAAATGGAGATGATTTTATCAGAAAACACAACAATATAACCCGAAACGATAACGCGCACGATAGCAGCAAGGGCATCGTTGATAAGTTCGTCAATTGACATTTGTTTCGTTGTCAAATTCAAATTATCGTATCGTTTTTAGTGATGCCGGAGTAGGGTTACGACATCGATTGTCAAAAGTAATGTCGGTCGTTTCTTCGTTCAATTGATAGTCGAAACGATGTAACGTAGATTAGGTTTAGCACGATAATTGAAGCGATATTATGAAATATGATCCTTATGAGGTGAAATTCTACTACTAAAAGGTGCTTGGGATGTTGAAATTTAATTCAAATCAGTTCAATTTATTTCTCAGAAGGCACATAAAATCATTGCACTTAAGAAAGTCAACTTTACAAAATCAACACATTGGTAAAATAAAATAAAATCACAAAGATTAACATATTCCCAATATTTGTGGTCAGAAAGAAATTCAATGATACGCTTTTAAATATGCTTTGTCGTTTTTTTGTGGTTTTTTTAATGATTATAAAGTTTTTAAAATCTGTTTTTTTCTTCAAGCCGTAACATCCCGTCGATTTCAGTCAGGCTGGTAACGGTGGCTAAAGTTGGTATAGCATTTTCGTATCATTGCATTGTGATTTTGCTAATGTAAATTATTTTCTTTGTTATCAGCTAGAAGCACCATTGGCCGGCATGTGGCGTCTCTCAAGCGGTGCTCTACAAAGCATAGACGTCCTCTGGGAAGCCACGCAGACCATCGCTCCGGGGGGAATCACCCAGCAGCCTTCCCTCTACATAGGAGTGCACGAGAGGCAGGTCAGTGCGAACAGAACAACCGGCTGAGTACAATGCAAACAAGAACTGTTTGGTATATGACATACTAGCTTCTGCCCACGACTTCACTCGCGTGGTACCCGGATAAAAAGTAGCCTATGTGTTATTCTGATGTATAATCTACATTACTGTAAAGTTTCATCGAAATTAGTTCATTAGTTTTTGCGTGAAAGAGTAACAAACATCCTCACAAACTTTCACGTATATTATAAACGTGGTAGGATAGGATAATATTATCCTATCCTACCACAAACTAGGAACAGTTTGCCCGTTTCGGACATACAATTAAATTAATTTTAGATCAAGCTGGTTCGTTAATCGTTAATTTTCTTTTACGTTTAGAAGAGACCAAACCCGTGTTAGTGCGAGTCGCACTGCGCACTAACGGCACCATACCTCCATACAATACAAACAAGAATATCGATAGTCTTTACTGGACACGTTACACCATCTTTTTGCACGCCCAGGATGACTGGTAGATATGCTTTTGGATTAAGTCCTCCTAGCACAACATTGTTTGTGCGGAAGTATTAAATAAATAAATAAAAGAAATCGTTGGTAAATTTATAATAAATCAAAGGTCTTATAAAAATTGGTTGGAATTTTCTTAAAATTGTAATAACCTGTTATGTTGTAAACCTAATAGATTTTCTAGTTTTTATTTTTGCCCTCTAAAAAATAATTAACAGAAAAAAATGTTTCATTTAATACCCACTTTAAGATCAAACAATAAAATTTCTTCCCCATAAACAGTACCTAATTATTATGTAAATTGATTTAAAGCCCGCGCAAATTTGTTCTTTGGCCGAGGCGATTAGATACTGCAGTAGCATTTATACAGGGCTTGTATTATGGGAGCATGACTGATATACTTCAGATTTTTTGAAAATACATACATATTTTACATACACCCAGACCCAGACCCAGACCAGACAGAAATATTTGTTGTCAACAGCTATACGTCCAAGAAAGTCCTTTATATTCGCCTAAATTGGAGACTGCGGTCGCTCCGTCGCCGCACCCGTGGAAGGTGGTGCCCGCGCACGCGCACACAGACTCTGAGAGCGCGCTGCAGGCGCCGGACGCCGGCAACGATCTGTTCAAGGTCACACTCTACGGACCCACGGGGATAGTCGGTGAGTCTTTAATCCTTACCGTGGATACAGTTCTATGTACAGTCGGTTGTTCCGTGGCAGATAGACACGTGATTTTGGTGCGATACAGAGTTAATTTGGTACTAGACTAGACAAAAACTCTCTCCCTTCAGGCAAATATAATGATGTTCCTTTGGTCTATTGCTCCGAGGTGAAGAACGTTGGCTTCATCATGTCCGCAAAAAATACAATCCTGGAGGCAGCACGTGACTGAAGTCAGCGGGAAAATGTACGGTTCAATGCATGCTCTTAAATGCATGCAAAATTTCCTCCCTTTGCAAAAACAACTCTTGTTAACTCTATCCTACTCCCTATCCTAGATTATGCAGATGTGTGCTATCCTGACGCTACAGAGGTGTGCTATCCTGAACGGATGCTGATCTCTGCATTAGGTACTTGTACGGTCTACGCAAGTATGACGTCACACACTACCGTTCGCAGTTAAAATGGCTTAAAATTCGGTATCGCACCGCCCCACTCTTCATTACACAAAGGTTAGCTGGAAGATTAAGTTCGCCTATGTACTTGTTTTATCTTGTGCAATATAAAAAATTCTATCTATATATCATTATTTTATTTAGTATCCCTAGCTCGTAACACTATTTGATTTGTATTTTTGGCTCGCGTGCTCGGGCATGGCAGTCAGTCATGGGCATAATTAATCTTTAATACTTAGTTAATTTAAGCTAAATATTCTGTTAAGTTTTTAACATTACTCAGACAGATACATGACTTGTTATGTACTGTTATTGCATAGGTTTTGTCTGATTTGTAAGGGTATACTGCGTTAACTTGTTTACGTCCAGTATCCGAGCCTCAACACAATCACTCGCACAGTTGTCTTGTCCAGTTGTGTTTTAAGATCAACATAATATGACCCGTATTTATATGGGGCGATAATCTGTTACCTTGCCGTAACACAGTTATATACTAGCACGGGAGGTAAGTGTTCTCAAACTGTATTGTTACCGGCATTTTTTTTAATTGTACCTACAAAACAGTAGACAGTAAATTAACAACCATAAGCTAAATAACATATTGTTCATTAAGTTTTGTTATTTTCCAAATAAAGTTATTCTTATTCTTATAAGGGGATAGGTGTAACACTTGTATGCATTTCAAGTGTCTCTCGTCCTATTCTAGGTGAGTACGGTTTCTTCCTGTACCTTCAGGAGACGTGCGATCAATCCGTGCAAGTGAGCGAGGACGCTATCGACGCGGAGACGAACAACAGCGACGAGACGCAGGAGCACCATCACATACACGTGCACGTTTACAGTCTGTGGTTCTGGTGGAAGGAGGTGCTGCTGATAGCCGTCAGCAGCGCGCTGCTCATGAACCTCATGATATGGCCGAGGTTAGTGCAGCATCAGCACTCTGAGCGCATTAGCCAAGGGGGTGGTCACTTCACTGAACTTCATAGATCCCGCAGAACGTTTGCCTCCTGGGTACGAGCTGCAGTGGCCAATTTGGAAATCGCTTAATAGGTTTCGCATCCAAGTTGGCCGCTGCAGAAGCAATCTAGCCATCATCATCATCTTCTTGTCCTTATCCCACATTACGTGGAGTCGGCACAACATGTTTTCTTCTTCCACTCTCCTCTATCAGCCGTCATTTCAGTACTCACTCCTTTCTTAATCATGTTATTCTTCACACAATCCATCCATCTTTTCTTTGGCCTACCTCTGCTTTTATTTCCATCCACTTTCATATTAAACATTCTTCTCGTAATATGACATTCTTCCCTCCTTATGACATGCCCATACCATGCTAATCTATTACTCCTCAACTTTTCCGTCACGGGTGCTACTTCCCCTGATATACTCATTCCTTATTTTGTCCATTCTAGTAACTCCACACATCCATCTCAACATTTGCATCTCAGCTGCGTGCACTCTTCTTTCATCAATCCCTTTGGTTGCTCACACTCCGATCCATACAATACGACAGGTCTTATGATCGTTTTGTTAATTTTTCTTTTAAGCCTAAGGGGCATTCGTGGATCACATGTAGTTCCTGTAACCAATCCTGTTCTGGGTTCCAATCCTGGACTGGACGTGATCCAATCCACGTCCAGTGTGGGTGCGGGGAACCCATACAGAATATGGCGAACTTGCTCTCCTGCCCTCTGTGCCCCATCACCTCCACCCTGGAACATCTCATAGAGGCAACGGATGAGGCTGTACAAGTGGCCACACATTGGTCAAAACAAATTTTAAAAAATAAGCCATTGACACGAAATGAATGAATGAAAGGGGGGTTTACCCGAAATCCGAACCCCAGGGTTCGGAACATGTCGAGCGGCACTGTATTTTGCCACTCGAATAATTGATGTGCGCATTAACACGTACTCAAAACGGTGAAAGAAAACAGCATGCCCTAATTGAACAAACAATTCGAAGGTATGCCCTATCAGTTAGCGTTCCAATAAGCAGCGATGGGCTTGCAACCTTTCACGTGAGCTTGTACAAAATAACTATGTATGTTATGGGCCTATTGCCATCATTTTAAATGTTGTTCTTGTTGTTGCCTGAAATTAATATTTATCATTATTATTATTATTAAAATGTAATATTTGCAAGTGCCTCTGACTACCCCCTTTTAGCATTAGTTCTTATTTTTGTAATATGAAGTGAAACCTGTATTGGTCACATAAATAAATATAATAAACTTCAAAATTCGTCAGATTCTTTGGTCCGAAGCTCCGCCCTCTCACCCCGCTGCCGCTCAGCCAGGACTACATAGTGGTGGAGCGGCATTACGAGCGGCCGAACCCGCCGCCGCCGCCCGCGGAGTACGTGTGCCGCTACGAGAGCGACTTCACGCCGCTGCGGTGCCTCGGCAAGGGCGGGTTCGGGGTCGTGTTCGAGGCGAGGAACAACATCGACCACTGCTCCTATGCCGTTAAACGGATCACGCTGCCTAAGAAGTAGGTGACTGCTTGGGTCTTATTTGACTTCGAAAACCTCGGTGGCGCGGCGGGCGAGAAGCCGAAGAGATGAGGGTTTGATTCCTTCAGGAGGACGAATGTTCGTTCTGCAGATATTAGTTTCGGGTCTGGGTGTAGTACCGCGGTATTCGTAGTACCTGATATTCACGACACAAGGATTCTGTTGGATATATTTAATACATTTTTATTTTATTTTGAGGAAACCTTTGTTCAATCAATCCTGCAATCGACCATGACAGGTTATGAAAAGTGAATTATTCCTAAACATAAAATACATATTTTGCCGTCGACAGAGAGAAAAAACGCGAACGAGTGCTCCGCGAGGTGCGAGCGCTCGCCAAGTTAGAGCACGAACACATAGTGCGGTACTTCAACGCGTGGGTCGAGCAACCGCCGCCGCTCTGGCAGCAGCAACGAGACGCGCTCTGGATGAGGTGAGTCGCTAGAGCGGCAGCGACGAGACGCGCTCTGGATGAGGTGAGTCGCTAGAGCGGCAGCGACGAGACGCGCTCTGGATGAGGTGAGTCGCTAGAGCGGCAGCGACGAGACGCGCTCTGGATGAGGTGAGTCGCTAGAGCGGCAGCGACGAGACGCGCTCTGGATGAGGTGAGTCGCTAGAGCGGCAGCGACGAGACGCGCTCTGGATGAGGTGAGTCGCTAGAGCGGCAGCGACGAGACGCGCTCTGGATGAGGTGAGTCGCTAGAGCGGCAGCGACGAGACGCGCTCTGGATGAGGTGAGTCGCTAGAGCGGCAGCGACGAGACGCGCTCTGGATGAGGTGAGTCGCTAGAGCGGCAGCGACGAGACGCGCTCTGGATGAGGTGAGTCGCTAGAGCGGCAGCGACGAGACGCGCTCTGGATGAGGTGAGTCGCTAGAGCGGCAGCGACGAGACGCGCTCTGGATGAGGTGAGTCGCTAGAGCGGCAGCGACGAGACGCGCTCTGGATGAGGTGAGTCGCTAGAGCGGCAGCGACGAGACGCGCTCTGGATGAGGTGAGTCGCTAGAGCGGCAGCGACGAGACGCGCTCTGGATGAGGTGAGTCGCTAGAGCGGCAGCGACGAGACGCGCTCTGGATGAGGTGAGTCGCTAGAGCGGCAGCGACGAGACGCGCTCTGGATGAGGTGAGTCGCTAGAGCGGCAGCGACGAGACGCGCTCTGGATGAGGTGAGTCGCTAGAGCGGCAGCGACGAGACGCGCTCTGGATGAGGTGAGTCGCTAGAGCGGCAGCGACGAGACGCGCTCTGGATTAGGTGAGTCGCTAGAGCGGCAGCGACGAGACGCGCTCTGGATGAGGTGAGTCGCTAGAGCGGCAGCGACGAGACGCGCTCTGGATGAGGTGAGTCGCTAGAGCGGCAGCGACGAGACGCGCTCTGGATGAGGTGAGTCGCTAGAGCGGCAGCGACGAGACGCGCTCTGGATGAGGTGAGTCGCTAGAGCGGCAGCGACGAGACGCGCTCTGGATGAGGTGAGTCGCTAGAGCGGCAGCGACGAGACGCGCTCTGGATTAGGTGAGTCGCTAGAGCGGCAGCGACGAGACGCGCTCTGGATGAGGTGAGTCGCTAGAGCGGCAGCGACGAGACGCGCTCTGGATGAGGTGAGTCGCTAGAGCGGCAGCGACGAGACGCGCTCTGGATGAGGTGAGTCGCTAGAGCGGCAGCGACGAGACGCGCTCTGGATGAGGTGAGTCGCTAGGGCGGCAGCGACGAGACGCGCTCTGGATGAGGTGAGTCGGTAGAGTAGATATCAGTCGTGTAGTTCCCACAATACAAGCTCTGCTTAGTTTGGGGCTAGATGATGCTGTGTAAAAAATGTCTAGCATTATTTATAGTTCAGCGGAAACACTTCAGATGGGCGGGTCAGGATGTGATATACCCTTGTTTCGTTTGCAGAGAGATAGATGACGTGTCGCTGGTGATGTCGGACGAGGACACGGCCCCCCCGGCCCCCGCGCTGCCCGCCCCCCCGCCCGGTGACAGCGTGCTGCTGAACCTGCGGCGACCGGATCACTGCATCGACGCACTGCATTTCCAGGAACGGTTACAAGAACCATCGAAACGGCTCAGGTAAAGCTAGGCATTCACTTTTTAATAGGGCGCAGGCGCTGAGGAACGGGAAACAGAATTTCTTGTCCGATACTCAGAGTTCTAATCACTATCTTTATGTCTACATAATGGCAACTGAACCTAATCTATTTTGTAAGATTTAGATAAGATATCATTGTTATATATACCTATGTTCTTTTTTGAACAATATACATTATTATAGTAGTACTAATGTGGCAATGCGGCTCACCTGTTGGTAAGCGGTTACCGTAACTCATGGACGATTGCAACATCAGGAGTATGCATCGTGCGTTGTCGACCCTAAGTAAGAAAAGAAAGAAAGAAAATGCATTTATTATTCCCCAAACAAAAGTTAAACAAAAATAGTAATAAACACAAAACAGATACTTAACATATAACAACACAACGAAACGAAAAACAGACAAAGTAGGTACGTCATTT
Organism: Perizoma flavofasciatum; assembly: GCA_958496245.1. Lineage (NCBI taxonomy): Eukaryota > Metazoa > Arthropoda > Insecta > Lepidoptera > Geometridae > Perizoma > Perizoma flavofasciatum. Next base: position 2,850,226 of record OY292439.1, on the reverse strand, counting down.
TGTGTTGCGTGGGCTCAAATAGGTCCCCGTCTCAGCATTATGCTGCGCCAGAACCTAAGGGTCAGGTGCAGCGCTGGTTTTCAGACGGGGCCTTCATGATGCCACGAAGATCGCTGGACAACTGGGTGCAAAATAAACGATATATATAATTATAATAATAATAATAATAACCTAACTAAATTTATAATACATACATACATATATATATATATATATATACACATGATATATTAATACTCAAAACAAACATGTTTTTATTATTTAAGACTTAACGTGCCTGACAATTTCTCGTGTGCCTGAATTGTAAACGCACCTCTTGAGGGCCTTCGCCCGCTGGCGATATTAACTTGTTTAAAAATTATAACTATATTAACTGATTGCAAAAGTATGAAAAATACTACTACTAATGAAGTTCACCTTTTCCCCCTCTGTCTTCAGAGGCTGATTTAAGTTTGGACTGCTATCAAAAGATGGCACTCTGTTGTTCTCAAACATAAATCGTCTTTTTCAGATCTCTGAGCTGCAGCGACTCGTTCAGCATCGTGTTCGATGATGAAGCGCCAAAGGAAGTGACGTCATCGCGAGAGCCTACCACGCGCAGCGTTCACAGCAGTGACGTCACCACGCCAAACACCTTGTCAAAAAACGTACCTACCGATGACGACTCGTACGTGGTATTTGCGCATTCCGAAGACAATGTCACATCAGGTCATAATATCTCAGGTCATAACATCTCAGGTAATTATCATTCCCTGTTTATCCCATAAATTTTATAATCATAATACATTATGTCATACAATTTTTGAGCATATTTAATAGTCCAAATAATTATATTATTGTGGTATGATATCATAATATATCATAATACATTCCCATAATACAAGCTCTGCTTGGTTTGGGGCTTGATGATGCTGTGGAAAAAATTACCAGCATTATTTATTACTAGCTTCTGGCCACGGCTACGCACGTGTGGTACCCGGATAAAAAGTAGCCTATGTGTTATTATGATGTATAAGCTATATTACTGTATAGTTTCATCAAAATCCGGTTCAGTAGTTTTTTCGTGAAAGAGTAACAAACATCCGTCCTCACAAACTTTCGCGTTTATAATATTAGTAGGATTATTTAATATCACGACTTATGGACGATTAGGTGATACAGATGTATTGTAGATTTATACAACAGCTGTTTTTACCGCCATCATTTTCCAACTAAGTATACTTAAATCTTGAGAAGTGAAGGTGAAAATAAACGATTTTTACCCTTTCAGGTCATAATACCTCCGGTCATAACGCCTCAGGTCAGAATGGACACACCCCAGGTCATAACGGGCATAGTCCAGGTCAGAACGGGCACAGCCCAGATAATTCTGAAGGTCATGTCGGTTCTGGTTACTCAGAGGCGAGGCAGAATTCAGTGGATAAGAGATTGGAAAGAGTCAAAGAGTGTGAATATAAGACTGAAAGCACGAGATCTAAGAAGAAAAAGGTGATTAATCTTGATAATTTTTTCTAGAAGCTTCTTGTGGCTGATTTCGTCCGTGTTATACCTTTTGTATACAAATAAAGTGGCGTACAAGCATACGGCTCATCCGTTAGAAAGCGGTTACCGTAACCTATGGATGATTGCAACACTTGAGGTATAACACGCGCGTTGCCGACCCTGAGACATAACGGGTGAAAAGTCTCATGTTCCTGTAATTTCACAGGCACCCCGTAACTTTCTAACAGGTTAACTCAATATTTTTTTATTACTTGGAAATATACTCTACTAGCTTCTGCCCACGGCTTCGCACGCGTGGTACCCGGATAAAAAGTAGCCTATGTGGTCAGACGCCAGAACCAAACACTAATCTCAAGAAATTAAATGTGTATTATTATTTGATTGGTATATTTACAGAAAGGTCACACCCGTCACTGGTCGCTGGACATGGTGGTCAAAAGTAGCTCAACACAGCCCGACACGAGCCAAGCTCAAATGTACCTATACATACAAATGCAGCTGTGCCGTAGAGACAGCTTGCACGACTGGCTCAGGAATAATCGAACGATTGAAGCGCGGGGAACTATGGTTGGTTCACTGTTTTATTCTTAGTTTTACTGTTTTTTTTAATGAATAAAGATGGACATTTTCACACAGCATCATCTAGCCCCGAAACTATATGACTGATATATTACTTATATAAGTGTTTTTTTATTAATACACACATATTATACATAAAAAACACCCAGACCCGAGACAAATATTTGTTCCTCGGCGAGAATCGAACTCGTAACCTTAGTTAAAAATCAATGGTTATTGATCATGCGTTTATTTTGTTGGTGAACTCAAGCCTAAAGGTTGCTAAGGTAGGTAGATGGAAGGGGCCAAAATCGTTCGTCTTTGCATTGTTTGGTGGACCAATAGAATGTAATAAATGCTATAAGTACCAATGAAGTCTGTACCACCTGTATGTTTCACGGCTAAACCGGCTGAGCCGTTTGTGATGAAATTCGATATGGTTCGAAGCCTGGAGATACGCTACGCTACTTTTATCAACATACCACGCGGACGAAGTCGCGGGCAGAAGCTTGTTAAATAATGGTTAAATGCACTTTTTTTTACTATGATCCAGGTTAAAACGCTCTTCAGTCAGATAGTGTCAGCGGTGGAATACGTCCACCTCGCGGGTCTGATCCATCGCGACTTGAAGCCCAGCAACATTCTGTTCGCGTTGGACGGGAGGGTGAAAGTGGGTGATTTCGGACTGGTCACCGCTATGGGAGACACGTCCGGCGATGGTGAACGCCCTGAAGAAGTGGACACTAACCACAGGCACACTTATAGAGTCGGTGAGTACCTCTCGTACCAATGGTCACATGCATCTATGGTCACTATGTCAGACGGGGGGGGTGAAAGTGGGTGATTTCGGACTGGTCACCGCTATGGGAGACACGTCCGGCGTGAAAAAAACGTGACTCTATTTCTCCTTGCAGGCACCCATCTGTACATGTCACCGGAACAGCTGCAGGGTCTGCCTTACAGCTACAAGGTGGACATCTATTCGCTGGGGCTGATCCTGTTCGAGCTGCTGCAGCCGTTCGGGACGGAGGCTGAGCGCGTCTCCTGCCTCATGAAGATACGGAACGAACTCTACCCGCCACAGTTCAACCACAACTACCCGTGCGAGGTAACTCTCCACGATGAAGAAACTAGCTGTGCTTCCTGTGCTTTTTTTTTTTAAAGGGTCGGCAACGTGCCTTTGTTACCTCTTCTAGGGTCTACACAAATACCTCACGCTTACTTTTCCTTTTATGATAACGCAAATTTGTCAAAGAAAAAATTGACAGTAGTCACGTGACTTTTCCACAGCTAATGTCATTTCCATACAATTCAATCTTTCCGCAGGCGTTAACGCCAACAGAAAATGGTATTTGTCTAGACAACCTGGTATTGCAAGCGATAAAGATTACGGTAACCGCTTATCAACAGGTAGGCCTTAAGGTAGTTTGGTGGTATAGAAAAACAAATACTTGCGAAGTAGATACGGTATGAGCCACCAACTGGTGACCCCTCTGGGTATCTAGACAAATACCACTTTCTGTTGGTCATTAACGACTGTAGAAAGATTGAATGGAAATGTTTTACCTTGACGAATTTGCGTTAGCGTGAAAGGAAAACTAAGCGTGAGGTATTTGTCTAGACCCTAGGGTGAGTTGAATTGCTTATTGGGTTTAAAGAAAATAGACTTTAGACTTTTTCATTATTATTTGTTTGGACTGTTTCAATCAAAAACAACTATATGTTTACTGAACATGTGAGCTGTGGCAGAAATCATACAGCTCAGCTGTTGGTAAGCGGTTATCGTAACCTATTTACAAAACAAAAGCATCAAGCTTACGCATGGACACTTGCAATATGAGAGGTATCACTTGCGCGTTCCAGATCTGAGACATAACGGTTGAAAAGTATCTTTGTTTTCCACTTATGCTTTTTTTTTTTTAAATTATATGTTACATAATCACCTCCTATCTTCAATAAATTAACTCATACTCTGCGGAATACAGATGATGCAGATTTTAGTATAAGAATTAGAAAACTGTTACTGGACAAATCTTATTATAATCTTGACGAAGCAATTGCTGATGATCAAAATAGTGTTCACTTTTAAATTATTTCATATTGTGTTTTGACATGTTAATTTTGTATTTTATTAAAATAATAATTATGCTACCCTAAGTTATTACCTACTCAAGTATCAAAATAACTAAAATGATGTATACAAATTTACTTTTCCAAGTGTACTGTATGTATCTAAATGTAATAAAATATTTTGAATTTGAATTATTATTTTCCAGAGCAAAGTTCTGAAGCTGATGCTGAGCGAAGACCCGTCGCGGCGGCCCACAGCCAGCGGCGTCAGGGCGCGCGCGCCGCTCTACCAACACACCGACGAGAAATACCATTTCACACTACCCGCTATGGCTGCTGCTTAGATTACTTTATTTTATTTTTTAATACATCTAATGTGGATGGCAAGCAAACGGTCCCACCTGTTGGTCCGCTTACAGCACAGATTCTCAAACTTATTTTACCAGCGCCCACATATAGAATAAAAAAAATCCTAGCGCCCCTCAAAGTTTTTAAACATAATACCAATGTTTTCCCTCTAGACCGCCTTAGCGTCCCCAATATCTCATAGTCTTCTACCGCCCCCCTGAAGGTCTCCAGCGCCCACAAGGGGGCGTTATCGCCCACTTTGAGAAGCAGTGGCTTACAGTAACCTATGGACGCTTAAAACATCAGATTCATAACTTGGGCGTTGTCGATCTGAGTCAAAACGGGTGAAAAGGCTAATGTGCCTGTCAAACCGGAAAAGTTCGCCAAGCAATAGTACTGTATTGCTTGGTGAGCTTTTCACTGAACAAATTTTGGTATTTTATGTCGGTTTAAAAGACTTTAAATGCGTGGACGGATCCTGGAAAAACTGTTTTGTGAATTTATACATATATTAGACGACCTTCTGTGGTACCGCAGCACACCACTGCGTCGCAATAGGTGGGGATTCGATTCCGACTGCGGGACAAATGTTTGCATGTTCTGTAGATATTTGTCTTGGGTACGGGTGCTGTGGTACTGGAAATCCTAATGTGGAGTCAGGACTGTGTGTTAAATTCATTTTAGGTAAATACTAGAACCCAGTGTTTGTTAATCAAAATGGATTGTTCTCAATACTTTATAAGTAATATTCTTATAAATTATGGATTGTTTTTACTATTTTAAGTAATCCCACTAATATTATAAACGCGAAAGTTTGTGAGGATGGATGTTTGTAACTCTATCACGCAAAAACTACTGAACGGATTTTGATGAAACTTTAGAGTAATATAGCTTATACATCAGAATAACACATAGGCTACTTTTTATCCGGGTACCATGCGGGCGAAGCGGAAGCTAGTGTTCATAAAAATTATGAATTGTTTTAATCATTTTCAAGAACACTCTTAACCACTTTTTGAAAATGATTGATAACGAGTATTTATGCAATAGTTAGATTTAAGGCGATCTTTACTGATTTAAGTAAAACTCTAGAGCTTGTTTGCATTAAGGTCTGGCAATAACCGAGACAGGTCTAAGTGGTTAACATGCCTTTTTTTAAACAACTGGCAAACAACCATGCAGCGCGGGCGCACCTATACGCTTGCAACACTAGAGGTATCACTCGCTCGTTGCCGACCCAGAGACAATACGTGTGAAAAAAAATGCTGTCCATAAAAAAATAAGATTAGGAATTTGTATTAAATACAAATGGTGTTTACGTCATAACGTTTTGTACTTGGTATTTAAAATGAGGCTTCTAAATTAATAGATAAAAAAAATACAGTTTTTTTTAGTAATCTTATACACCTACCTAACATTTTTCAAAAAAGCTGACATCCTTTTGGCGCGACAATGAACCGTCTATGTTAAGTAGATGGATCAGCAAGGTGCGTGGGGTATTTCTGTTTCAGTTTTACTTAGATACTTATAAGTAGGCTATTCTAATTAATATTTTTTTCATTTTTGTTTCTTCACTAGCGCTACCTACCATCATATACCAAAATTTAATATTAATAAATAACATGGATATTTTCCATGATTCTTGGGTTTATTGGCAGTTGAATAAATCATAATTATACTATACAATTTGTACAGGTGGTACACCATTTTTTGTAAAATTAGGTTTTAATTTGTAAGATATTAGTCAAACTAGGGAAAAATTATGTTGTATTGCGATGTTTTGTGTTGGACTATGAGTACCTACTACTTATTATTGTGGAGTCATTTAATGTAGGTTTAGCGGAGGATAATAAAAATATGATTATTTTAAAATTTCTTTTATTTTACACCTGTTGTACATTTCAACGGTCGTACTGTCGTACAATATAGCGGCTATGGGGGGTAGTATGTAGCTACGCCCTAAAGCATTTAATCACTAATCCCGGGTTACAATTTAAGACGTAAAACACTAGTCTAACTATCGGTTCTCTTTGAACAACTGTCAATCAAAACTAAGGAAACTAATGGATGGTGATAGTCGAAGTAGTCGATGTCGCCATTAGCATCTTAAGCCTGAATTCATAGTCGGGGGTTGAATAGTCCCTCAAAATCCATCATTCAGCATTCGTTTTTTGGCTGGGTGCATAAAGGTTGAATTCGCACTTGAATTTTTACTAAGTGCCTGAACAGTCCCCTAGGGGAGCCCCTATTTGTCTATGAATTCGGGCCTTAGTAGTCTGATGGCATGCATCTATTTCTCTTGGTGATTGTTTGTGGGATGAGCAGTAATAATAATAAAACAGTTTAATGTATGTTTAAGAGTAGGGTAATGTCCATTTTTGTAATATTTATTAAATATTGCTGGACATTTTTCACACAGCATCATCTAGCCCCAGAACTTGTAATATGGGAACTACATGACTGATATACTTTAATTGTATACTTTTTTTTGTAAATACATACATATTATACGTAGAAAACATCCAGATCCGAGACAAATATTTGTAGATCTTACAAACATTTCACCCGCGGCGGGAATCGAAGCCGCAACCTTCAGCGTCTCAGGCGTGCCTTCGCCCACTAGAGGTGGGGAAAAGCGTTATTTTCGTATCGCCGTGACTGTCGTTCCAGTTCCAAAAAAGTCACAGTGAAAAACCACCGTGACTTTGTCACGTCGATTACTCACGTTACGAGAAACGAGATGTGTATAATTGTTTTAAATGATCCGGAATACCAGGCCTTCAGGCTCAGAACTGAGTTGCACAAATTGAATATTGGCACTGTTTTACTAACATTATAATAAGCTGTATGTAGTTAATTATTTCTATACTCTATAATTATTTTTTATCTACATAATTAAATAAATATTAGTAAGTATTATTTTTGGTAGGAAAGTAGATTACTTAGATTGTGAAAAAGGACATAGGCTATATTTTGTCGCGAAAAATAGGCTTGAAATAGGGGATGAAAGTTTGAATGGTAGCCGAAGAATTGGCGATATAACTAAGTTCCACGAAAACGAAAATATACAAATAAGTTGTTGGCGCTAAAAATGACAAAACATTCTGTCGAATGCACTTGTTACAGTGCGTGTTTGATTGATCTGGGTCGAAGTTGAAATTCCCAAGTTCAAGGACGTAACATATGTGTTCAAGGACGTAACATATCTACGTTTTAAGAATAAGACTAGAAGGACTAATTAATAGGCGAACAATCATATAACATTTTTTTCATTTCATTTATTTACTCAGAAAACAATGTGTAGTATTTTCAAACTCCAACTTACCAGCATAGAGTTTGAAAATACTACAAAACTTGTATTAAATCTTTATTAGGATAGCTGATATTATACAATATTTATAGGATCGTAAATAAACTAAACAGTTATAAATTTATAATACCGAATAGATAGGTAGTCGATGGTCTATTTGTAGTGGTTGGTTCCTTTATGTAGTGTAGGTAATCTAGTACCTACATAAGCTTCTCTCGCACTCTTATAAATCCATGGGATGATGGTTTATCCGTTGTGAAATAAGAATTCAACTAGACTTGCTTAGGCAAAGACTTAAGCATGCCTTAACGTTTAGCGGCTTGCTAATGTAGCGAGTGATAATTAAACTAAGGGATATTGGCCTCGATTCTGTAGTACACTGACTGAACTAAATTTAAACTGTCGCTCTCTTTTACTGATAGTGCAAGCAAGAAAGAGATATAATTTTAGTGCTGTCAAATTAGTCAGATTTAAGTTTTCCATACAAATTTAGTCGTGATATCAAAACATGCTGACTATAAACACGAACAAAAGCGGTACGTAAACTGATTTGACAGCAGCACACAGCACTAAAATAGTAGCTATCTCTTTCTTGCGTACACTATCAGTAAAAGAGAGCGATAGTTTAAATTTAGTTTAGGCAGTGTACTACAGAATCGAGGCCAATGTTTTTTTTTTACATAAAAAAAACAAAACAAAAAATTGCGCTAAATCAAATTAAAAGACTGTCTGAAGTAACAATAACTTTATATAAGTTAATTATCACAATATAATAGTTCTAGGTACATAGTAACATAAACTTATTTATTCCATCACTTTTATAATACTTTAAAAGTTAATACTATTCTAAAAGTTAGTCAATTTACTTGGCCGTAAAAATAATAGGTTTACGTAGGAACAGACATTTGCCCAACAGTGGGATCCAGTAAGACCAAAGCACGAACGATTCACATAAACTATGTCAAATATTAAAACCAAAAGAAATCTAAAATGCTAATAACGCAAATTATGTAACTTTGATTATAAAACCGTGACCGACAGAAAATAAACGCACCGCTCCACAAGTCTTACTCTCACTTGGCACTTAGGCATGCCTTAACTTCAGATTTCTATGAAAAAATGACAGTCAGATATGCCGAGAGGCCTGCTAAAACTGACGCGGAGGCGGTGGCGAACATAAGGAAATATGGTTTATTTTTATAACTTTAATATTCACTTCACTTCTTGATTATGGCTTTTGTAACTATTTGTCACAATTCTGCCAATGTCCGTATCATATTAGGGTCATACAATAAACACACATCTCCAAAAGTTTATGACACTGGGCCTAAGCATGAAGTCTTATAGCGATTCAATTCAGGCAAAGATGTCAAATCCCGCTTTGCGAATGACAAAACTTTAGCTACGCCATAGTGTCCTGAATCGCAAAGCAGAAAGTGACATCTTTGCCTGAACTGAATCGCTATAAGACTTCATGGTTAGGCCCACTAGCATGAAACGGACATTGGCAGATTTGTGACACATAGTTACACAAGGCATAATCAAGAAGTCAAGTCAAATGTAAATGTTTGTGAAAGATCGCGCGTCAAAGTACTGATCATCACCGCTACCGCGTCAGGAACAGCCACACACAGATGGACCATCTGAAGCCAGGAAGGCATCTGGGCAATTCTCCATGACCTTTTTTTTGAAGTTTTAGCCTCCAGAAAAGAAGCTAGAGCAAATAGTGCAAGCTAGAGACCCTTACCCTCAGCTCTAAAAAAATGAAGTACTAAAAATCTTTAAAATAAACTATAGACCTGTCAAAAACTTACTTCTACTTAAACTAGAGTTGGTCAATTTTGCTAACAATTTCATGTCAAACAGGAATATTTATACATAAAAGCCATTCCGTCAATATCACATAAGATTACAATATAAATATATAGTAGACCGTATTCAGTTACAATATAAATAAAAAATATAATGCATTATTAAAAACTAATCATTATTATTTCAGTGAATAAAATTTGTCTTTGAAATTAGGCTCGAATCTGTAGTTCACTGACTAAACTAAATTTAAACTGTCGCTCTCTTTTACTGATAGTGCAAGCAAGAAAGAGATTTTAGTGCTGTCATTTTAGTCAGATTTAAGTTTTCCATACAAATTTAGTCGTGATATCAAAACATGCTGTCTATAAACACGAAGAAAAGCGGCATGTAAACTGATTTGACAGCAGCACACGGTACTAAAATTGTAGCTATCTCTTTCTTGCGTACACTATCAGTAAAAGAGAGCGATAGTTTAAATTTAGTTTAGTCAGTGTACTACAGAATCGAGGCCATTATACAACCAACAAACTGTGTTTTTTCGCGCCATTCTCAGTCGGAGTCATCAACACTGTTGACGATTGGGAAATAAAAAGTTGCACTCGTTCGCAACGTTAACGAACGCAACTTTTTATATCCTGATTGTACCTACCCATCTAGTACAAGAGTAAAAATATAAATCGTGGATGTCAATTAAAGATGATACAGATTTTAAAAATGCTTTATAATTATAGCAAGTTGCCATTGATAAGTTAATGCTGGCCATAAAAATTCTTCCAGATCAGATCCGACTCGGTAACCTATCCGAGTCGGATCTGACCGGAAAGGATTTTTGTTAGGTTTTTTTTTTGCGACAAAAAAGAAATAATTGCTTGCCATTCAAACTTTACCAAACAAAAGTTAGATTTTTGCTTTGAAAGTAGTAAGTTAATATTTAAATAATACCGTTTCACTTTTATTAAATAAGAAAAAAATCTACACATCTTGACTTCTGTACTCGATGGATAAGATCGGGAAATAAAAAATTGCGTTCGTCAACACTGTGAACGAGTGCAACTTTTTATTTCTCAATCGTCAATATTGTTGACGACAGGCTGTTACCGACCATTCCCGGTCGGTAACAGCCTGTCTAATTTTTCTAAACATTTTATTTTCATAATCACTCCATAACATTATGCGCTCGATAGAAGTCTCTATCTTATTTGTTTAATTTTAGAAAACGCCAGAGCTATTAGTTTTTGAGCACATAAAGTTATGGAAAGATTACAAATAAGAGGCCAACTCTTTATTTATTGTTTGTGAATATGGGGCATTTTTTCAACTAAGCAAAATACTAAATTATCTTAATAATAATAATCTACAGTTCTTAGAACAAGGCCAGCAACTATCAAGCTTATTGATTAATAACAATTAGCATAAACAAATAAGACAAAACTTTTGGATTTCTACCAAATATAAATCATATGCAGTTGCATGTTACTTCTGTCTATAATTTCCTCAGTGTACGGGGAAATAGTTATTTTTATCTCTAAGATAGTTCAGTGAATACCGTAGATCGTTGTAAACAGGAAGTATGTGTTTTGCCTTATGGTCTATTATTTAGTATTAAGCACTTTATAGCATTATACTACGAATTATAGTCAAATGATATTATTTTTTTAAGATGTCAAGAGTTCAATTACTTGAATACACAATATAGTGCTTAAGTCAACTTGTTCTGTTTTTCAATAAGAGTGTATAACAAGATTGTATGGATATACATTATTAAGAGAAAATGCGGCCGGAATTTTTCCAAACAAACGTATTCCCTTTTTTCCTCTCAGGACCTTAAAACTAGTTATTTTTAACACAGATATAGATTAAAGCAACTGACATGTCTCTACGTTTTGAATTTTTGATTAGGCATATCTTAAAAGAAACTTAATAACTAAATATCGAAGCGTGGAATACGCAACCCCCAATTGGTTGATTTTAATTAGGTATTATCAATCCCAGGTACAATGCTAATTTCTCAAAAAAATATTTTTAAAACTTTTCTTTGCGTCCATTACTCTTAAAGGCTATCCATCTATCAGTACCTTTAAGCTCGTCATTATTATCATCAAGTTACTAATAAACTATCGTCAAAACGTCAACTCTTACTAAAGCTATGGCTGGTATAGTTATTCTGCAAGAAATCAGGTGTTTTCCCTTCTTTAACTGTCCTCAGAGCTTGTAACACCCTGGCTGTATCCAGCTCGCTCTCTGACGGTTTCTCGTTATCCAAGCACAGTTCAGTCATCCTACCGTTAAATTGCTCTATGACCTTCACTCTATAGTCTATGGACGACGCGACAGGATTTGCTGTCAGCCATAGATACTCTAAACAGGGTAGTTTGCAAATATGTTGCACTTCTTCAACGTCTTCGACTAAATTGCATCCTAAATCTAAGCTTTCCAAAGAGAATAGTCTAGAAAAACCTTGTAGCGACGACACTTTGTTCTGAGATAAGTTGATTTGCACTATGTTCCCTATTTTAGCGTGCCAATTGTCGCATATAGAGAAGCTATTCATGCCTAGATTAAGGACTCTTAGGTCGTGGAGACACGATATATCGCATAGCTCTGTTAGGCGGTTCGATGTGAGACTGAGGATTTTTAGCCCGGGGACTAGTTTGATCGCCCAGTCGATTCTCTCTATGTTGTTGCTTACGAAGTTCACTTGGGTGAGTTTCTTCCATTTCTGAAAAGATAAATTATATTTTTATCATCATCAGCATGTAGTCTACAGCTAAACGTACGGTGCTATGCTTAATAATCTTACGCTGATCAAGAAGTCGAGTTGGAATCAAGATGTAAGTACCTATAGGTACTTCCGTGAACGAGTCCATAAACTGCGTGTTCGGGTTTATACATACATACATACATATAGTCACGCCTGTTTCCCGGAGTGGTAGGCAGACACCAAGGATTTATACTATAATAATAATCTATATATAATAATAATAATAATAATGCCAGACATTATTCACACAGCATCATCTAGCCCCAAACTAAGTAGAGCTTGTATTATGTAGTTCCCACATAACTGATAAACTACTTATATATACATTTTTTTTGTAAATACATACATACATATATATTATACATAGAAAACACCCAACCCGAGACATTTGTCACGAGGCGGGAATCGAACCCGCAACTTTCTGCGTCTCAGGCGGCCCATGGCCCACTGCGCCAAAGAGGTTTATATGTAATAATAAATAAATTTCATTGATTAAAATCGTGCAAATCACAGACAATATGCAGTTTTATCGCTTGACACAGTGACCTTACCGACAACACTGTGACAAATGTCGCTTTTATCTCTATAACTGGTTATTGAATGTATTATAAGTAAGTAGAATTAGGTCATTTGTTAAGCGTATCTAATAGCCTACATTATTTAAATACACATAGAATGAATAGGGCATTTGACAAGGCGGGAGGATCACAGTTGGACCAAAGGAGGATCACAGTTCGACGACCGATGTGGCGCGGTGGGCGAAGGTCCGCCTGCGACACAGGAGGTTGCGGGTTCGATTCCCGCCCTGGGACAAATATTTGTACGATCTGCAAATATTTGTTCCGGGTGTTCTGGGTATTTTCTATGTATAATAAAAAAATATCTATCTGTGTAATGTATTGTATTAAGTATATCAGTCATCTAGTACCCATAACACAAGCTCTGCTTAGCTTGGGGCTAGATGATGCTGTGTGGATTGTCCAGCATTATTTATTTATTTATTAAAGCAAGGTGCGTGGGGTATTTCTGTTTCAGTTTTACTTAGATACTTATAAGTAGGCTATTCTAATTAATATTTTTTTCATTTTTGTTTCTTCACTAGCGCTACCTACCATCATATACCTAAATTTAATATTAATAAATAACATGGATATTTTCCATGATTCTTGGGTTTATTGGCAGTTGAATAAATCATAATTATACTATACAATTTGTACAGGTGGTACACCATTTTTTGTAAAATTAGGTTGCAATTTGTAAGAAATTAGTCAAACTAGGGAAAAATTATGTTGTATTGCGATTAGGATGTTTTGTGTTGGTCTATGAGTACCTACTACTTATTATTGTGGAGTCATTTAATGTAGGTTTAGCGGAGGATAATAAAAATATGATTATTTTAAAATTTCTTTTATTTTACACCTGTTGTACATTTCAACGGTCGTACTGTCGTACAATATAGCGGCTATGGGGGGTAGTATGTAGCTACGCCCTAAAGCATTTAATCACTAATCCCGGGTTACAATTTAAGACGTAAAACACTAGTCTAACTATCGGTTCTCTTTGAACAACTGTCAATCAAAACTAAGGAAACTAATGGATGGTGATAGTCGAAGTAGTCGATGTCGCCATTAGCATCTTAAGCCTGAATTCATAGTCGGGGGTTGAATAGTCCCCCAAAATCCATCATTCAGCATTCGTTTTTTGGCTGGGTGCATAAAGGTTGAATTCGCACTTGAATTTTTACTAAGTGCCTGAACAGTCCCCTAGGGGAGCCCCTATTTGACTATGAATTCGGGCCTTAGTAGTCTGATGGCATGCATCTATTTCTCTTGGTGATTGTTTGTGGGATGAGCAGTAATAATAATAAAACAGTTTAATGTATGTTTAAGAGTAGGGTAATGTCCATTTTTGTAATATTTATTAAATATTGCTGGACATTTTTCACACAGCATCATCTAGCCCCAGAACTTGTAATATGGGAACTACATGACTGATATACTTTAATTGTATACTTTTTTTTGTAAATACATACATATTATACGTAGAAAACACCCAGATCCGAGACAAATATTTGTAATCTTACAAACATTTCACCCGCGGCGGGAATCGAAGCCGCAACCTTCAGCGTCTCAGGCGTGCCTTCGCCCACTAGAGGTGGGAAAAAGCGTTATTTTCGTATCGCCGTGACTGTCGTTCCAGTTCCAAAAAAGTCACAGTGAAAAACCACCGTGACTTTGTCACGTCGATTACTCACGTTACGAGAAACGAGATGTGTATAATTGTTTTAAATGATCCGGAATACCAGGCCTTCAGGCTCAGAACTGAGTTGCACAAATTGAATATTGGCACTGTTTCACTAACATTATAATAAGCTGTATGTAGTTAATTATTTCTATACTCTATAATTATTTTTTATCTACATAATTAAATAAATATTAGTAAGTATTATTTTTGGTAGGAAAGTAGATTACTTAGATCGTGAAAAAGGACATAGGCTATATTTTGTCGCGAAAAATAGGCTTGAAATAGGGGATGAAAGTTTGAATGGTAGCCGAAGAATTGGCGATATAACTAAGTTCCACGAAAACGAAAATATACAAATAAGTTGTTGGCGCTAAAAATGACAAAACATTCCGTCGAATGCACTTGTTACAGTGCGTGTTTGATTGATCTGGGTCGAAGTTGAAATTCCCAAGTTCAAGGACGTAACATATGTGTTCAAGGACGTAACATATCTACGTTTTAAGAATAAGACTAGAAGGACTAATTAATAGGCGAACAATCATATAACATTTTTTTCATTTCATTTATTTACTCAGAAAACAATGTGTAGTATTTTCAAACTCCAACTTACCAGCATAGAGTTTGAAAATACTACAAAACTTGTATTAAATCTTTATTAGGATAGCTGATATTATACAATATTTATAGGATCGTAAATAAACTAAACAGTTATAAATTTATAATACCGAATAGATAGGTAGTCGATGGTCTATTTGTAGTGGTTGGTTCCTTTATGTAGTGTAGGTAATCTAGTACCTACATAAGCTTCTCTCGCACTCTTATAAATCCATGGGATGATGGTTTATCCGTTGTGAAATAAGAATTCAACTAGACTTGCTTAGGCAAAGACTTAAGCATGCCTTAACGTTTAGCGGCTTGCTAATGTAGCGAGTGATAATTAAACTAAGGGATATTGGCCTCGATTCTGTAGTACACTGACTGAACTAAATTTAAACTGTCGCTCTCTTTTACTGATAGTGCAAGCAAGAAAGAGATATAATTTTAGTGCTGTCAAATTAGTCAGATTTAAGTTTTCCATACAAATTTAGTCGTGATATCAAAACATGCTGACTATAAACACGAACAAAAGCGGTACGTAAACTGATTTGACAGCAGCACACAGCACTAAAATAGTAGCTATCTCTTTCTTGCGTACACTATCAGTAAAAGAGAGCGATAGTTTAAATTTAGTTTAGGCAGTGTACTACAGAATCGAGGCCAATGTTTTTTTTTTACATAAAAAAAACAAAACAAAAAATTGCGCTAAATCAAATTAAAAGACTGTCTGAAGTAACAATAACTTTATATAAGTTAATTATCACAATATAATAGTTCTAGGTACATAGTAACATAAACTTATTTATACCATCACTTTTATAATACTTTAAAAGTTAATACTATTCTAAAAGTTAGTCAATTTACTTGGCCGTAAAAATAATAGGTTTACGTAGGAACAGACATTTGCCCAACAGTGGGATCCAGTAAGACCAAAGCACGAACGATTCACATAAACTATGTCAAATATTAAAACCAAAAGAAATCTAAAATGCTAATAACGCAAATTATGTAACTTTGATTATAAAACCGTGACCGACAGAAAATAAACGCACCGCTCCACAAGTCTTACTCTCACTTGGCACTTAGGCATGCCTTAACGTCAGATTTCTATGAAAAAATGGCAGTCAGATATGCCGAGAGGCCTGCTAAAACTGACGCGGAGGCGGTGGCGAACATAAGGAAATATGGTTTATTTTTATAACTTTAATATTCACTTCACTTCTTGATTATGGCTTTTGTAACTATTTGTCACAATTCTGCCAATGTCCGTATCATATTAGGGTCATACAATAAACACACATCTCCAAAAGTTTATGACACTGGGCCTAAGCATGAAGTCTTATAGCGATTCAATTCAGGCAAAGATGTCAAATCCCGCTTTGCGAATGACAAAACTTTAGCTACGCCATAGTGTCCTGAATCGCAAAGCAGAAAGTGACATCTTTGCCTGAACTGAATCGCTATAAGACTTCATGGTTAGGCCCACTAGCATGAAACGGACATTGGCAGATTTGTGACACATAGTTACACAAGCCATAATCAAGAAGTCAAGTCAAATGTAAATGTTTGTGAAAGATCGCGCGTCAAAGTACTGATCATCACCGCTACCGCGTCAGGAACAGCCACACACAGATGGACCATCTGAAGCCAGGAAGGCATCTGGGCAATTCTCCATGACCTTTTTTTTGAAGTTTTAGCCTCCAGAAAAGAAGCTAGAGCAAATAGTGCAAGCTAGAGACCCTTACCCTCAGCTCTAAAAAAATGAAGTACTAAAAATCTTTAAAATAAACTATAGACCTGTCAAAAACTTACTTCTACTTAAACTAGAGTTGGTCAATTTTGCTAACAATTTCATGTCAAACAGGAATATTTATACATAAAAGCCATTCCGTCAATATCACATAAGATTACAATATAAATATATAGTAGACCGTATTCAGTTACAATATAAATAAAAAATATAATGCATTATTAAAAACTAATCATTATTATTTCAGTGAATAAAATTTGTCTTTGAAATTAGGCTCGAATCTGTAGTTCACTGACTAAACTAAATTTAAACTGTCGCTCTCTTTTACTGATAGTGCAAGCAAGAAAGAGATTTTAGTGCTGTCATTTTAGTCAGATTTAAGTTTTCCATACAAATTTAGTCGTGATATCAAAACATGCTGACTATAAACACGAAGAAAAGCGGCATGTAAACTGATTTGACAGCAGCACACGGTACTAAAATTGTAGCTATTTCTTTCTTGCGTACACTATCAGTAAAAGAGAGCGATAGTTTAAATTTAGTTTAGTCAGTGTACTACAGAATCGAGGCCATTATACAACCAACAAACTGTGTTTTTTCGCGCCATTCTCAGTCGGAGTCATCAACACTGTTGACGATTGGGAAATAAAAAGTTGCACTCGTTCGCAACGTTAACGAACGCAACTTTTTATATCCTGATTGTACCTACCCATCTAGTACAAGAGTAAAAATATAAATCGTGGATGTCAATTAAAGATGATACAGATTTTAAAAATGCTTTATAATTATAGCAAGTTGCCATTGATAAGTTAATGCTGGCCATAAAAATTCTTCCAGATCAGATCCGACTCGGTAACCTATCCGAGTCGGATCTGACCGGAAAGGATTTTTGTTAGGTTTTTTTTTTGCGACAAAACAGAAATAATTGCTTGCCATTCAAACTTTACCAAACAAAAGTTAGATTTTTGCTTTGAAAGTAGTAAGTTAATATTTAAATAATACCGTTTCACTTTTATTAAATAAGAAAAAAATCTACACATCTTGACTTCTGTACTCGATGGATAAGATCGGGAAATAAAAAATTGCGTTCGTCAACACTGTGAACGAGTGCAACTTTTTATTTCTCAATCGTCAATATTGTTGACGACAGGCTGTTACCGACCATTCCCGGTCGGTAACAGCCTGTCTAATTTTTCTAAACATTTTATTTTCATAATCACTCCATAACATTATGCGCTCGATAGAAGTCTCTATCTTATTTGTTTAATTTTAGAAAACGCCAGAGCTATTAGTTTTTGAGCACATAAAGTTATGGAAAGATTACAAATAAGAGGCCAACTCTTTATTTATTGTTTGTGAATATGGGGCATTTTTTCAACTAAGCAAAATACTAAATTATCTTAATAATAATAATCTACAGTTCTTAGAACAAGGCCAGCAACTATCAAGCTTATTGATTAATAACAATTAGCATAAACAAATAAGACAAAACTTTTGGATTTCTACCAAATATAAATCATATGCAGTTGCATGTTACTTCTGTCTATAATTTCCTCAGTGTACGGGGAAATAGTTATTTTTATCTCTAAGATAGTTCAGTGAATACCGTAGATCGTTGTAAACAGGAAGTATGTGTTTTGCCTTATGGTCTATTATTTAGTATTAAGCACTTTATAGCATTAAACTACGAATTATAGTCAAATGATATTATTTTTTTAAGATGTCAAGAGTTCAATTACTTGAATACACAATATAGTGCTTAAGTCAACTTGTTCTGTTTTTCAATAAGAGTGTATAACAAGATTGTATGGATATACATTATTAAGAGAAAATGCGGCCGGAATTTTTCCAAACAAACGTATTCCCTTTTTTCCTCTCAGGACCTTAAAACTAGTTATTTTTAACACAGATATAGATTAAAGCAACTGACATGTCTCTACGTTTTGATTTTTTGATTAGGCATATCTTAAAAGAAACTTAATAACTAAATATCGAAGCGTGGAATACGCAACCCCCAATTGGTTGATTTTAATTAAGTATTATCAATCCCAGGTACAATGCTAATTTCTCAAAAAAATATTTTTAAAACTTTTCTTTGCGTCCATTACTCTTAAAGGCTATCCATCTATCAGTACCTTTAAGCTCGTCATTATTATCATCAAGTTACTAATAAACTATCGTCAAAACCAATCGTCAACTCTTACTAAAGCTATGGCTGGTATAGTTATTCTGCAAGAAATCAGGTGTTTTCCCTTCTTTAACTGTCCTCAAAGCTTGTAACACCCTGGCTGTATCCAGCTCGCTCTCTGACGCTTTCTCGTTATCCAAGCACAGTTCAGTCATCCTACCGTTAAATTGCTCTATGACCTTCACTCTATAGTCTATGGACGACGCGACAGGATTTGCTGTCAGCCATAGATACTCTAAACAGGGTAGTTTGCAAATATGTTGCACTTCTTCAACGTCTTCGACTAAATTGCATCCTAAATCTAAGCTTTCCAAAGAGAATAGTCTAGAAAAACCTTGTAGCGACGACACTTTGTTCTGAGATAAGTTGATTTGCACTATGTTCCCTATTTTAGCGTGCCAATTGTCGCATATAGAGAAGCTATTCATGCCTAGATTAAGGACTCTTAGGTCGTGGAGACACGATATATCGCATAGCTCTGTTAGGCGGTTCGATGTGAGACTGAGGATTTTTAGTCCGGGGACTAGTTTGATCGCCCAGTCGATTCTCTCTATGTTGTTGCTTACGAAGTTCACTTGGGTGAGTTTCTTCCATTTCTGAAAAGATAAATTATATTTAATCATCATCAGCATGTAGTCTACAGCTAAACGTACGGTGCTATGCTTAATAATCTTACGCTGATCAAGATTTAAGTCGAGTTGAAATCAAGTTTTAAATACCTATTTCTACGAAAGTACCTATAGGTACTTCCGCGAACGAGTCCGTGAACTGCGTGTTCGGGTTTATACATACATACATACATATAGTCACGCCTGTTTCCCGGAGGGGTAGGCAGAGACCAAGGATTTCCACTATAATAATAATCTATTTATAATAATAATGATAATGCCAGACATTATTCACACAGCATCATCTAGCCCCAAACTTGTATTATGTACATAGTTCCCACATGACTGATAAACTACTTATATATATTTTTTTGTAAATACATACATACATATATATTATACATAGAAAACACCCAGACCCGAGACATTTGTCACGAGGCGCCCACTGCGCCAAAGAGGTTTATATGTAATAATAAATAAATTTCATTGATTAAAATCGTGCAAATCACAGACAATATGCAGTTTTATCGCTTGACACAGTGCCCTTACCGACAACACTGACAAATGTCGCTTTTATCTCTATAACTGGTTATTGAATGTATTATAAGTAAGTAGAATCCTAATTCTACCTATTCTATTATAAATGACCTATCATTTGTTAAGCGTATCTAATAGCCTACATTATTAGACAACACGTAGAATGAATAGGGCATTTGACAAGGCGGGAGGATCACAGTTGGACCAAAGGAGGATCACAGTTCGACGACCGATGTGGCGCGGTGGGCGAAGGTCCGCCTGCGACACAGGAGGTTGCGGGTTCGATTCCCGCCCTGGGACAAATATTTGTACGATCTGCAAATATTTGTTCCGGGTGTTCTGGGTATTTTCTATGTATAATAAAAAAATATCTATCTGTGTAATGTATTGTATTAAGTATATCAGTCATCTAGTACCCATAACACAAGCTCTGCTTAGCTTGGGGCTAGATGATGCTGTGTGGATTGTCCAGCATTATTTATTTATTTATTAAAGCAGTGGCCAAGATGTACGAGGCAGCTTCGTGGCAGACCACCAACCCGATGGTCAGACGGCATTGTGAGGGCAGTAAGAGGGTGTGCAGTGGATCCGGCTGGCACGAGACCACCAGGAGCAGCGGTTATAGAGAAGCCTTTACTCAGCAGTGGATGTTACCGACTGATTAAATAGATAGAAAGAGTGAATAGAAAATGATATGATTCAATCTCCATAGAAATATAATAATAATAATAATAATGCTGGACATTTTCACACAGCATCATCTAGGCCCAAACTAAGCAGAGCTTGTAGTATGGGAACTACATCACTGATATACTACTTATATACATTTTTTTTGTAAATACATACATAATATACATAGAAAACACCCAGACCTGAGGCAAATATTTGCAGATACAAACATTTGTTCCGTGGCGGGAATTGAACCCGCAACCTTCTGCGTCCCAGGCGGACCTTCGCCCACTGCGCCACAGAGGTCGTCACACTTGCATTGCTTATTCCGTGAATCCGTGAAAGGATTCCAAGTGGAATAATAAAATTCTAGAATTACACCCTGTTAATCCGGTTTAGGGAGGAAAAGTGGAATCTAAAAAAAGATGTCTAGATTTCCCACATAAGGGGGAAAACTGAAATCGAAATGCCAAACTGAGTTTGTTTGGACTTTTAAAGTAATCCCTAGAAACCGTTGGAAATACACGTCGGGGGTTATCCAATTTTGTAAAAACTACCTTGTTACAGAAAGTACTTTGTGATATTATTTTGAGAATTTCCAAGCAAGAATTGAAACTTCTGATCGTTTAACAATATGCTATACATTCTTTTCTTAACTATACTAACATGTTGGTTGTTTAATATTGTTTTATTACGTCGCAAAAGGTGATGAGAGGTTACACTTCTGGGATTACGAACTTACCACAGTATCAGCTATGCTGGAAGGCTCCTTATGCAAAATATCCACGAGGAGAAATTCATTGAGCGAGCTCACACTGGCTATGAGCACTGACAGGGTCACCAGTGTCTCTCGGAGGGTGCCTAAAATTATTCAATGACTTGTAGAACACTCTTTAAAGGTACAATGAGCCCTTATTGATCGAGCGAGCGAACTTCGAGTCAAGTTCGAAAAAATCGACTCCTAAGGTATGTATGTACGTATGTATGTTTGTCTGACGATAAGTCTCGAATGTTTAATCCGATCTTCATGATATTTGAGCTGTGTATAGATAACACATACAGAACTCTGTTATTGCGGGGTCTCTTGAATAAATAATAGGTTTTCGGAAGGGCAAAGATGAATAAAACCTATTGATTTTGTAGATACATTAACACAGTTTGCATTTTCTTCACTCACATTTATATATGACGTCATGTCTGTATGGCATTGCCTTGAGAAAACCTGAATAAATATTTGAGTTTTTTGCGAATTAAACCATTTAACATTTTGTTCAGTAGTCTTATTTTTGATTCACATTTTAATAGGTATTCATCATTATAGTATTCCAAACCAAAGGTCATGAAAGGTCATGTTAGAAAGAGGTACATAGTAGTCATGAGTACATAGTTACACTCAAAAAATGTAAGAGCATGTGTGAACTTGATTCATGAAAACATCGTGAGATAACTGCTATGTCCTGGAACCTGCCATCGGTTAGTGAATGAATGAAGCTGCGTTGAGCTTGAGTATTAGGAGGTAGAAGAGCTTTTTTAAAAACTTTCCTTAATTTTCTTTTATTAATAAATAAATAATGCTGGTCAGTTCCACACAACATCATCTAGTCCTAAATTAAGTAGAGCTTTTATTTTGGATACTACATGACTGATATACTACTTATATACCTTTTTCCGTAAATAAATACATATTATACATAGAAAAAACCAAGACTCGAGACAAATATTTGCAGATCATACAAACATTTGTCTCGCGGCGGGAAACGGACGAGCAACCTTCTGCGCCTCAGGGGGGGCCTTCACTCACTGCACAACAGAGGTTGTGTGTCTGTCTGTTTGTCCATCTTCATATGGACCGGTAGAGCATGATAGCTTTGCTTCAGCACTTTAGTTGTATAAAATAAAAAACACATTTTGCTACTATGCAAAATGTAGGAATACAATTGGATTAGGATAAAATGCTTACCAACACTGCGTATGCAAGCCATAGGCACTCCGATAATCTTCAAATGCATCAGCGACTTGAATGGTACAAGATCGAATGGCAATTCATTGGGGATTATATTGCTAGTGCCGAGTTTGTCATAGCTGCCTTCAATAGTTAGGGCATTGATCTGAGAACAATAGTCCAGGACGTGGCTGAAGTCACACATCTTATCTGTCTTCTCCGTTGGTGGACAGGGGATTTTAAGTCGCTCGCTTATAGCATGCAGCTGTCAAAAAAAAACCATAGTATTATTGTATTGTCTATGGCTTAGCTTACATCCTGGTTAAAAAGTAGGATATTTGCTATTCTAGGTAACTACTAAATTACTACTGTTATGGAGCTCTTTAGAACCAGAACATTCAATACTTTCATATCTAAATATTTGTAGGTTTAAATTAAGCTATTTACAGGGTGTGTGTGTTTTTGAGGACTATTCCTAAACTATTACTACCAATTGCATGCAATTAAGGAAACATAAATTTGCATTAAAAAATATATTAAATTATTCTTAATAATTTAATAACATTTGTATATTATTTATGCACCTCATTATTCGTTTTATTTGACATATACATATAATATGATGTACGGAGGTATAATGATTGCATGTTACTATTTTTATCAGTGATGAACGATAACATTGTTGATCAACAGTTAAATTCAATGTCATCTAGGTAATTTTCCTACAATGTCAAATTTTAAATTGGTTTTTCTGTGATTAATTTCTGGCTTTCCTGTATGAAACCAAGGAAACTGGTTAGGCATAATGATGAGTCATTTTTAACATTTGGTTTTCATCATAAAACAATATTTTATGGTCAGATTTATTGTATTGATATTATCATCAAAATAGGTAATTTACTGGTGAGATCTACTCACCAATAAATTACCTATTTAGATGTGCAGTAAATTACCTATCATTTTCATCATCATCATCATCATCAATTTCAAAGTGATTCTTGTGAATTAAGACTTTTACCATTTCTCTTGGTTCTGCACTCATTCATTTGTTGTGTGACACTTTCTTGGTCACTGTATAGTACAATGACCTGTGCTGCGCATTGACTAAAAAAATCTGCCCACAAACATACCCTAATGAACTTTATAAAAAATACAAACCTCTAACGGTGAGAATGTGTGGGAGTTTTCATTCTGCAGCAGTATATCACCTTCCAAAAACAACTTCTTAGCTAAATCCTGCAGCAAAAAGAATATATCGTACAAATGGAAGTCCAGGAAGTGGGCGAACACAGACGGCATTGTTAGTTTCAGGTAATTGAAGACATTCTTCAAATACTCGTTCAATGCTTCGCGCCTTTTCTCGACGAACTTCGGTGTCTTGTTCCGGATCACTTTCTTCGGCGGAAGCAGCTCTTTCGCGACTCCATGGTCCGCGACGAGACGGTCGTGAAGCTCTACAAAATCACTGAACCGATGATACACCTCCCACTGCACAGAGCCCACAACTACTGTAATCCTGTAATACGTAACACTGTCCTTTGTCGTGGCCTCGTCGACGGATGCTGAGCTGTTCTCGCGATGATTCACGAAAGAGGACATGGTTGGAAAACAAGGAAGTTTACTCCAGACGATAAGATAGATCCACCACTCCAAGATAATATTAACCAATTTAATTTACGGCTACATTTCATTCATTTACACTCAATTT
This sequence comes from Perizoma flavofasciatum, assembly GCA_958496245.1. Taxonomy (NCBI): domain Eukaryota; kingdom Metazoa; phylum Arthropoda; class Insecta; order Lepidoptera; family Geometridae; genus Perizoma; species Perizoma flavofasciatum. The sequence goes on along the minus strand of OY292439.1, from coordinate 2,825,621 downwards.
TTTAAAACAACTCAATAATAAAAAATAAAGCAAATATCAAACCATTACAATGTGAACACTAAAATCGTAATTCGTTTAGTCGTATTCATAATAGTCATCACAGATTAAAAAACCGATTGGTTTAATAAAACCAATTAGTGGTGAGCCCTCAGCACGTATGGCACCACAATTGTAGCTACACACTTTCTCGAAACGAGGACTCTTTTCGTTTGGACGAGCTAGCACACCTGCACACCAAAACAGTTGCACAATCGTGCTAGGCGCGAAACCATAGACCATACCATATAAACTTAAACAGGGAGGGACCTAATATGAGGGAAAGATATTCATAACAGATAGACGAAAATAAGGTATTATTTACTCAAAATATTCGATTCACGACGCGCAACTTTATGAAAAATATGTACGGTCGGCGCGTGGCCACTCTGTCGTCCGTCAGTGACATCAATCCGGCCTGCGGCAGTAGAACCAAACGTCCATGAATTAATAAATAAACACGATGCACGCTAGTTGAATCTCCTTCACAACGCAATATCACATGCATGTGTGTAGGTAGGTATGTCATCTTTAATATGAAAGCTGCTTAAACAAGTAGAAGAAAAGTAAGCAATGAAAATAGTTTCGTTGTTGATGCACATTAACAATAATATTAAAATCTTATTGATGTTCAAAAAATAAAATTTGATTTTATTCCCCATTGAGCACCTAAGGTGCGGTAGCTTCTAGTGATGCGGTGTATAATATAAATTGATAAAAAATGGCATTACTTTTATTATCATAACAATTTTAGGAAACTAAGTAATTCTAATTAATATCACAATCAGCCAAATGAAAATAAAAAAAATATTAAATTAAATAAATATGTAGTAGATAACTAATAGAAAAACTTGTTAACTAAAAGAATTTATTGTACATAAAGTGCTTCTTTTTTTAATACGCCAACGTAATAATTGTCTTAAGCCTAATACTTACACATTTGAGGGTATTATTCACTATTACAACCGTTCCGTTATTTGACTACTAGTTTCTGCCCGCGACTTCGCCCGCGTGGTATGTTGATAAAGGTAGCGTATGACCGTATCCAGGCTTCAAACTATGTCCACCAACTTTTGAATGAATCGAACCAAGGATTACAATTTTCTATACAACGTTTATAACTCAATTGCACATACCCAAAAGGTAACTTTACCGCCCTGTTTAACCCTCTTAGGGGTTGATTAAAAAAAATAGATTAACCTATGTTATTCCAGAACCTAAACTATCTACATTCCAAATTTCATCAAAACCGGTTAAGTAGTTACTTTCGCATTTATTATATTGTAGGATTATAACAGACATGATAACATAATATCATCCAAGTAACATGATTACAATCCTAATGTATCAGCTCTACTAACCTTGTCATAAAAAAAATAGCTAAAATATATAATTATGTGCATACAAATACATTTTTTACTATCAGTCGTTCGTTAGTCTTTCTTTTTTTATTGTATGCAATTTTTCATTGGGTTTAAAAAAAAACTGTTACTAAACTTCCCTTCCAAGAGGTGTTCCTGGTTTGAACAATCCTATTCTCTAAGTCTGTTTTTTAGAATCTATTGATTGAATGACATTGACAATAAACATTTTTTGAGTTTGACATTATTTTATTTTCGTTTTCTGTGAGATTGGTTTGATTTTCTTAATGTTTTCGTAAGTGATTGTGTAAAAAATGCGTTAAAATGTCTTGAAAAAAAGATCTGCAAAATTGGTACTTATCTTATCTTTCTTTTACAAACAAAATGCTAAGCCGATTTTCTGATGTATTGCAAACTGCTGCAGACGTTGTAAGTATACCCCTGTATTTTGTCGATTGTTGTGAATAACAATCGGCCAAGGTAATTGCGGATTGTTTCTATAATTTGCAAATTTATTCCAGTTGGCGCCGCCGCCGAGTCGGCTGGAGGACTTTGAGTATCATTGGAAGATGATACTGAACTTCTACCAGAACTACGATGATAGCAGTAAAGTTCATGTTGAAGACACTCGAATACCGCACCATTTGCATCAGATGCTACAGGTATTTTCATATATCCTTCTGAAATTCTAATGTGGGCTATGTATAATTCTATGTATCTGTTGGGTGTTTTTGTATATATTTTAAACTAAGTAAGTGAATTTGTTGGCGAGATACTATGCCTAGTTGGTTGGTTCCTTTAAACTTGGGCTCTAGTTAAAGGAAACTCAGCAGAGTATGCAGAAAATGTTATATAATCATTTTAAGAATTATATACAAAACAATGAGAAAACACTTAATAAAACTATGATACTGGAAATTGGATATTACGAAATTTTCACCACTCTAGTGACACTATTTTTTTTTCTGATAATTGTTTTTTTATCTGACTAGGTTACACTATGTCCGAGCTTTACCTCTGCTCCAACACTCCTTCTTAATCTCATGTTCATTCACACACCTTTCATTCTCCTCAAACACAAACACCCATACCATTCACACAACACTCGAACTTCCCTCTCGGAAGTGGTTTTGTTAAACCATCTGCTACCATGCATGCTGTCTGTTTATACTTCAGTATCACTTGATTATTTACAATGGATAAAAAGTAGCCTATGCGTTATTCTGATGTATAAGCTCTACTACTGTAAAAGTTTCATCAAAATCCGCTCAGTAGTTTTTGCATGAAAGAGTAACAAACATCCATCTTCACAAACTTTCGCATTTATAATATTAGCAGGATAAGAGATTTTAAAATCCTAAGTAATGTTTTAGTAGTGAGCATTGAGGCTAACTTTCACAAACTAAGCATAATTAGGATGCATACTTTATCTCACAATCTGTTCATTGCAATTTTACTACATCTTTTGTAAATTTTATTTAACACTTATTGAACTTCACTTTGGTCTAGTTGTAGTAAAAACATATCATTTACAACATCATAGGATGGGTCTGGAAGTGCTGTAAAATTTTGCAGTTTTTTTAGCATCCTTCATGACAGAAGGGGATAAGAGGGGGAAAAGGATGTTTGTTATTGACTAACAAATCTTTATTCAGACTGATCTACAAAACCTATGTTTGTTTACCTACTGTGCTTACATAGTTTAATACATTGTTATATCTAATATTGGTTATCATGAGCATTTTTAAAATCCTTAAAATCAGCACTATTATTTGGCATCATTTATTTTTGGATCGGCTTATTTGATTAAAATTAGATTTAACAAACTATTGTATGATTTCAAGGATGGTTCTTGAGGCACATGCAGCTAGAGGGGGCACAAGGGGGTATATTTCATATTGCAATGCAGCTACAAACTGTCAATTAAAAAGAAAGTAGCTGTCAAATACAGTCAGCAGTTGCAGTCGGTTGCTACTGCCGCTTTTGGAATCCTACATTTTAAGCCTTCATAGACCATTATAGACTCAACACCCTCTCGATCCGAAGTAAAACATTGTAATCTTGATGTTGTGTGTTGTCATGACAAGACATTTTACGATAAGTAAAGATGTGTGAGCAACCCATGGTCTATGCGTCTCATACACTAAATTCACTGGATAAAATGTACTAAATGTGGTCTTCACAATATAATGATAAGACACATAAAAATGCCGTCTGGCCCTGACATGGCGCGGTATATTTTGTATGAAAGTTGAATACTTGGTTTAGTTGGTGTTAAGTCATTATAATGTGCGACATCCTTTATTTTTTTTCACCTTTCCAGCTAATAGTGGATGAAGAGAAGGAACAGCAAGGCGGCACAGTGGGCCCGTGTCTCGAGGCCGTGGTCCAGCGCTCCATATGCATGCTGGACGCGTTAACAGCGCTAGCTGCCGCGGATAGGCCTCCCGGGGCGCGGGCGCTGGCTTTGAGCACAGGCACGGCACTGCTTAGGCGGACCCGTCAGCCTTGTGTCAATAGCGCTCATGTTTACAGGCCTTTGCAGGTATTTGTCAGTTTATTGGAGTTTTCTTAAACTATTTTCTTAAATATGTCTGCCAGGTTCGAACTTATCAATCTATTAATATTACAAATGCGAAAGTATGTTTGAATATATTTTGCTAAAGTCTCCGTTACGACTAAATTCGTCATTAATATTGTTCATGACCTAGGAGAACACTAAGCTACTTTTACATATGTTACATAAGAACTAGTAGCTACTTATATGTACATACTTGCCTCTGCCTACGGCTTCGCCCGCGTGGTATCCGGATAAAAAGTAGCCTATGTGTTATTCTAATGTATAAGCTATATTACTGATAAGTTTCATTATCCGTTTAGTAGTTTTTGTGTGAAAGAGTAACAAACATACATTCTCACAAACTTTCGCGTTTATAATATTAGTAGGATAGGATATGTTAATTTGTTATTTATTGTACACCATACTATAGTAAAATACAGTGGATATATTTATGACAATTTGAAAAATGTTTCCAGCGAATGCTGATTCAGTGCAATGAAATTCCCGCATCGCCCACAGAAAAGGAGGAAGTGGAGCTCCTACTAACGTTATGTGGGCTGGTCCGCCAGGAGCCCGGCCTAGCCAACATCTTCACCACACCATTCGTTGAAGACAAGACGTCCCTATTAAGCATCCCTGAAGACATACAAAAAATGATACCGATCAAAAGTAAAAAGGCTACGCCGAAGAAAAATCCGCTATTCGAAGTTGATGTACCCACGAATCCCTTACAGAATATATCTATAATACGTACGAAAGAGGATTACTGTCAACTGTGTAATGGTGTGGTGGTGGATGATGATGCCTCGGTGAAGAGCCATAAGACGGTTTACGATGATAATGACAAGTTTCTGCTGATTGATCTCTTGCTGTCTTATTTAAATAGTGCTGTAAGTGTGTTTTGTAACTGTTTTGTCCCCCAAAATCCATCATTCAGCATTTGCCTTATGGCTGGGTGCATAAAGGTTAAATTCGCACTTGAATTTTTATATAGTGCCTGAACAGTCCCCTAGGGAAGCCCCTATTTGACTATGAATTCGGGTCTAAGATTCTCCCAACGCAGTCCTTTAAATTGTAAATGAGAATTCCTGAAAAAGATCAAGCAAGCTAAGCGTGCTAAGATCTCTTAGTAGAGTCTACGTTTCTCTTGAGTCTACTAAATACGGCGTTTGTATGTATGTCTGTCCGACGATAACTGCCGAACCGACTTCGAATATGAGCTTTATCGGTAGGTTTTTGAATTATCGCGAGATTTCAGTTCGTGTCGAACTGACAACAGAAAAGGGAACAGAAAAGTCCATGGGTGCACGACGGGATTCGAACACGCGACCTTCGAATCGAAAGCCGGTACTTAAATTTTAAACTACACGTTTTTTTTATTTATGATAATTGGAATTACGAGTATCTTAGAAACCATCCTTTTTTTCTAAATTCAATTGAACAAAGCAAACACCAAATCTACATCACCAAAGCTCTGAAGGTCATCCAACTTTCAGGATAACCAGGTAGTCCTCCGAGCGTGTGAAGGCATCATGATAGTGTCCTCATTGCCGGAGGACGATATCGCGAATCTGCTGACAAGCTGCAGCCCCGCCTGCGAGACCATTATTGACAAGCTGGCAGCCAAGTACAAGGGTCTACCAGCGAACATAGACCCGGGGGAGGTCGACCACCTCAACATCACGTGGGCGTGAGTATCTGCATTACACGGCCGTGTCTCAATATAACAGGACGTGTCTTAACATCTAGTGGATGTTTCTTAACATCAAGTGGACGTGTCTTAACATCAAGTGGACGTGTCTTAACATCAAGTGGACGTGTCTTAACATCAAGTGGACGTGTCTTAACATCAAGTGGACGTGTTTTAACATCAAGTGGACGTGTCTCAACATGCAGGCTGATGACAGCCTGCATCAGTCCACTGCTGGACATCGGCATCATCCAAAACGCAACACTGAGCCCGGTGTTCGGCTCTTCTCATCCATTTCCTGCACGCCGCCTTAAGTCATCGCTTCACCTAGCCGGGGGGCGTCCCACACTATGTTTGCCAAGAAGCGGTCTCCACTCAAGAACTCGTTTACCCCAACGGTTGCTGGTTCTTCAGCATATATGACCAGCCCATTGCCACTTCAGCTTGCTAATCCTCTGAGCTATGTCGATGACTTTCGTTCTCTGTCGGATAATTTCATTACGGATTTTATTCTGTAGAGAAACCCTAAGCAACCTTGAACAGGTGGATTAGCCCCTTTTTTTGTGACGAGGGGGAAATCTGCTACCAGATACCCTACCACATTATAGTTTATGATTACCTTAAACGTTATTTAATTTGGCCTGTTCGCAGATATGTGGCACAGGATTTCGGCGACAAATCGTTCAACAAATTCCACGGTTACAGAGAGCTCACAAGCTTTTTCTCGTGGCTTGACTACTGTGATACATTAATGAAGGTACTTTAAAAAACATCGCTTACTGCTCGAATGCTTCTCAATCGCAAAAAGTGGGCAGGTGCCAAATGCTATGTTTGGATGTGCCTCTGACTATTAGCCAAATGCTATGTTTGTATGCGTAGATCCTTGAGGGGATACCAAGTAGATCTACTTATAGGTACATATCACAGGATGTCCATCATGGAGAATACAGTCGTGAGCGTGTTTTGTTTTATAAACAAAATCTTATTCTTATTAATTACAATGGGCGGTCATATTTTATTATACATTATCAAACTTTATTATACATTTAACCTGTTGTTTGTACGTTTCAGGAGTGCCACCCGACGATAGCCTCCCACCTGTCGCGCACTTTCCGTCAGCAGTTCCTAGAGGGCGCTGCGGAGTGCGGCGTCACGCAGCCGCACCACGCCGCCCTCGTCACCGCCATACTCTCCAAATGCCTGCGCGCGCTCGACTCGCCGCATCTCATCAACGGTTACTAATTCCTACTATTATAAACGCGAAAGTTGGTGAGGATGCATGTTTTTTACTCTTTCACGCAAAAACTACTGAACGGATTTTGATGAAACTTTACAGTAATATAGCTGATACATCAGAATAACGTATAAGCTACTTTTTATCCGGGTACCACGCGGGCGAAGCCGTGGGCCGAAGTTAGTATTAGTTAGGCTTTGCCCGCGTGGTACCCGGATAAAAGTAACCTGTCTTATTCTAATGTAAAAGCTATATTATTGTAAACTTTCATCAAATCTATTCAAAATCAATTCAAAAGTTTTTGCGTGAATGAGTAACAAACATCCATCCTCACAAAATTGTGCATTAGTCGTCAGCATGGATTGTCTGAAAAAGAGAGATATTGGAATGGCGCATGGCGGGGCGAAGCCGGCGGCCATACTACGACTCATATGCGCAGTCAGCAAGACCGGCGTAGTGTGTTGAAGCCTTCAGGAACTAGGGGTACGGTGGTAGCACAACACCCAGCGGGAATCGAACCCGCAGCGCTTACGTCGCAGCTGGCTACTTGTCGCCGCGCCACCAAGGTCGTCAAAATAACTTGTTGATATAATTATGGTTATAGTGTTCTATGTATCTTAAAGTTTGTTTTGTCCATTTTCAGAGTTCTCGAACTGGCTGGTTGGTGACGGCGAAGTGTCGGAGTGGCCGCTACTCCACACGCTCATCACCAACTGCCTCACGGATGATCACAACCTAACATTGGAAACACTGAAATTTTTCGAGGTAACAAAGTTCATTATCTTTTATAGTGTACCAAATGACGTCAAATTCACTTCTACGAAGTCTTAATATGGATATGCCTTTCAATCCGCCGCGGGTTCAACCGTTCCGTTGAAAAAAAAACTAAGTAGGTAGATCTTTTTCATATGCATCATCCATATATATTTTTTTGTTCACTCGTCTGCTCCGGTGCGTTGAGTGTGCATTTGTTTTCGGTATTGGATTTTTATATCATTGGCCTTTGCTTACGTGTTTGAACAGCATCCGTGTAACGACCATTCTGGCTACGTTTAATGGACGAAGTCAGAGCAATCATTATTTGAGCAGAAAATGACACCCTACAAAAATAAAAATATGAATAGAAATCCAGACCTGAATAGATGTCGTTAGAAATATTAGAGAAACAACTTTGATTAATACTCTCTCGGAACTGAAGTATATAAGAAACAACATTACTTCAATTGAATATGATGTCCTAGTGTAAAACATGCAATTCCTGCTTAGTTTTGCGTTTAACGTAGGTAAGAACAATATTAAAAGACATTTATATGAATCCCAAAACCCGCGATTAAAAGGTATATCCATATTCAAATTTCGTAGTGAATATGACGTCATTTGGTACTTAAAAACTCTACCTATTCCGACCCCTGTACATCACACTACATACTGTAGTATATCACATTTTCATCATCATCATCGCCAAGAGACAAAGCAGCGTTTAGTTAATCAACTGTTTAAAAAACGTTACCACAAGAAATCGGCGTGCCAAGCGCAAGGTCGCGAGTTTGAGTCCCACCGAGTTTGAATTTATAGGTTATTAAAAACATACTTTACTTACTTATACATTAAAAACTAAAAACAAACACGCTCACAACTGTACTCCACATGATGGACATCAGATTCAAACGTGCACAGATCTTTCGGGAAACCATGTAGGGGGTAGTCGGAGGCACGTCCAAACATAACATATGGTACGTACCCGCGTTTTGCAAGTAGCTAGCATAAAACGTGACAGGTTGAAAAAAAATAATCAAATAAGCATAAGTTTTGGGGCTTTGTTTCCAGAGTATAGTTGAGAAGGGAACTGAGCACAGCATCCATAGACTAGTGCTGGCACGCGTGCTGAGCCGCGGGTACTACGCGCCGCAGACGCCGGAGGACGACGAGCGAGACCGACTCAACGACGTGCCACTCTGGAGGGAGCGAGAGAGAAACAAGTATGTTGACAAACATATTATTACCTTTATATTTATTACATACATGCTTAAATGATTTAATAGTCTCACAGAAAGCATATTTAATGGGTACATGAAGGTATGATGATGATATTTTAAAATAGAATGTATGTATTTTAAATAAGAATTTGTACTAACACTATATTTACCTACAGAATAGGCAACCCCTTAAATTTGTACATAGTCCTTGGACATCAAGTAACATTATTATTGTAAACTCATCTTGTAAGGTAAAAAATCTTGCTTATTCTCCCATTATTTTATAATTGATCATATTCTCAATAACCACACATCCCCAAAAGTTTATAACACTAATATGAAACAGACATTGGCAGAATTGTGATAATGGCAAGGGCCAGCAATGATATATAAAATGTGTGGAAATCCATAGTCTCTGCCTACCTCGGCAGAGACTACGGATTTCCACATATTTTATTTCTAGATTATGGCAGACTTACTTTCAGATTTTTACAAAAGTTCTGTTTGATATGGCTACGCATTTGACATGTCATTCTAAAATCAACTGCTATTGAGTTACGGTTCGTTAACGCAGACCAAGAGGGGCTGAGTTACGGTTTGTTAACGCAGACCAAGAGGGGCTGAGTTACGGTTTGTTAACGCAGACCAAGGGGGCTGAGTTACGGTTTGTTAACGCAGACCAAGAGGGGCTGAGTTACGGTTTGTTAACGCAGACCAAGAGGGGCTGAGTTACGGTTTGTTAACGCAGACCAAGAGGGGCTGAGTTACGGTTTGTTAACGCAGACCAAGGGGGCTGAGTTACGGTTTGTTAACGCAGACCAAGAGGGGCTGAGTTACGGTTTGTTAACGCAGACCAAGGGGGCTGAGTTACGGTTTGTTAACGCAGACCAAGAGGGGCTGAGTTACGGTTTGTTAACGCAGACCAAGAGGGGCTGAGTTACAGTTTGTTAACGCAGACCAAGAGGGGCTGAGTTACGGTTTGTTAACGCAGACCAAGAGGGGCTGAGTTACGGTTTATCTTTCAGAGAGGCGATGAAACAGCTACAGCACGAGGAGCACGTGAACGATCAGATAGCGGACATCCTGTCGCACGAGGGCGTCGACGCGCACGAGAAGGACAACGCCGGCGCAGACAATATACACAGAATCATCAACAGGTGCGTGCTGTTACTTAACTATTTGCATAAACAATGGCGCCGTTTCTCTGGAACATCAACTAAACTTAATTTAAACTGTCGCTCTCTTTTACTGACAGTAACAAAAACAATTTTAGTGCAAACATAGGACGCGCACGCCTCGCGCGGAACTGCAAGAAATTAGATTAGTTTGCAATTTTTAGACACATGGCATTATAAATTAATATTTAAATAATAAAAATAACCTGTCCAATTAAAGTAGCTACGTCGATTTTACCGATTCTAATCAGGCTGTTTTCAAGGTGTTATCACATTATGACGTTGTATTTTGTCCAGTTATCTAAGGACTGCATTTAGATATTACCTTTTGACAACGCTAGTTAGTATTTTTTTTCTGATACGTCGACTTCATTTTAACATATCGCTGTGTCGATTTAATTTGGTTGAGGTAATGCTTGCTTTTAAATTAGCTTAAATCACATTCTAGGCGACTCGAGCGGCTAAAAACGCAGATCGAAGAGATCATGTCCGGTCTCAACTGACAACCACTGAAATGCTGCTTTTATTAATAACTACACCTATAAAAACTTATTTCATATCCAGTAATATCATAATATATAATTTAATAATAGGTTTTTACATATGAAATTGCCGTTTTGTCGAACTGGCCACTTTGAACTGAAATATCTGCAGTTTGATTTGGAATTCTAAATTCAATTAAACTTAAATAAATAGACATATTTTCAAAAACATTTAACAATTTGTTTGTTTGGTTTTTGTTTTATCTACGATTTCATTACATTTGCAACCATGCAAAACTAGCTTAGTGAGTTTCGACGTTGAAACAATGCGTTTCAAACGGCACGCAATACTAACGACGTGTAGAATGGCCTACCAAAAAACGAACAGTGTGTTATTGTTTCAATCGTAGTCTCAAACTACGGCTTCGGCTTGTAAAGTAAGCGTGAAAACAATATTGGACCATTTTAGGCACATCTGTAAAATATAGAAGCTAAATCAGATTATTATTTTCCCATACAAAACGGATATTTCATAGGTAAAGATCTAATATATTTCACACCTTGTACAGTAAAGGTTACCAAAAATATGATACACCGATGTACATATCAGATATCACATATCATCCGCCATCGAAAATAACTATAGTTAAATAAACAATTCAGTTGTTAATATTCCATAGTAAGTAAATATTTTATTGCAATATTATTTATTCATTGTACAAAATTTAGGCTATTTTAATTAAGTTATTTGTAAATAAGTAAAAATAAGAATATGATGTTTAGAAGTACATAAATATTTAAATATTGCTCAGAATGTATGTTTCTTTAAGTGTTTGATTATATAGTTATTCAATAGAGACATGCCAATTGCCATAACTGAAATCTAAAATGCATATATTTATTATCAAAGAGATCCGAACATCCACGCATTCATGCATAATATTCTCATTATGCACATAACTACTATACATTTTATATACATAATGTGTATTTAAAGTATATATATATAAGTAGTCAGTCATGTAGTTCCCATAACACAAGCTCTGCTTACTTTGGGGCTAGATGATGCTCTGTGAAAGATCAGCATTATATTTTTTTTTATTATTCATTGATATCGAATTGACAGATTTCCATGTCAAATTTTGTATGGTCATCCATCCAAATGGTGATCTGGCGGAACATTGCTTACTCTAACTAATCTGTTAAGAGCGACTAGGCAAGTTACGCCACTAGATTTCTCGATATAAGAAAGAGGGATAGATTGTTATGCTCTTTATGTACACAAAAAAGTACAAATAAAAAAATAAATAAAAAATACAGTGGGAAAATCTTTGATTTTTTTGTTAATCTAGGTAAGTGTTATACTGGGTTTACACATGCTCGTTCGCATTCGTCTCGGCACTCGTTTAAAAGTTCGTGTAAATACAAGTGCCGACGCGAACTATTGTTCTCAATTTTTTGAACAAGTATTTTGTCAGTCTCGCGAGTCGCGAGGCTCATACGAGGCGAGTGACGAGCGTGTTGTTCACACTTGCGTGTTTCGCTTCGCCATTCGTGTCGCATGTGTAAACGCGGTATTACATTTAAGTGGTATCACTAGATCTGCTTAGGCTTGCAAACATCCGACCTCTTCCAAATAACCTAAGCTGGAAAAATATTGCATGGATGTTAGGATGCAAAAAGCATAGTGAATTTCAGCTTTGATCTATAAGATCATTGTATAAAGTGTATAGATAAACGAGATTATATTTTGTAAATAATTAAATGGTTCAGAAAATGAATAGTCGTTTTATTCTGCAGTTTCCTCCTGTTGCTGCCGCGCGCGATATTGTCGGACCCGGTGGGCGCAGACTATGAGCAGTACATTCACGACGCGCATAGGCATTACCAGGTATTACTGCCATCTTTTATCGGCGTACCAAACGGGGTCACCAATAGTAAACTATAGAGAGGAAACTAACACAATTTATGAGGTATTACTGCCCTCTTTTCATATTAGAGAAGGATCTAGATTTTTTTCATTGGGACACATATGAAAAGAATCTAGAGGAAACTAACACAACTCATAAGTAATTACTGCCACTATTTACGGGCTTATTGAACGGGATCACCATTGGTAAAAAATCGAGAGGAAACTAGTGCCTCTCTGGATTAGAATTTTAAACCCTAGCTAGATTTCGATGCGAATCGGCTAATAAGAGTAGATACTGTTATCTTAACAGTCTTCTAAAAGGTGTAAATGATGTCCCGATGGTAAAACATAAGCATCACTTCAAGCAAGGGTCACCAGTGTTAAATCCAAACAGTTTTTCTAATTTGTCAGGAACAGAAATTATCAGACGAGGTGAATTGGTGGTTTAAGCATCTGTGGATTCGATTTCCGCTACGTAAAAAAAAAATACATGCTCCACAAATATTGATCTAGGTCTGGATAGTATTATTATTTACCAAAAATAGTTACAGTAAGTTATACGATTATAATATGTATCTTAGTCTATAAGGTATTTATTTTATGTTATGGGCATTTTTAATGTTGTACATGCTATTCATATTGTAAAAACGGGAACTTTCACGTACCGCACTATCGGTGAAGGCACCGACTAAGTTTCGACTCATTCCGAGAGTCTTCATCAGGGTGAGTGATCTCGACGTTCTCACTCCGCGACGCAATTAAATAAATTCCCGTTTTTACAATATTAATAGTCAAGTTCACGATAGTTTTTGGAATAAAGTTGTACATGCCTGAAATAAATATTTATTATTACTATTAAAAATGAGGCGCAAAAACATTTCCTTCAACCTTCCAGCTCTGGCTAGACATAACCTCAACATTCCATTGGCCTGAGGCCTGGACGGATAACACGGCTTCCTCTACACACAGCTACGACAGCCGACCCGAGGCCGACATTCACCTCGACGATTTAAAACAAGCCGATAATCAATTCACGCAAAAGCTAGTCCTCCGTACCAGAGATCTCGCGAGCCAAACCTCAGAGGAGGAATACGACGAAGGCCCTTTCTTCAGGATGATATTTAAGCTGCTATCAAACATGCCCGCCCAGCCGTACCAAGTCAATTTGCATCTTACGTCGATTATCTCAAAGTTGGCTTTGCTTCCGCATCCGAATGTGCACGAGTACTTGCTGAACCCCATGTTGCCAACTGCCAAGAGAACGCAGACATTGTTTAAGACGCTACAGGACTTGGCGAAGAAGCTGACGTTGGAAATACCGAGGCTGAGGAACTATAAGACGCTGATTGAGAATGTGAGACTGCAACTGATGAGCGAGGATCCCAGCTATGATGAAATGTAAGTTAATTAAAGATCATTGAAGTTATTAGGGCCTTTTAGGATATGTTACGACTAAATAACGATTAATATTATCCTGCTGACGTTTCTTTGACTGTTTAGAGATCCTTCCTCATGAGTACCATCCCCTCAACCAATCTCGGGAGTGAGATTAAGTCATTATCAATACTAATATTATATAAGTCATTATCAATACTAATATTATATAAGTCATTATCAATACTAATATTATACAGAGGTATAGTTTGAAGTTTGGATGTAAATCTCCAGAACTATTCATCAGATTTCAAAAATTAACACTAGGAGCCTAACAGCTAAACGGGCACACCTATTGAAAGAGGTTACCATCGCCTATTATCATTTTAATAGGCGATGGTAACCTCTATCGCCTATCTCATATGTATGAGAGGAAATTATCGGGAAAATTTCAGTTTTGCTTTTGTTCCGATTCACTCCTGGATCCTCTATTCACCTCGTTTTACGGATAGCCTGCATCTTTTTCACTTGATGTCTTCTTGAATCTCGTTCTCATTTCTTCAGCACGGAGCACAATCAGCTGGTGGAAAGCCTTATCGTACTCGAGGAGTTTTGCAAGGAGCTCGCCGCCATCGCCTTCGTCAAGTATCAGCATCAACAGCATTATCCATCATTGAATCTGCAGAGATAGCTTCTGTGTAAGAATTATAACTTCTGTGCACTGGCATAGATAGCTTCTGTGTACGAAAGTTAACTTCTGTGCACGGCATATATGGCTTCTGTGTACGAAAGAAAACCTCGTGCATAGGCTGGTATGGCTTCTGTGTACGAAATATAGCTTCTGTGCACATACATAGATGCTTCTCTGCTTGTGCATATTAGCTTCTGTGCAATAACTAAAATTAAGTTGCATTTAATAATAAAATTGTTAAAAAGAAATGAAATCATAGATTAAACTATTATTTTCACAATGTACTTACACGAATTTTGTTTCAGTAGATATATTCAGACAATCGAAATAAAGTTCATGTTTTGAATTGAATAAACCTGTATAATATTTTTATTTTCTGACTTCCTATTTTTGTTTTTCAGTTAGTGTCTTTGTTATAGCTTTAGATTATATTTAAATTATTACAAGAATGTTTAAATCATGTATGGTGGACTGAAAATTGGTATTATCACAAAAAAACTAGTATTTCATCGTCATGCTATAATAAGGGTGTGCATGTTTCAGTCACAATTTGTAACTTAGTCATTCTATTATGTCTAGTCCATTTAGTAAATATATATACCTATATACAGTTATTTCAGCTTTCATACATACAGTCAGCTGTACGAATTGGGTACAACACAAGAAAGCCGATTCTCTTGTACACCAACTAAACTTAATTTAAAATGTCGCTCTCTTTTCTGATAGTGCATGCAAGAAAGAGCTGGCAAGAACGTTACTCCTGTCAAATTAGTTTACGTGTCGCTGCACACAGCACTAAAATTGTTGCTTTCTCTTTCTTTTGGTACTCTTAGTAAAAAAGAGTGTTATAGGTAAAATTCAGTTTACAAGAGAATTGATGCAAATGTGATTAAGATTGTATTGCACTATGTCACAAAAATAATGTTAGATATAGCCGAGATAAGAAAATCTGAAAATGAAGATCCAACTCTACTCAAAAACAGTTCATCTTTAAAAAGTAACCAATTTGCGCAGCTGATTGTATAATCACGATAATATAATCGTGCACATATAAAATTAACCAAAATATCTTCATAGACCTTCGAATAAATCTGTATTTATAAATACGTAAGGTCATGCAAAACTTTTAGATCGTTCGGTGTTTTTCTCGTATTCAATTGTTTCAAACATCAATTTGTCATTTTTTTACTACTTGTTACGTTGGACATCACAAGTCAAACTGTCCGATTGGACAGATCACCAACTTGCACTGTGAGACAACTTATCAACTAGTCCCAATAGACGTCACAATGAGAAAACCGTCACTAGACGATTCTCATTGGACATCACTATGAGGTCACTTGTCCTATTTGCACGTCACGAAGTCACAATTTTCCCCATTAGACGTCACGAGAACTCCCGTTGGATGTCCAAGTTTGACTTGGCCTTTGCCTTAATCTTACCAACCACCACTGTGTGTGAAAGCATTACCTATCTAGTGCACAAATTTTGTAAACCTACAAAATATTATTCTAAGTTTGCCTGTTAAAAAAAAAAGTTGTTCAAATAAATTGTTTTGTTTTAAGAAATTTATTTTGTATTATTTTAAATTATCTAGCTATTGTGAGTTGTAATAAAACACAAAAATAAAATGCAATGGTGATTATATTTTTATATTTCTTCTCCAAAATTAAATAATATGTATATAAACAAGAATAAACTGAACCAAAAGTTGGTACAACTATTTACAATGGAACTCAATCTCAGTTTTATAGGAAGAAAATCTACAATAAATAAAGTTCATCAATGTAAGTATCAAATAGCCTATACATCAGCTATAACCACAGGTGATGTAGAAACTTCAGATAGACTCAGCATGTGATGAGGATTTTAAGATAAGTTACTACAATAAATAAAAAAAAAACAATAGAGGTCCAATTCTCACAAAAATAGAAGACAATCTCATACGTACTCGATAACTAACGCTATTCTTTTTGATCTGTGGTATCATACTATTGTTTTTAAAATTGGAAATTGGCTGTCAAGATAGTGTCAAAAATTGTTTTATATTCGGACCGTAAAGAATAAGAAAAGAAAGAAACAAAAAGAGTTGTAGCTTTTGGAAAAACTATCGGCTCTTTTGGATTTACATTTGACTACAGGTCACTAAACTACGCCATTGGTTAACGTAAGAAAACCTAATTATAAGGGTTTTTATCGCCTTTTACCTTTTTCTTTACTTTCCACTCGTTTGAAAAATACTATTGTAAGAAAACTTATCCGGCCTACCATAGATTCAAATAAAACTTCTCGTTGAAATGGTGAGAATAGGCTCCCGTAAAGGCATACTTTTAAATAAATAAAGTAGGTACTACTTTCTTCCTATAAAATTATTTTTCTTACATTTTTACAACACCATCACTCACAACATATACACATAAAATAACATTGTTATCTTCTTGATCATTATGTTACAGCTAAAGTTGGTATCGATTGAACGCATTAAGTTTTATACGGGTCTTTTTCACGTTTACCTTTTTAATTATATTAAGTTTATTCCCGTTACGACTGTTGCAACACTGTTGTAACGCCGGGACTTTCATCTTTAGACGCAGAAAATAATCATTAAAAAAAAAGAAAATTGGAAATTTAATCTTAAATGAGGGTAGTTGCGTTTTTTCTAATAAATCTAGTAGATGCTTTCTCACTCTCTAAACACCCGTGACCACGGCTATAGCTACCGAAACGTCGGATTAAAAAGGTTAACGCGATAAATATACTCGTATAAAACTTATAATTATGTTATCGCGAAAGTTTGAAAAATACGATTGAACTCTGGTTCAATAACTGCATGACAGATAGCTTTATGTTCACAAATAATTTACAAAAACTAACGAGTCCACTAAGTATTGTTTATCCTATGACTATAGGCTGATGAGTGTTGTTTGAGAATACGGATATGATAAATCGAGACATTGGTTTCGAGTTTAACCAGTCACATCTCGTAATAGGCCACACCAGCTACGATATCACGGTACCGTTCAAACTTCACCGACAATTCCGAGTAAATCGGTATAGTGTTGTATAGTCCATTGTTTTGTATGAGCGGTAACGTATTATCGTTGCGATTTTCTTTGTGTTTAGCCTACATTAACGAAACAACTTTAGCCGTATTACATGCGTCTAAAAAACTAAATAATTAGATTTTACCGTACAAACTATGGAATTGATGGTGAATATTGTACTATTACTGTGCTAAAAGCACATAACTAAATAGGAAGCATCGGGATCTTTATAACCATCTAGCTTTTAGAATAAAATTAAAATGTCACATTGATTCTTACTTCTGATCTATCCCGAAGGTTTGGTATGAAAATATACATTTTGTAGAACTTGTTAGTACAAAGAGTTAACATTGGAACGAAGATATAAGTTATTCGCTAAAGAATATCTAAAATAATCAAAATTAACAGGAAACAATGAAATAAATGTGTTATACCATTTAAGTGAAAATTTGTTTTCGATCAGACTGGCGCTTAATTTTTATGTTCCATCCTTATAATATGTTACACAAAATTAAGATCATCACATACGCGAGGTGTAAGATAACTTAGGGTCGTCACACACCTCAGCTATAATTTAAGTAAGATATGTTCAAATATTTCGAGCTAAAACATCTTAACAGTATAGCTACCGTGTGTGACAACCTTAAATGGTGTCTAGCACTCGATAAGTGCCTGGGTACATGCTCTAAGGGCAGGTTTACATTGAGACACTGGCGTCAGAGCAAACTTTATAAGAAAAAAAAAGGTGTTTTCTGTTTTGTTTAGTATCAAGAAAATGTTATAAATTCGTGTTTTGTCTTATGACAGTTTTAAGATCAATGGTTATTTGGTTTTTAAAGCGCTAACCCACACTTAAGGGAAATCACAAGATTTTATAATATCCCAAAAATATCCACCTCGGCGTTTATAACAGCAAAGTTTACCCTGTAGATGGAGCCTCGGCGATACGAGACGAAACATCCCAAGTATTTCGACCAAGTTGCTAACGATATCGTAGAACATTTAAATTTTTCTTTAAATTTGTTTCATAAAGTCGACTCGTAAGTGGCAATACAATACATTTTTGTCAAATTGAATGACCAGTAATGACTCAGAACTATAAGTGTTGTTCTGAGTGGCCGTGGCCCCACTAAGGGTGAAATTGCAATGGGGCCAAAGACTCACAGGCTCAATGTAAACTTGCATTAAATATTTCTGTAATAACAATAATGAATTCAATAACTTAGATATTTTTTTTATAAGTTTTAATTACCAGTTCAGTTTGAATACACTAGTCCTGTTAAGATTACAATTTATTAGTTTAATAGATTTAACCTAACTATTTGTTTATTATGATTTTATTTATGAAGAGCTTTGCTACGTTACCTATAAAATAATTCCACGGTAGATTATTTTAACTGCAGATTTCAACAAACACAACATCCATGGGCATCCGAGAAAACGGTTTTGTCGACAGAACAGAAAAAAAACAAACACGCTCACGACTATATTTGCCATTATAGACATCCTCAGACACGTACTCAGTGAGTAGTAAGATCTTTGAGGATACCTAGTAGGGTGTTAGTCAGAGGTACATCTTTACATTTGGCACATGCCCGCGTTTTGCAAGAAAGTTGGGTGAGAATAAAAAAATATTATTTCTGTCTTTGTCTTTTGTTTGAAGGAAAGAGAACAGAACAGACGGAACAGAAGTTTTTCTTGTCTTCTTTTCCGTAGACAAAACTGTTGTGGTGGTGGACACTGCACATAGTACCTGCTGCGGCCTTAAAACATATAATTTACCAAAAACTTTACTATTTTTAGAGAGTAAAGAAATAAATCACATAATTAACATCTCAATGTTGGACTAGGTTGGTCCGAGGGCGACCTTAAGGCGTCACTGCTAAAGTCAGAAACAATCAACTTAAGGAAAGCGAAAACTGAATTTTAAAATAGCAAAATAGAAAAAGGGAAAGTTAAAAGCATTTTATTTTATATTTTAATATAATAAAATTAAAGTAGGATGACCCATATTTTCTTAAAATAATCTAATGTGACATCTAAGATCGCATATTGACTGGAATAATAAGAAAAATGTCGAATGGCGTTTCCAAACATGGGCATTCATCTTCAACTTGCCTCTTTCAACTTTCAATTTTTTATATGCTTATAAAAATGTAATGTGCTTGTTAGGAGTTGTATGAATAATTGTATTATAGTAACTATACATGTCTTCAGACATGAACTTAGGAGCTGTCAATGTTTAGTGCAGATCTTCTTATAACTTTATCAAATGACGCCGGATGAACAAGTGTTGTATTCCAACAAGGCATACCTTATTGCATGCGTTATGGCAAGTTGAAAATGAACGATTAGATATGGACAAAGAAATCAAAACTTCAATTAAAACTGCACAGAAAAAAGAAAAAAAAAATAATAAAAAGTTGTCATTGACAGAAATATTCTAGGTACCTAACTTTAGCAGTTACCTATGTATAATTTAAAAATGCACTAATCTACATTATTACATACATACATATACATACAATTGTGTTCACTATGTTATATTTGCATTCTGCTTCACTGTGGAACTATCACCATTTCTATTTAAGGGCCTGAAAAAGAAAAATAACAGTACAATGCTTCTGAAATACGTTCCCAAGTTTTTCGATAGTAAATGACATATGTTAATTATATTTCATCTTGGGCAGCCAAAACGTATAATCAGCTTTTTGCATAATGGCTAGCCACTTTACAAACCAGTGCCGTTTTATAATTTGGCGTATGGACGTCCAGCCGGAATGCCATTGCGATACGTTTAACGAAAAGGCTACTAATGTTCAGCCATATTGTAAACAGAATAGAGTTTAGGTTCTTCGGTTTTTTTTTCAAGTTTTTATTATATTAGTTTATGGACTAAACATGTCAAAGGCGCGTCCAGCATGTAAAAGGGCTACACATTTGAGCCGCATTCGAGAACGCAAAACGCTCAACAATCTGGCGTTCGTTTAGCCATGGTGATCTGGCTAAAAGGGTAATGTAAAATAGCTAAATAAGCAATCCATCTGCGACACATCTATCTATGTTTAATATGTATTTAAAAATAAGTATATAGGAAGTATATAAGTCATGTAATTCCCATAATACAAGCCCTGCTTAGTTTGGGGCTAGATGATGCTGTGTGAAAAATGACTAATTATTTTTTATATATCCTTACGTCACAGATAAAAACTATTATTATATTGTTCACGTATATTCATATACAAAGTGCTGACCCAGACTCCATACATTCTTTCTAAGTATAAATTGACTTCTTACCTTTCATGCTTTCCATCGTTCACCACCAGGAGAAGAATGGTGACTTGTGCTGGAAACGCTGCTGGAACGAGTCGAAGAAACGCGTCGATGCCGTGCCGCTCTTAGATCTGAAAAAAAAAACATTATTACAGACGGCTGTGTAGAGAGTTTCCATTTTCATCAGTTCCTTTAACCTAGCTCTAATAAGTACTCTTCAAAATAGAAGAAGAATTCATCAGTTGCTTTTTACCTAGCTCTAATAAGTACTCTTCAAAAAAGAAGGAGATTTCATCAGTTGCTTTTTACCTAGCTCTAATAAGTACTCTTCAAAATAGAAGGAGAATTCCTCAGTTGCATTTTACCTAGCTCTAAAAGGTACTATTCAAAATAGAAGGAGATTTCATCAGTTGCTTTTTACCTAGCTCTAATATGTACTCTTCAAAATAGAAGGAGATTTCATCAGTTGCTTTTTACCTAGCTCTAATAAGTACTCTTCAAAATAGAAGATTTCATCAGTTGCTTTTTACCTAGCTCTAATAAGTACTCTTCAAAATAGAAGGAGATTTCATCAGTTGCTTTTTACCTAGCTCTAATAAGTACCCTTCAGAATAGAAGGAGAATTCCTCAGTTGCATTTTACCTAGCTCTAAAAGGTGCTATTCAAAATAGAACGAAAATTCATCAGATGCTTTTTACCTAGCTCTAATAAGTACTATTCTTTTTTTTATGTGTTTGGTTACACCTCGCCTTATGGTAAACGCAGTTGTAACCCATATTATACACGCTCGCCCAGTAGATGCTTATTAACTTACAATGAAAATATCCTAGTTATATATGCAGGAAAGGAACCCCACTCCTTAGCTGTCTTCATATAATAAAAGAGGAGGAAAAATCGATATGCATGGCCAATATGTCCACAACATAACGGAGAGATTGTTAGTGAGATATTCTATTTAGGAAAGATTAGTAAAAATGATTGTTAGTGAGATATTCTATTTAGGAAAGGTTAGTAAAAATGATTGTTAGTGAGATATTCTATTTAGGACAGGTTAGTAAAAATGATTGTTAGTGAGATATTCTATTTAGGAAAGGTTAGTAAAAATGATTGTTAGTGAGAGATTCTATTTAGGAAAGATTAGTAAAAATATATTTACCCAGCATACCTTTCGACGATCACAGCCGGCATTTGTACCAGCTGTACCGGACTCTTGCCGTCTTTCAGCGCCTGCGTCAGGTTCAGCAGCTGTCCCCGCATCACGGACATCTGACGCTCGAACAAACTCCGATCGAACCCTTTATCTTGCTGGAACGGATGCCAGAGTTAAGATTGTTCATACCGGTACCCCCCATACATCATAGTTTATGGTATGATAACATTTATGCGCCATGGTACATTACACATCGACAACTGCACCTCCTAAATGTGCCAACAGTAAAATAGGATATAATTATATAAGTCAAAGTCAAAGTCAAAATTCATTTATTCAATAAAATCACAAGGACCACTTTGAAACGTCGGTAAATAGTCGGTATATAATTGACAAGCTCAAAACCTACGCCTACACAAGAGCTGTGTCTCCTCATGAAGAAGACCAAAATATTCAGAAAGATAAAGAGGAGAGCCCATCAAGATCATGGCATAAAGTGAGCCAAATTTAGCAAATTGTATACAATGCTGAGAATAACAATGGACTTGCCACTGTGCCTGTTACATCCATGCCAGTCAAGTACAAAGAATACACGAAACTAGCTTAATGCCCAGGGGATCTAGACAAATACCTCACGCTTGCTTTTCTTTTCACGCTAACGCAAATCTGTCAAGGTAAAATTTGGCAGGTGTGACATTTCAAAAGCTAATGTCATTCCCATACAATTCAATCTTTCCGCAGGCGTTAACGCCAACAGAAAGTGGTATTTGTCTGACCCCTGATCGCAATATATGAACAATACAGAAACCACGTAGACGAAGTGGGCAGTGAGCAAAGGCCCGCCTGAAACGCAGAAGTTTGCGGGTTCGATTCCCGCCGCGAGACTAATGTTTGTATCATCTGCAAATATTTGTCTCGAGTCTGGGTGTTTTCTATGTTAAATATTTATGTATTTAAAAAAATAAATATAAATAGTATATCAGTCCCATAATACAAGCTCTGCTTAGTTTGGGGCTAGATGATGCTGTGTGAAAATGTCCAGCATTATTTATAAGATTAATGCTTGTAACAAGAATCTTACTTTAAATAATACATGTAGTTCATCACATAACTCTTGCACGAAGTTCATGTCTGACAGCAGCGGCAGGATCAACTCCCTGAAAAATAAATAAAACGTTATTTATTGTTCATATTAGAGCGAGAGCCGTGTTGACCTAGTGGACGGTACCCCGACTTTCAATCCGGATATCGTGGGTTAGAAACCTGCGGGGCGATCACACTAACTCATGGCTATCAAAATGGCAATCAATTACGTCACTAGTTCCTTATTTTAATGGCCCATCCAGCCAAAAAACGGAACGTCCAATATGAAACCAATTTTGTTCATTCGCATTGTCCATCTATGGCTCATTCAGCTTACAAATTAGCGTGATACGATTCATCCCATCCGATGATACCAGCCATGGGAAATTAGCGTGATACGATTCATCCCATCCGATGATACCAGCCATGGGAAATTAGCGTGATACGATTCATCCCATCCGATGATACCAGCCATGGGAAATTAGCGTGATACGATTCATCCCATCCGATGATACCAGCCATGGGAAATTAGCGTGATACGATTCATCCCATCCGATGATACCAGCCATGGGAAATTAGCGTGATACGATTCATCCCATCCGATGATACCAGCCATGGGAAATTAGCGTGATACGATTCATCCCATCCGATGATACCAGCCATGGGAAATTAGCGTGATACGATTCATCCCATCCGATGATACCAGCCATGGGAAATTAGCGTGATACGATTCATCCCATCCGATGATACCAGCCATGGGAAATTAGCGTGATACGATTCATCCCATCCGATGATACCAGCCATGGGAAATTAGCGTGATACGATTCATCCCATCCGATGATACCAGCCATAGGAAATTAGTGTGATCGCCCCGCTGGTCGTGTACCAATGGATTTTCCACTAGTAAATTGTATGTATGCATTAACAAATGCTTAAAACGGTGAAGGAAAACATCCTGAGGAAACCGGCATGCTCTTGTTTTATCTGTGTACATCTGCCTTCATTCAGATTATAAGCAGATTTGGTGTGGGTTATCGGGCTTGTAAAGGAAGTGGTCCATTTCTCTTTTTATTCAGGTATCATGTCTGTCGAGTTCCATGACCAGTTAGTGTTCCAATAATTGGCGATGGGCTTGCAACCTGTCACGTGGAATGTAACTATTTGCAAAACGCGGGCACGTGTTAAAGGTAATGTTTGGACGTGTCTCTGACTACCGCCTACACAAAAATCGAGGTACTGAATATGTATCTGAGGATGTCATGTAGTTCCCATAATACAAGCTCTGCTTAGTTTGGGGCTAGATGATGCTGTGTGAAAATGTCCAACATTATTATTATCCTACTAATATTATACACGTGAAAGTTTGTGAGGATGGGTGTTTGTTACTCTTTCACGCAAAAACTACTGAACGGATTTTGATGAATCTTTACAGCAATATAGCTTATACATCAGAATAACACATAAGCTTTTTTCCGGATACCACACGGGCGAAGCCGTGGGCAAAAGCTAGTTATTATTATAATATTGTCTAATTTAAATTAGCTTTTGAACAAAAGTAGGGGTTACTTGGTCTCCTGGCTGAAGGGTAGCTTGGCTTGGGGGAGCCACGCCCAGTGGTAGGGGTAGGCGCGCCACGAATCCGGGTGCTTGAACGGGAACGCTAGTCCGTTATCTATGGCGGCGATCCGGACTTCGCAGTTACCCCATTCCTGTTAAATACACGATAGTTTATGATCAAAAACTGAACAAGATAACTAGACAAATACCTCACGTTTTTCCTTTCACGCTAACGCAAATTTGTCAAGTAAAACCTTTATTTATTTAAAATTACAACTAACTTGGCAGCAGTCACGTGATATCTCCCAAGCTTATGTTATTTCCACAAAATTAAATATTTTCGCAGGCATTGACGCCAACAGAAAGTGCCATTAGTCTAGGTGTATGTAAATGACATTAGCTGTGGAAATGTCAAGTGACTTCTGCCAAGTTTTCCTTGTCAAATTTGCGTTAGCGTGAAAGGAAAACTAAGCGTGAGGTATTTGTCTAGTCACTGAGTGGTCGGTAGACCGAACTGGTATAAAAGCTTGTCTAATTTTCAATACCAAGCTAACGCATTCACTAAAATTGTCTACCATTTTACTTGAAAACATAGTTGTTGGAAATCAGTTACCTACCTAAGCTCTCAGATCTTATTAATGTCAAGGGTCTATCTCTAAGAAAAAAAATAGTTCAAATAAATGTCAATAGATGGTGTTATAGGTATCGCTTTATTACTGAAGTCTGTCTAAAACTAAGAAAATAATAAAATTTGGTCCTAAATCTAAAATTGTAAATCTTATGTGAAATAAATGATCGTAAACCGTAAATACAATAAGCCCCGGATCTACGATATTTTCAAACGGGGGCAGGAACTTGATAGTGGCGCCCCCTCTATCCAGCGTTTGGCATAAGTAAAAAAAAACTCAAATATATAATAGGTGGCATTTTTTGTGACTGGAAGAATAAGAACCCTTTAATAAATCACCTTAGGGTCCATTCAGCTGCTCAAAGCGCATTTCGGAATATAACATTAGGATGTGTTCAGAAACCAACTGGGCGTTTTAAAATCAAATTAATAATATATAGAACGTGCGGATTATTATGGTTTTGGCGCCCTCTGAAACTGCCACCGAGGCAAGTGCCCCGGTTTGCCCCCCCCCTAGATCCGGGGCTACATATGTTCATATTAAAAAAATCTCTTGTACATTTGAATACGAAATAATGGGCTCATGAATCATATTTTCTTATAAGTTTTACTTGTTTTTATCGCGTTTATCTTTTATATTATT
This sequence comes from Perizoma flavofasciatum, assembly GCA_958496245.1. Lineage (NCBI taxonomy): Eukaryota > Metazoa > Arthropoda > Insecta > Lepidoptera > Geometridae > Perizoma > Perizoma flavofasciatum. The sequence goes on along the minus strand of OY292439.1, from coordinate 2,799,752 downwards.
TTCCCGACGTTTCGACTGCAGTGCAACAGCCGTGGTCACGCGATAACCCGTAAAACGTATAATTATGTTATCTTATCGCGAAAGTTTGAAAAATACCATATTTTCTTATTTTTTTATAATGATGTCGTCATTCTTGTAACGGCAATAAATTGTACTACGTTGAGGTTAGCACGATTAAGATTTGAAGTTTGTACTGCATAATGATAGATGGCGCTATTTACAAACTTTTGCATTTTCTTTTTGTAGGTATATTTCACACATGTTTATCGTAGAAAACAATCTAAAAGTTGAAACAAAAATATTTGTAGTTCTAGACCGGATGGATACGTTCGTCGCCCTAATCTTCGGCCCCATCGGGGGACAGTGGGAAGTATTTCTAAATTAAATAAAAAATGTGCCATGTTTGCTTTCAATATGGGCCTGATTTTCATAATCAGCATCTCCAAATTAGTCAAAAACGATATCCATATCAGCATATAAAAAAAATGGTATACTTCATCTTTGGTGTTTGTGTATATGTGATGTATCCAATATTAGTATTCGCATTCGCGTTTGAGAATTCTTAAAAAAATATGAGATATATCACTTATGTGTATAAGTGTTTTTGTATGTATAGTCTGTTGTTGTACATCATAGATAGATAGATAGATAGAAAATGCTTTATTGCACAAGATAAAACAAGAACAAAGGTGAGCTTAATGCTTATTAGCATTTTCTTCCAGCTAACCTTTGTGTTATGAAGAGTGGAGCGGTAGTGCGTTACCAAAATAAGAGAACAATTTATTAAATAAAATAACTAGCTACTTAAAATAGAAGTAAACTACATACATTAAACCAAAAATAATTCATAGATAGATAGAAAGATAGAAAATACTTTATTGTACACCAAATAATATATCAGCTTAGTTAAGTACTATCAACTTTAACAATGTTGTACAATGGGCGGTTTTATCGCTAAATAGCGATCGCTACCAGACAACCTTTGGATGGAACGGACTGTAAGAAAGTTTAAAAGGGGTTTAATTGGTGTACTAATAATTAATATTAATTTAATACTTAAATACATACATCCAAATATACATTTATATACATACAAATATAATAATATGTACTTATGTATTGATTTACAAAAAAGTATACAAGTATTAAGGGATAAGACCGAAGAATACAACATTATCAATTTTTGTAGTACTTAACTAAGCTGATTTGTTATTTGGTGTGCATTAAAGTATTTTCTATCTATCTATCTTCTATCTATATCAGTCATGTAGTTCCCATAACACAAGCTCTGCTTAATTTGAGGCTAGATGATGCTGTGTGAAAATGTCCAATTTAATAATGAATATACATACGGAGGGTTCCGTCATGTCGATGTCCTGCCCTGTCTGCGGCACGTCGTACTTGATCAGCCAGTTGTCGTTCCCGCGATCCGTGTTGCGGATTATATAGTCGAGCACCACCAGCCGCTCGAACTGCAGCTGGAATCTGAAAATAAGATGGAAATAAAGAAAAGAAAGAAATAAAATCTGTATTTGAGTATCTAACAATTATTAAAGTAAGCTTAGTCTAGTTACTTAAATTAACCAACACCATAATACTTATCTACTTAGAAAATAGAATCTTAAATGCTACAAAATGGCGTCCAAAGCTGGTATTCATATTAATTCATTTATTTCAGAAATCTAAGACTAAGCTGTAGGCTATTGCCCCTATTCTGAGGTTTATAATAAATAAATAATGGCGGACATTTTCACACAGCATCATCAAGAACCAAACTAAGCAAAATATAGAGAAAAAAATCACTTCGGACAACACCGGAAAAACACTTTTTTCCGATTTTATTGCGGATTATTTATTTAATCGTGTTTCACTAAACATCACCAAATCTGGCAATGGTCTTTTAAGTGTTTCTGCAGATAGATAACTGATCCGATTCGTATGAGTCTGGATACAATTGAGAAAAAAAAAACGGTTTTTGACTACCTCTGTATCGGTGCGTACAGCCAGCTGTCGTGTTAGAGGTGCGGGCTCGATTCCGGCCGGCGTTGTTACCACGGCCTGCCAATATTTTTGATCTGTGGGTCGATCACGCTAACTCATGGCTATCGAGATGGCAATCAATTTTGACACTAGTTCCCCATTTGAATGGCCCATTCCCATATTACCCCGAGTAAACTGAAGGCCATGAACCGTCCATGAACGAACGAAACTTGTGATTTCGACAAGTAATCGAATCACGCTAATGTCATGCCTCCATCTCGATAGCCATGGAAATTTATGTGATTGACCAGCTGGATGTGGTACCATGGCACTTATAGTTCCTGATACCCACGACACAGGGATCCCTGGTGTGGGTAATTTGTCCCGCAGCTGGATTCGAACTCGCATCGGACGCTGTTAATACTGGGTTTAAAAACTCACTTCTTCATGACATGCGGCGGGGGTGGATCCTGCTCGAACCGTCTCAACCAATAATCTGCATCCTTGTAGCCCTCTACGAACAACTGGAACGAACCTATCTGGAAAACACAAATACGCCTAAATATGCATGTGCCATTGTTTAAGTGTTCCAATAAGCGGCAATGGGCAACCTGTCACGTGGGATATTATCTACCTGCAAAATATGGGTATGACTACCCCTATTCGGTATACTCTAAGATCTGAGGATGTCCATCTTGACGAATACAGTCGTGAGCGTGTTTGTTTTTGATATACTAATAACTAGCTTCTGCGGATAAAAAGTAGCCTATGTGTTATTCTGATGTATAAGCTATATTACTGTAAAGTTTCATCAACATCCATTTAGTAGTTTTTGCGTGAAAGAGTAACAAACATCCTCACACACTTTCACGTTTATAAGTAGGATAGTAGCATTTCTTTTTACATTTTAGGAAAATCCGTGGGTATTTGTGGGAACTCCCCAAATTTGGGGAGTTCGACCATGGATTTTGGGGAATTTTACATTCCCATTGGCATTGGTGATCTGGCAGTCGCACGCACTGATGGTTTTTTGCAATCATGCGAAGAACCGCATCCCTGATGAGCCGCATCAGCTCTGAACTCTAAAACATAGGTCTCTCTCTGAAACATAGGTATGAACGCATACCTATGTTTCAGAGTATATGTATTCCAGCTACATGAGAACTGGCTGGTAGGGCTTAGGCCAATCTCTCGTTTAGTGTCCTAAATGGGTTAATGCGTATGCATTTTGCATTTTTTTTTGTCTGTGTTGACTATAGTTTTTTAAGTTGTTTTTGACTAACACAGTATGTATCATTGGTCTGAAAAAAACAATGGCCTCGATTCTGTAGTACACTAACTAAACTAAATATAAACTGTCGCTCTCTTTTACTGATAGTGCAAGCAAGAAAGACATAGCTACAATTTTAGTGCTGTCAAATTAGTCAGATTTAAGTTTTCCATACAAATTAAGTCGTGATTTCAAAACATGCTGACTATGAACACGAAGAAAAGCGGCACGTAAACTGATTTGTCAGCAGCACACAGCAGTAAAATTCTTGCCAGCTCTTTCTTGCGTACACTATCAGTATAAGAGAGCGACAGTTTAAATTTAGTTTAGTTTGTGTACTACAGAATCGAGACCATTATTTATTTATTTATTGGTGGTATACCTTGGGCGGTAGTCCCATTCGGTTGAACCGCAAGTTAGGAAACTGTTCGGTGATGGCGCGCTTCAACCGCGACCGCTCGCGGTCTATGCGCAGATAGTTAAAGGTCTCCGATACTAACTTCACCACCTGAAAAAGAAACAAATATTATTTCCAAAAACTATCGTGAGTTTGATTATTCATATTGTAAAAACGGGAGTGCACGACGTGACGCGGAGGGGGAGCGTCGCGCTCCCTGTTGAAGACTCGAAATGAGTCGAAACTTAGTCGGTGCCTTCACCGATAGTGCGGTACGTGAAAATTCCCGTTTTTGCAATATAATAAATAAATAAATAATGCTGGACGTTTTCACACAGCATCATCTAGCCCCAAACTAAGCAGAGCTGTATTATGGGAACTACATGACTGATATACTACTTATATTTTTTTTTGTAAATACATACATATTATACAAAGAAAAACCCCAGACTTAAGACAAATATTTGCAGATACAAACATTTGTCCCGCGTCGGGAATCGAACCTGCAACCTTCTGCATCTCAGGCGAGCCTTCGCCCACTGCGCCACAGAGGTCGTCGTATATGAAACGCATATTACTCATTTAATGTGAAAGTATGTATGCATCTCGTTTATTTATTGATTGTAGAAATTACAGGCACGAGACTTTTCACCCGTTATCGGTCTCTCAGGGTCGGCAACGTGCGAGTGATATCTCTGGTGTTGAAAGCGTCCACAGGTTACGGTAACCGCTTACTAACATGTTGGCCGTATGCTTGTTCGACACTTTAATTGGTATTTACCACTTTGACATACACAGGGTTATTTGTAAATCACACAAAAGCGCGCATTCCATAATTTCTACTATCAAACTTTGGGTTTGATACAAAAATAATAATAAAAATCAATTTTATTCCAAAAACTATCGTGAACTTGACTATTCATATTTTAAAAACGGGAATTTTCACGTAATGCACTATCGGTGAAGGCACCGACTAAGTTTCGATTCATTCCGAGTTTTCATCAGGGTGAGTGGTTGCGACTTTCTCCTTCCGCGTAGAAAGTCGTAGTGCACGGCGCGACGAATGAGTCGAAACTTAGTCGGTGCCTTCACCGATAGTGCAGTACGTGAAAATTCCCGTTTTTTAAATATGAATAAAAATCAATCTCAATAACATAAAAAATTCCAAAAGCTTTTGGATTTTGGTTTTTTTCTGAGAAATCTGAGATTATTATTATAATAAACAACTCTAAAGTCAGCTATTTTTTTAAATTACAAGTCCTATTTCAACTTATACGTCTAGAAGCAGTTGATTTTAGGCTGATGTCAATTGCTTGCTTAAATTTCATGAAAACATACAGAATATACATTTAAAAAAAATCTAAAAATAAGCCGAAATACCCAAAAGTTGTAGAACAAAAACAGTTGGGTTTGATGGTAGAAATTATGGTCCGAGGGTTATCCTACTAATATTATAAACTTTACAATACTATAGCTTATAATTATAAGCTATATCTCTGTAAAGTTTCATCAAAATCCGTTCAGTAGTTTTTGCGTGAAAGAGTAACAAAAATCCTCACAAACTTTCGCGTTAGGATAGGAAGTATAGTAGTAGGATTAGTTTAGATCAAATGACAAGATCTGCGTCAAGTTCAATAAAAACTATTTAATCGATATCGAAACCTAATTCACACGTTCAAGTTCACTCCAGTTAATCGAGGTCAAGACGCTCAGACGCCTCGCTATTACTATTAAGATAACATACAATTTTACCGTTATTTTTTTATACTAGCTTTATCTTGTCACGAGCTTCTGCCCACGGCTTCGCCCGCGTGGTACCCGGTATAAAAAGTAGCCTATGTGTTATTCTGATGTATAAGCTATATTACTGTAAAGTTTCATCAAAATCCATTCAGTAGTTTTTGCGTGAAAGAGAAACAAACATCCTCACAAACTTTCACGTTTATAATATTAGTAGGATATTGTCTCAATTCCCGGACTAAACTTTGTAAGATTCAATTTGAACGCAGATGTCTGTCACTAGCAAAACTGGTACATATTTGTAGGTTGAAAAAATGGAATAACGATTTTCGTATCGATGTATTAGTAAACTGTAGAATCGTTCAATCAAACACTAGATGCATCGAAGTCCAAAGCAGTTCTCTACGTGATCAACTCCTATTGGGAGTTTTTTTTTGTTTTAATACAAGTCTGTGCACAATGTCTTAGGTGGTATTGATGTCGTAGCCAAAACGTGTATCCCGCTTTTTTATAAAACAGCCAAATTTTCAAATTAGACGTATTGACGTCCAGCCGACTAACTAAACGAAGGTATAAGCTGAGGAAATTACCGTAATGATTATCAGTTTCATCATAGGAAGCCATCTCTAATAAGTCTTCGAGACCGCAAACTTTTGATTCCCTCACAACATAAAAAAACAATTGCATTGCACGAAACCGTACAAAATGTTATTTCGGATTATCCTAAGCACTATTGTACAACTATGTATAGTGCATTTACAGTACGGGCAGCGAGTTGTAAGGTATTAGGTCATTGACACGAATTGTTTATCTATATTGCACGCGTAGATATAAGCCATTCAGTGTCAATGATCTATTTCTTCCTACTAACTAATCATCCGATTCCAAAAAATATTTAACCTAGTTTTAGAATGGGTCTTCAGGGTGGACGGACATAGCCTGTACATTGGCTTCGATTCTGTAGTACACTAACTAAACTAAATTTAAACTGTCGCTCTCTTTAACTGATAGTGCAAGTAAGAAAGAGATTGCTATAATTTTAGTGCTGTCAAATTAGTCAAATTTAAGTTTTCCATACAAATTTAGTCGTGATTTCAAAACATGCTGACTATAAACACGAAGAAAAGCGGCACGTAAACTGATTTGACAGCAGCAACACAGCAGTAAAATTCTTACGCACACTATCAGTAAAAGAGAGCGACAGTTTAAATTTAGTTTAGTTAGTGTACTACAGAATCGAGGCCATTATCCCGTCAAAATAAAAGGGTTATTGTGGAGAGGAATTTATATTAGTTGCCTGCACCGCGTCCAGTCGGCTGGTAGACTCACCCGTGTCTTTGGCACGACGCGGAGCCCTATCTTGGAGTCGACGAGACTGGCGCCGGCCTCCGACAGGTAGCCCTGGTTGGGGATGAGGCAGGAGCGCCCGAAGCAACAGGGGCAGCATAGTTTGTGCATCCATTTGGTCCATTTCGGGTTCAGCCGGCCGTATGGCTCCTCGTCTTTTGGCTTAAATACGCCTATTATTTTCTGGGAATAACAAAATTTCTTTTTATTCAATTTATGTATTATTATTTCTTATCTTATTTATTCATAATAAAATTTACAGTTACGGTTTACGGTTTAAGATCATTTATTTCTCAAAAAGATTTACAATATAAATCGCTTACTGAGAAATCACAATATTCTTATACTAATTAACAAGTAGGTACTAAGATGCATTTTAGATGCAGTGAGAGTAACATGCATGGCTAGGTAAGTAGGTAGGTAAGGGACCTACCTACACAAACAGAAAAAATAATAATATCTTAAAAAAACACTGAAACAAATCTAACATTCAATTTACATGCAAGTTAAGAAAAACAGTTACATGATTATGTAAACCTAATAAATTTAAAAGTGTTTTGTCTAAGGTGCTAGTAAATACAGATTACTCATGAAATGAATACATAAAACTATTGCAGCGCCACCTGTGGCAGTGACCTGTGGCGGTTAAACATAACGATCTTTGAAGCCATAAAATCGATTGGAAAAATTTTAGTCCATCAAGTTTTTTCCATCAATATTTAGGCTCGTATTTTACGAAGACCCACAGTTTGACTATGTAAATAAATAATACTGGTAATTTTTCACACAGCATCATCTAGCCCCAAACTGCTTAGTTTGGGCACAGATATTATATGTTTGGGACTAGATGATGAGCTTGTGTAATGGGAACTACATGACTGATATACTACATATATAATTTTTTTGTAAATACATACATATTACACATAGAAAACACCCAGACCCGAGACAAACATTAGCTAATCATACTAACATTTGTCCCGCAACGGGATCGAACCCGTAACCTTCTGCGTCTCAGGCGGGCCTTCGTCCACTGCGCAATAGAGGTCTAACCAATTTAAACTGAATCGAGTTTGATGTGGCGTTATTTAAAACATACTTTAACATAATTTCGTTGCTCGTGAGAATAGTGAGATGTATCAGTCACACCAAATGAGCGGACAAAGTCTGGAAGTCACTCAACCCCGTGTCTGAATTTGCTCTTTGCTCGTTCAATATGCAACTTGCAATGTATACAAGTACGGTTATGTACCGAGCATTTGTTATTTACTTTAGTCATCATCAACCTGATATGCCCGTAGCTACAGATATGCAACGAACGGTCTTGATGTGCCGAGCAATTATACCATTATTATATACTAGCTTCTGCCCACGGCTTCGCCCGCATGGTACCGGGATAAAAAGTAGCCTATGTGTTATTCTGATGTATAAGCTATATTACTGTATTCATCATCCAAATCCGTTCAGTAGTTTTTGCGTGAAAGAGTAACGAACATCCATATTCACAAACTTTCGCGTTTATAATAGTAGTAGGATTTATTTACGTTATCCATTCAAAATAGCGGGTTCGATTCAAAGTCTACGAAGTTTGAGGCTAGATGATGCTATGTGAAAAATATCCAGCACTAAAGTCAAAGTCAATAGGTTTTTTAGTCATTGAATCACACGGACTTTCCGCAAAGAGTGGGAACGATATCGAGGCATCTCCATTCACTGACTTCATGCTAGCTTTACGATGACATTTTATGTTTGTCCATCTGATAGGAAGTCTTTTCCGCCTCATAATTTACTTTAGAAATTCAATTGTTTAATATTCTCATCATGATTTATTCTAGGCTGAAACGCATGTTTACATAGTTTGTAATCGGTATCACAATCATCGGTGTTTTATGATCCCAGCACTACTGAATGCTTTAAATAGCAGTTCGCTAAAGGTCTATCCACACCTATCTAGTACCACAGGGCGCTAGTAGGTTTGGATATTCCGTGTCGTAGATGGGCCGCCAACCGCCGCGCCGCCGGCCGCCTGGGCGCAAAAATATTGTTCTGTGCATTTTGTATGCAATCACACGCAATAACACGGATAAATTGCGGCCGCTGATGTAGCCAGAACTCTCTCCTAATTAATAATAATAATAATGCTGGACAATCCACACAGCATCATCTAGCCCCAAGCTAAGCAGAGCTTGTGTTATGGGTACTAGATGACTGATATACTTAATACAATACATTACGATATTTTTATATTATACATAGAAAATACCCAGAACACCCGGAACAAATATTTGCGGATCGTACAAACATTTGTCCCAGGGCGGGAATCGAACCCGCAACCTCCTGTGTCGCAGGCGGACCTTCGCCCACCGCGCCACATCGGACGTATGTATTTTTTTAAATTAAACTTATCGCGAGCAAAGCGAACTATTAAAATTCGTGATGTCGGGAACACTGAAAAGGTAACAAAAGAAAAACATTGGAGAGAAAAGCGAGCTACGAAACAGCCATTTTCTTTTGAGAATATAAGCTCGTCTTATATTCTCAAAAGAAAATGGCTGCTGACAACCAACCGTTTTAACATTGTTTGTTCGTCGTGTCTGCTATTTTGGTTATAACCTCAAATGGCCTATTTGTGACCGAGATGGTAAATTGATAAATGTGATAAAAGACTGAACCCATGCAATGCCTGATGGCTGATGATATGGATCAGCTAGCAATTGATAGGTGTACTTACATTACCGGGGTTCTTGACGAAGTAAGAGCCACTGGAGCCCTGGTATATCCTCTCCGGGTAGATTCCGTTGTCAATGGCAACCTCCGCCTGCCATAACAGCTCGCTGAACTGTGGGTCATCTGAAGACAACAATGAATGAATGAATAGTAGATTGTTCAACAAGGGACTAAAACGAGCCATGTCGCTTGTGCAGTGCAGGTTGCATTCAGTTCCATATTCAAAAATAAATTAAAATAAAGAAAAAAATATTTCCTTGCATATTTTTTCTAAGAAAATTATTTAAAAAATGGAACATCGAAAAGCTGATTTTTTGTAAAGGATCACATTTATTTTGTAGTCTGTTGATAATAATGAATAATATAATAAATGACTAAAATATTATATCTATACTAATATTAAAAAGTTATTATTACTAATATTTTTTGTTTGTTTGTTTGTACCGAATAGGTTCCGAAACTACTGGACCGATTTTAACCATTTTTTCACCGATAGAAAGCTAAATTATCACCTAACATAGACTATAATTTATTTACAAAAAAAATACAGATCCTTAAGAAAATTTCAATAATGTAACCCAAAGTAGCAAAATTTTGCCTATATAATTCATTATTTGGCTAGCGTTGGAAAAACTATTGATTATACATAAAAATTATGTACTACATGATTCAAGTACTCGTTATTACCTACAAAAAAGTCCTGGAGGGAATATATCTAACTATCATAGGTAATTCACAATAGCAGCTTTTGTGTTCTAAAATTAATTATATCGCCGGTAGAAACAAAAGTTGGTTACATTCATATCGTAGTATTAATTCTTATTCAAATAAATATATTTATCATCAAGGGTATTTATGGAGCAGTAAAATACTTTACACATTTTATCCCGATATTCCGGGTGAAACCGCGGGGCGCAGCTAGTATTACATAATTTTGTCCCTACAAGTTAAATGATACACTTTAGCCCGCCTACGCTAAGCTAAAATGACACTCTTTTAGAGCATGAGTAGTGAAAAAAACAACAAAATAAACAAAAACTTAATATAACTAAAGTACAATGAGCGGTCTTATCGCTTAAAAGCTACTATCTGTTCCAGACAACCTTGGGAATTGTAAGAATGGAACCATACTTCTGTTAACTTAAAGATAAGAACGTTCCTACTTCGGGTTTATATAGTAAACATAGATTACTTCGTGTCACGATGGTTGATCCTACTCATATTATTGTTTCTTTACGCCCGCGCAAACAGGCGCGATAGCGGTAGGTGGCGGGTACACTGACGCGACCTTTGACCACCTTTTCTCTTTGATCGCGCTATTGCGCAGGCCTTTACTGTATAGAGAGTGGATAATCCCGCTATGCAACCAGGGTGGCTGATTATGTAGCTCGCGACAGGCGTAAACAGTACTTTTTGTGATTGTATGACAGCAATTATCACGAGGGACTGGTGTCAATAATTTTTATTTAAGTAGTATTACAACTACTTATAATTCATGTATTCTTCCTATAACGACCTATGGCTGTCAAATATGGCCCTTAACAAAAGAAAATATCTGTAGACTTGAAACATGTCAACGCAGTAATATGTATGTATTTACAAAAAAAAAAGTATATAAGCAGTATATCAGTCATGTAGTTCCCATAATACAAGCTCTGCTTAGTTTGGGGCTAGATGATGCTGTGTGAAAATGTCCAGCATTATTTATTTATTTATTTATTTATAACCTACACAATCAAGAAGTTAAAGTGGAAATGGACGGGTCATCTTATAAGGACAAAAAAAGATAAATGGGCCAAAGATGAAAAGAGCGAGAGGAAGACCATTCCGAAGATGGGAAGACGACTTCAAAGAGACAGCAGGCGCACTATGGAGAAGGAAAGCTCACGATCGCGAACTTTGGAAGTCTGGGGGAGGCCTATGCTGGAAAGCGAAACAACTAATATACCGATGTCTAAACTTATATTTTATTATGTACTATATATTATAAAACTAGTATAGGTAAGTTGTTAATAAAGGCTATTGAAATTTGAAAAAACAACTACTTATAGTATTTTTAAATTTTTCGCGATCAGAAAACATAATAATAAAGTCTTATAGGAGTAATAAACTTTATAGTAAAATTAAGATTTTAAAAAGAAGAACTTTACTTTGTGACGCCTAGGCCCTATTTGTTTTTTTTTTTGTTTATTGTTTAACAAAAAAAAACATTGAGTCCAGATGCTAATTTGTATACCTAAGTGTACAATTTGTTCTTATTGCGAAGTATCGCAACCTACCTGAATCGGATTAGTAGTTTTTTTTTTGCAAACTCTAAGAAAAGCTACTTTGCATAGGTAAATATAGAAAACGATACTTATATCGTTACTTTATATCAATGCCACGTGAACGGATGGTGGATAATATTCTTCGATAAACCTTAAATTTTACACATACGGGCGTTCTCATCTTAGTTGGCCATAAATGATAACATTTACCCAGCGTAATCAGAGTAGTAAAGTTCGATATGACTGGTTAAGTCCTTGAACTCCACTAAAATGACAAATCGTACGTAGATTTAATTTCATAATTTTACGTAACTACCAAATTCTTGTAGGCCGTGATATTATTCAATGAGTTTGCTAATGGGTGTGACGCATGCGATGCTAACGAAGTTAAAAGACTATAGAAAGGCCGCCGGTGCAGTATAAACAAAACATTCTTCATACTTACCTATACCTTGATATCGAAAATAACAGTGCGGGTGCAAATGCAGGTTTTAGATACATGACCTTGTTCCTAAATACTTGAATTATCGATAATCCATACCGCACCTGCCCATCACTAGCAAACACTAACCACATCAGCAGCGATTCTTGAGCCCTACTATAGCTTCAGCATACGGCTTCGATTACGTGGTTCCCGTGGTTTCATTAGTAAAAATTAGGACGTATGGTACCACTTCCAGCAGGGCCATCACGCAAATTTTCATGGCTATTGAGATGAAGGCATGCTATTAGGGCCGAATTCATAGTTAAATAGGGGCTCCCCTAGGGTACTGTTCAGGTGCTAAGTAAAAGTTCAAGTGCTAATTTAGCCTTTATGCACTCAACCATAAGGCAAATGCTGAATGATGGATTTTGGGGGATTGTTCAACCCCCGACTATGAATCCAGGCTTTAGACTGATTCAATTGTCAAAAAGTTACAAGGTTCTTTCATGGACGATTCATGGCTGTTTAGTCTGGGTATGGGAATCAAGCGATGGGGAATCAGTGTTATCGCAATTTGATGGATGTGCCATTCATATGGGGAACTAGTGTCAAAATGTATTGCCAACTCGATAGCAATGGATTAGCGTGATCGACCCACGGGTCGGTACAGACGTTACGAAGATTATTAGTAACAAGCATCTAACCATCGATACTTCCAGCATTTATATTATTAGTACGGATTTTAAACTTGTCTGTTCCTATCTCTTCGTTTTTATAATCGTCTGTTACTATCCTCGAAGAGCTATGCTTGGGACCTTTATACCAGTGTATAAGATGTTTAAAAAAAACAAAAAGATGGCTTACAAATTATACGCCTTGCCTTTACCCAGCTCGCGATGACAAATGCCATCTATTGCGCGACAAATCTTTTCGTTCCGGTCCGAACAGGAGCGGGCCTGAGTAACTATTAATAAAGCTAAAGTATAATTTTGCCATTAGATCGAGTAAGAAAGAGAAAAGGCATGTTTATCACCAAGCTTAGCATGTTCATCGTTTTCTCTCATTCTTACTGGAACAGACCGGACCCGGAACGGGCCAAAACGGCCTGATGACGGCGCGATTTACGCTGATATTTTCACAAAACTGTGTAGATTATGCGCATAACAAGTTAACATTTAGCATTGATGATATCCTTGATGCATCTTCCTTCCTCTAAAAAGTCTATAATCGCAAGTTTCCAGTGATTAAAAATGGTACTGAGACTCCCTCTCATAAATAAGCACAAGGTCGCTGCGGGCTATGGAGAGCACATAGTTAGGGGAAATCCGAGGAAGCACCAAAGTCACCAAGACACATAGCTTTTAAAATTAAATTTTTAGCATAGATAGCCTAGATGGTTTGTGAACATTTCTTTTTACTGAATATCTTTTTACTATCCTATATCTTAAGCTATCCTATATTCTATCCTATCCTATCATACTACTATTATAAACGTGAAAGTTTGTGCGGATGGATGTTTGTTACTCTTTCACGCAAAAAATACTAAAAGGATTTTCATGAAACTTTACAGTAATACAGCTTATACATTAGAATAACACATAGGCTACTTTTTATCCGGGTACCAAGCGGGCGAAGCCGTGGGCAGAAACTAGTTTATATATAACTATTTTCTTTTTTCATCATCATTATTATCAGCTTGAATTCACCCACTGCTGGGTATAAGCCTCCCCCATTATGTACCACTTATCTCTGTTTTGAGCTGATCGCATCCCGTCTTATCCGCGATGCTCTCGATTTAATCGATTTCCATTTTTACTTCAAAGCAAGTTAGCATTAGCAAGTTAAAGTGGCCATATATCACGTAGAACCTAACACCGCTGGGGCATAAAGCTTTTCAAATGGCGATCACAAATCAGATGGACTGATGACATCCTAAAGGTTGCGGGAAGTCGGCAGATGGAGGTAGAACTAGATCGTCATGGCACTGTTTGGGTGAGGTCTATGCCCAGCAGTGGACTTCTAAAGGCTGTTGAAAATCCTCTTTTCTTCTTCAAAAAGAAGGACATCTCAAGTTGTAAGCCTTTGTGTCTGTATGCCTGTCTGGGACAATTGGGAATTAATCGCGATTCATCGGAACGGATCTTAAAATGATGAAAACAGCGTAATCGTACAAAACACGCTGGTTAATTTTATACTGCTTACAATCTTATACAATATGGGGCAACGGATTTGCGTGACGCCTACGCGATAACATTGCAATTTACATCTACCTACACGCACCGTTCATTCGACGCGATCTACGTCATCCCCTAATCGTACGTTTACGTCACATAAGATATTAGGACCTAAAGAAATAAAATATGTTATTCAGCCTGCGAAAGAGCCGTGTTGGCTTTGTGGGCCACTTACGATCCGGAGGTCGTGGGTTCGAACCCGGTCGTGCAACAATAGGTACGTTCACTCTAAAAATGTATGTGCACATTAGCGCGTGCTTGAAACGGCGAAGGGTAACATCGTGAGGTAACCGGGATGCCTCAGTATCTATAATCATAAGGCATGTGCGATCAGTTAGTGTTCCTGTGGCGATGGGCTTGACATCTGTGCAAGTGCTAATGCACTGTTTCTCAAAGTGGGCGATAACGCCCCCTTTTGGGCACTGGAGGCCTTCAGGGGGGCGGTAGAAGGCTCTAGAAGATATTGGGGGCGCTAAGGCGGTAGAGGGGAAAACATAGGTTGTTGTTTAAAAACTTTGGGGGGCGCTAGGATTTTTTTTATTATCAAAGTCGGCGGTGGGAAAAATAAGTTTGAGAACCTGTGTGCTAATGGAATGTTAAGGTGGTACGTGGAATGTTAACTACTTGGAAAACGCGGGCACGTGCCAAATTTATGTAATTAAGTGATTCTGTGCTTTTCACAAAGTCTCTATTGTAAATAAATTATTCTTAGTTCTGTGCAAACAGACCAACATATCTCATATAATAGGTAGGTACGTCTTGCGTGTTACTATGAAGTTTTTATTATTGGTAAATAGGTACCATTTATCTAGCGGCATTAAAGACGAGACGCACAAAAATGTGAAATGAGTCAATATCCATTTATGATTATAGTATAGGGGCGTTTCAATTATTTACTTACCTAACTTTATACAGAATCCAGTTAAAAAAAACAGTAAGTACCTACTCAAAATTATTTCCGACTTCCGATAAATTTCAAAGGTATTACCTATCACCACACTGAAAGAAATATGATAGTGTTATCTGTTAACGTGCTGAATTCGTGCTACTAAATAAAAAAAAAGCAAATACGCTCACAACTGTAACCTCATATTGAACATCCGCAGATTGATTAAGTACTCGGTACATAAATTCGTGAGGATACCAAGGTAGTCAGAGGCACGGCCAAACATTATGTTTGACACATGCCCATGTTTTGTAATTAGTTAGCATTCCACGTGACAAGTTGCAAGCCTATTGTAGCACAGTGGATACATTTTTTTATCTTAGGGCCAGCTGATTTCTTTCATTGTTTTGAGTATGTGTTAATGCACACATATTTTTTTTCGAGTATATAAATACATTGCGTTCAGGATCAAACTAATGATCTCTGATGTCGATGTACCGCCTCCTAGGCCAACATGGCTGTTCAACATTATTGTAATTAAGACAAGACTTTTTTTATGTTGCAATGAAATAATGTTGTTAACAACTTCTCAAGTAAACCAGCGCAGCATGGTACTAACACGAGGCTGCATTAAGCTGAGACAAGGATCTATTTTTGACCATGAGAAACTCATATATTATATATCACATATTTTCTATAGGCTAAGGTTTTTACTAGTATTTTTGTTTTTGGGTTCATATAAATAAATTTTCTTTCTTACTTCTTTAAATTAAAGATCATGTCTGTCTGGAACCTTGAAATAGAATTATAATATTAAAAGATTGTGTTTAATTAATCTGCTCGAATTTATTTTAGTAAATTTATAAGTAGTATTATTTATCTTCGATAGATAAATTATTTTCAGGGTATGCAGTAATTATTACTATAAAGATGGTAAATATGTAGATCAATATTCTTAATTTGTTTAATAATCCACTTCTGATGTTTATGAACTTATAATAACTCAATTTTGTCAATTTTGAGGATAAAAGTCACATAACATAGCCCTGACCCCAAAATAGACCCAAGACCAAGAATACATAGGGATTTTATAGGGGACACCCTGCAAATACCCGAAAACATTTTCTCATGAATCCTTTTGATTCCAATAGAGCATGCCTAATGATTATCTGACTATGAGTTCTAATAAGTAGTTTCATTTTACCTTGAGCTGAGTGGATTTGCATAAAGACTTGTTTAGCTTATCAACTCTGAAGCAATTCTTGGCACAAACTGTGTCACATTGGATTTTACAACTTGTACTCAAAATGTATCCATAAAATATTTTGATAGGTTTCTAGGTTTGCACTTATTACATGAGGCATTCCTTATAAAGATTTTGAAACAGTTAATTAACAAAACACTGCTCTTTATCTTTCTGATAACTCAAATTCAACACTTTGAAACAAAACACTGTTTTGCTAAACAACTGTTTAGAATCTGTATAACTAATGTATAACATGACGACCGATGTGGCGCGGTGGGCGAAGGTCCGCCTGCGACACAGGAGGTTGCGGGTTCGATTCCCGCCCTGGGACAAATGTTTGTACGATCTGCAAATATTTGTTCCGGGTGTTCTGGGTATTTTCTATGTATAATAAAAAAATATCTATCTATGTAATGTATTGTATTAAGTATATCAGTTATCTAGTACCCATAACACAAGCTCTGCTTAGCTTGGGGCTAGATGATGCTGTGTGGATTGTCCAGCATTATTATTATTATTATTATTATTAATGCCCTTAGTTTTATAACTATACTTTCATAGAAATCTATCACTAAGACATGCCTAAGTGTTTGCTTAAGGACAGGCATAATCTTAATTCAAAGTGGGGAAATAATTTACTGACATCCCACATTGGTGGTGTATTGTCCTCATCCAATAGTATTATTTAATATTGTTAAATTTTAGCAAATGATGTGAGTTTTGCTTATATTACAACAAAATTGCATATAGTTGCAGGTACTTTAGTGGGTAACTTTTTAGGTACTTTTTACTAATTAGGTCCTCAAACAAATTTATAGTTGCTTTTTGTATGCTTAACACTGATATACTGTTTTGCTGTGCGCTCAAAGGTTATTTTTCAATCCAGATCAAAACTGTATTTTAGTTATGTATTATTTTTATTTTTGTTTATAATGTGTGCCTAAATAAGCCTAAAAATAGAACAAAAAATAAAGAGTCTAGATTGCTCAAGTGGAGTTTACAACACAACCTGAACATATACATTACCCATGAAAAACAACTGTTGAAAAGAGGGCCCAGGGCAAGTATATCAGATGTATCAGTCAGGTAAAAGATCTTCTCCTTTGGAAATGGAAAGCACACCATCAATTGTGTTCTTTATAAATGTTACTAGACATTATTTATTTAAGGAAAATCACTAGGTATTGAAACCAAGCATTATTGTAGATTTGAATAAGTTAACCATATGGAAAGTTAATTTTGATACTACGCAAATTGTTGAACATTTTCCGAAGATATACTAAACAAAGTTAATTGTATACAATTGACACTTACTGCAGTAAATAGGATCAATCATTTCTAAGTTTGAAAAAATTCTCACAGAAAACAATTTTTTTTATTTCCAATACTGTACAGCTGTAACAGCTCAAGTTCACTGAAAATTTATTTCTGTAGCTCAGTTCACATCGGTCTTGCACATTAGTACTCACAATCTGAAGTTGGTGCAATCAGTAAAATTATATGAGTGATTGGGTTTAAAAATCGCGAAATTATAATTTTCATGTCAAGGCAGTCTTCATATGCGTCACGGTAAACATTACGCATCTCCAGAACAGATGTTTTCAAGATATATTTTCTTTCTTTGCAGAAGCCATACACCAGTTTTGTTGAAGTCATACAGTATTGATATTTTTGAATAGGGTTTTGTATTTGCGAGCAATTTACGATGTAATGTCGTCTCTATCAGCTAATTGGGAGGAGGAACTACGTAGTTCATAGAAATCGACTTACCTGGAAAGTGATTATAGGAAACCTCAAAGTCGCCGCGGCCGCCGAGCAGCGGCTGCGACTCTCGGTTCACGCCTGGAGAATCCAGGTTGCCCTCAAACCCGACCTCTGGCACTAAACAGATCTCTTCTGAGCTACTGGAAAGCGATACCACACCGTCATCGGGCGGTGTATTCAATGTGTTCGGCTTGTCGAAGTCGAGATTCAACAGAGTCTCTTCCGTACTCATGAGTAAAGCTAGACAGTAAAACTCTACTGAGCCTCATTTATTTACGCATAAGTTTCTTTGTTTCACAATCATTTACACAAACACTTGACTTCATTCAGTACACAGCAAATGAATGACCCATAAACTATATAGAGAAGAGAAGAGAGCAGTGCAGTGACAGCTCAAAATTTGACGTTAATCATAGACAAATTATTTGGTTTCAAATCTTTTGATCTCACCTCAGGTAATAGTCAGGGTAGCCAACCCTAGTTTGTAAATTAAGTTTTTTGAAAATCTTCAGTTTTTCAGGTTAGTTCCATTTATTTTATTTGCTGCGTAGTCTGTACTTTAGGTACGACACAGTTTCAGCAAAACTTACCACTATAGTTCATTACACTACCAACTTGAATTTTTACGAGATTGAAACGCTTTGTTATTTTCGAGTATTAATGTAATGAAAATAAAACTATGCGGTCATACCACATTAAAAGGTACTTTGCACACTAAATTAGAAATTAAAAATTGTTTCGAGTTCAATGCGACAAATGAACATTAAAAAAAATCGAATATAAATAAAAAATAAAGGGGATATGCAAATTAAAAATGAGATTGTAGCTCGTACTATAATAATTGTCTATGTCAATTAATTTCCCAATTTATTTAGATAGTCTGATTGAAAATTTGTTATCATATATTTTTATTTTTTACCTTACTTCTTATATTTTTTTTATTATAACTATAAAAAAATATAAAAAAACAGTTTTTTGAGCTTGTATGAAGTTGCTTGGACAACTAATTGGGTTAGCTGGTAGAAAAGGCTTTAGCATTAAGTCCGCCTTTTGTTAACTTTTTATAATAAGTGTGAATAAATAAATAAGTTTTCTCTAGGATAGGGTTGGCAACACTGTCACTTTTACATGCAATTCAGTTTTTCAATTGTTTTCGGTTTGCATCGGTTTTTAATAGACTGTTTTTAAATTCAGGACTGCGGCGTCATACACTATGAATTAAAATAATAAAAACGATATGTAATAATTAATAAAACTAAATAAAAATAAGTAAACGTAACTACATTGTAAAAGTCTATTATTACTACATTTACAAAATCATAAAAACAATTAAATACGACCATGAGAAGGTTATCCGGTCGTATAGCCCGGCTGTGCCGAGCTTAGCTGGGCCAATACGTCACAGGTTCGATTTCAGCATCATGGAGCGAACTACCTACTATAGTTACTAGGTAACTACTGTTCTTTGGTAGGTAAACTTAAAAACGCCATATACCTAGATAAACCTTGCTAAAGAGCCTTTGGATAGCTTGATTAGTGATTACATTAGCCTTATTACTAACTTTCATTAGAAAACGATTCCTCAACTCCCTGTGAATCAGAATAGTTGCTAAACTTCTTATCAGAAAATCCTTTATCTGCATACCCTCGTTTCCCAAATGCGTCCTTCTGCCGATCATGGTGGAAGTGCCCTTTATTGAACTCTGCACCAGCCTTTAGTTTATATCCCAATCCTTTCAAACCCACTTTATTTATCACTCCGCTGGTTTCATCATCCTCATAAAACACTTTGTCTTTCTTGTATTCGTCTTTGTGATGAACTCTATGAAATCCTCTGGTTTTAGTGCCTTTTCTGTACTTCCTATCTTCTTTTCCCTTTATTCCAACAGCGGTTCCAGCATAACTTTTCGATTGTGTGTAAATTTCGTCGTCATCATAAGCCCCTTGGTCGTGAACTCCAGCGGTTTTATAAAACTTTTTCACATCTCCAATAGTGTGTTTGTTTTTCGATCCTTTGTTAGACGCAGAACTATTTTTATGCCCTGAGGTATTGACGTTAGTTTTGGCTTCGTTCTTTTCATTTGCATCGTCAGCTTCGTCTAGGAGCTTGGAAAATTCGTCTAAATCCTCTTCTTCGACTTCATACTTCAGATCAGCTAGGTCAGCATCTAGTTTATCAAATTCGAGGGTTCCTAACCCAGCTGGGGCAGATTCCACTGTCAAATACACCATCGTCAATGCGACTAACAAACACAAATTCCGCTGCATTTGTCCTAGTTTTTTATTATCTTGCTCTTGCGCAATGAAAGAGGTTACGACACTGACATACATGCAATACGGTTGGTTTTATATAGCCTTTAGCTGAAATTAGCAAGCAAGGATAGTTTTTTCGAAGATGAAGAGGTTGATGAGGAATGTCACAGTTCAGTTAGTGTTAAATCGGTGCAACCACTTGGATCGGTCAAGGCTGCGCGTTTGTGAATGGTCACAAGATTCGCTTGGGTGTGTTGAAAGAGGAAATGTTTCCGTGGTTTTGCGGTGGTTGGGTACCACGGTACTGTCTCAGCCCAGCCTTATTAAGTAGGTTACTATTAGCCCTCCAGATACCAATGTTGGGCAAAGGCCCTCCTAAAAAAATAGATACATCAGATACAAAATGTACTAAGGATACAAAGTAGGGGGTAGTCAGAGGCACGTCCAAACATTATATTTGGCGCATGCCCACCTTTTAAGTAGTTAGCATTCCATGTGACAGGTTGAAAACCAATCGCCGCGTATGGGAACACTAATATTCTTTAAATCCTTTCTTAATTTGCGTGCCTGGTCACTGTCGTCAATAAGAAATATTATACTAGGTACTACGGCTGCTTAACAGACGTCCCTTTAGGGGAAGAATAGAGGAGATGCTTAAAGTCGGTTTTAAAAGATTATGTAACTTCACTTATTACCATCAGTCATAATTGGATTGGCTCTAAAGCTCTTATGCAGCTGGTTTATGCTGGTTGGGTATGCATCATAACTAAGCATGGGAAGTTGTTATTTTGAAAAGTGGATTTTATAGGACGAACTAGTGTAGACTAGACACATTTTATTTATTGCTTTCTGCGCTTCAGTTTAAAGTAAGATATGGAGCGGTATTCTTGGAAAATAATGATACTTGTTTACAGGTTTTGCTAGGTAACACAACAGTCACATATAGCATAGTATTCCGTATTGTGGGTATAAGAAGCAATACACGTATTATAATATCACAACACCTGGAACTGGAACAAATATTTGCAGATAATTTAAACATTTATCAGGCAGCGCGAGGTCTGTAATTGAAGGCTTCCTTTATTTTAAGATTCTGAAGTGCGCCACGTGTGTGTGGTTCAATCTGCGGCTGCAATACGAACCTAACTACAAACTTGGCACTACCAGCTATTAATGTTTCCACAAACCATTCCTTTTTTACTTTTATGGTATTCTCCAAGGCGCACTTCTGGGCTCCATCTAGTTGCTTTGCACCTTTCAAGAGATAAAACTAATTGATTGAGAGCGAGGACTTAAAGTCCTAGGAGTTGTGACTTAAAGTCAAAGCTTAGATTTTTACATAAAGTTCTTTTTTTTGTCATAAGGATGTTGGCATATCGCTTGGTACAAACCTTACTATAACTAGGTAAAATATATTACGTTTAGAGCTGTTAAATACAAGTTTCTTTTTCGTATGGCGCGAACTTGTGCAAGATTAATAATTGTATAGGTATATATACTTAACCGCTTCCTGATGATATGATAGGATAAGCAAATAGCTTATATAGTAATAACTTAATTATAAGACTCGAAAAAACCCTGAAAGTTCAGTGTACAATATCATGAACTTGTTATGATTACGAATTAAGGTACCTAGATTATCAAATACCTTCCTACCATTTGATTTGAAAAAGTACAGGTTTTTATAGCATTGATTTTATTGCGTTACAAAAGTACTTATTTACATCGTAATCAGATCAAACATAACAAAAGCATATAAATAATTATAAAATCAGTTATTTACAAGAGCTAATCATTATTCTATTCCTTGTCATCGTATTCTTCGTCATCATCATCATCATTTGAATATTCTTTCTCGTGACTACTGCCACCTTGCTTGCCGTAATCTTCATCATGATTGTAATGACTATCATGACCTTCCTCTGCTGAATGGCCTGCTTCCCCTTCATCAATATGGCCTTTAGAATGGAAGCCAGCTTTGCCAAAAGCACCTTTGTCATACCCTGAGTCATGCTTGTCACCCTTTTTATGACCACCTTCTTCGGAACCGTGGTGTTTTTTCTCGTAACCATGTTTGTTAAAATGGCCGCTGTTATCAGCAACGTCATAAAAATCATGGTCTTTCTTAAACTCATCCTTGCTGAAGACTTTATGGTATCCGGTGATATCTTCGCCTTTGCTGAAGTGCTGCTTGTGCCCGTGGTCTCCGCCTTTGTAGTTTTTACCAGATTCGTAATGTTTTCCGTGGGCGTCGGCTTCGTTGTGGTGAGAGCCTTTCTCGCCTTTGTTTTCGTCATAGTGACCTTCGTTATGCCCCTTCCCGTAATGCCCAGATACGCCTTTTGCATAGTGACCTTTAGAGTTGTGTCCCTTGCTTCCCTTTTCTCCGTGAGCAGCGTGATGTTCCTCACTATGGTCGTTACCAGCGCCCTTTTCATACCCATGGCCATGATCAATGTCTCCGTATTCTTCGGAGGATTCCTCGTCATCCTCTTCGGCGTCTTCTACTATTATGGGTTTGGCAGCGATATAGGGTAACGGTGCAGGGGCGAGATCGTACGCTTCCAGTGCTAAGGGTTGTGCTATGGGCAGCGGCGGGGCAAAGGCGTGTGGTTGCTGGTATTCATGAGTTCCCAGCTGTATCAGACTTGCAGGACCGTTGTTATCGCTTCTATATATATAGCTCGTTGCAGCCGGAGCGAACCCGAGCTGTATCGCCGATGCGCTCGCAGCAGCGAACAGCAAGCTGATAAACGTGTTGGTCATCTTGAGATGTGTATCGCACTGGTGCCTGTGCTGTAATAATTTGATAAGCCCGTTGCTCAATATTTATATCTAGGCTAGAGACAAAGAACCGTGTATCGTGCACCTTTCTGCAGCCATGTAACAATTGCTTATCAGACGAGGTTAGGGGACAAAGACTGGTAATGAACTTTAATGAAAAAATTGGCTATTGTGCAATATTGCGAGCACGCCGACCGCAAGCTAAATAAGCGTGAAATGCTTTTTCTTGAAGAGCCTGCGTAGGGACCGCAAAAAGTAACTGAATGGTTCGACCGCAGCCGTAGGCTGTAAGGTAGTCTTTATAACCTGACTAGCTAGAACCATTCCATAATAATTATTGACATTTAACCCAATAATTTTAACATTA
The DNA here is from genome assembly GCA_958496245.1 of Perizoma flavofasciatum. Taxonomy (NCBI): domain Eukaryota; kingdom Metazoa; phylum Arthropoda; class Insecta; order Lepidoptera; family Geometridae; genus Perizoma; species Perizoma flavofasciatum. The sequence continues at coordinate 2,776,066 of OY292439.1, read as the reverse complement.
TGTACTTGACAATGCCCCTTTACAGCAGCAATTATTATTTATTATTACTTGTTATTTTTTTTTTGTTTAACTTATTATTGTACCAACATTTTTTTTTGACAATGCCCCTTTACAGCAGTAATTTAATATAATTATGTAAACATTCATAGGTATGTAAGTAAAATACTTGCCTGTTTCTAGCACCATTCTAAGTAGTAAGTTTTCGACGTAACCAAGTGTACTCTATGTTCCCATGGTTAAAAATAAATGAGTATGAGTATTAGTATGAGCTATTGCCGCGTCGCATCTCCCATCCGCGCTATTACTTCTTTAACACGGCTCCTAAGGGCCGTAGCGTGATCTTAATAACCTATAAAGTTCCTCATGAATTAGACTATAAAAGCAAAAAGTTTTTTTTTCAAATTCGACCAGAGAGTTCCAGAGATTAGCGCATTCAAACAAAAAACAAAGAAAAAAAACTCTAGCTTTATAATTAGCGTGTAGAAGATACCAATGTCAACAGTAGCGTAGGTACAATATATCTATGAGATGATCACTCTTTATAGTTTGGAATTTTCAACGAACCGGAATATCAGTTTTTTTTAAATAAATGTATATAACTGTCCCTGAATTACCTCTGGAATTGGTTGAAACAAAATAAGCACATAATTAAATGATTATTAAACTATTTCGTGGGATAGGCAGGGTAAAATATTTACGTTGAGTGGGAATGACCCTCTTCGTTATTATTTACATAGAAATAGTTCATATTGGTGGCATGATCTAGTCAGAAGGTACTTTAGGTGAAGGTACCTACTAAAGCAACACCAGAATAGTGCGAATGCTATCTACATACGCAGAGATTACGGAGCAGTGAAACAGAATCCAAAACCACCCTAGGTTATATTATAAATGTCAAAGTTTGGATGTAAGACGTTTGTTGCTAATAATCCCCAACGGCTAGGCCGATTTGGATGAAATTTAAAACACGTACCACGTATGTAGGTAGGTTACCTACCTAATAGTTCGTAGCCTAGACTAACACATACTCAACTACTTTTTGATCGGGTATGCGGGCGGAGCCTTGGGCAGATGCTAGTTATAAATAAATGCGACAATTTGAATGTTGTTGCAGATATCTTCGTAATGGCTGAACCGATTCGGATGAAATTCGGAACAGGTATAGTTCGTTACCTAGAATTACACAGGCTACTTTTTATCCGGGTACCACGCGGGCAAACCCTAGGGCAGAGGCTGGTGGTGATCATATTCGCGTATTGCGAATAGGACGTTTTAATTATTATTACCATACCAACCGACTTCAAAAAAGGAGTTTCTCAATTCGTCTGTATATTTTTGTGCGTATGTTACGCGATATCTTCGCCATTGTGAACCGATTTAAATCATTATTTTTTTAATGGTATATTCCAAGTATGATATGGTTCTAAATAGTAGGTACCTAAATTTTATGAAAAATTCCACTCCTAAGGGTGAAAAAATGGGTGATGCAATCGCATATTGAAATTTTTATCAATTTCCCGTTTATTGAAGTCGGTTTTTGTCTATACATGAGTATTATTTTTATCATTCAACCTAATCCCTAATCTTCCCACCACATCAACCAACGGGGGGTTAACGTGGTGGGACGAATCTTGATTAATACACGTGAATTATCAAAATGTGAGGTTTCCTAACCCAGAAGCTAGTCACTTATTTCTCGAAAGAAGTAGGCAATCCTGTGGTAGGTATACCTATATAGAAGTAGGTAATCAATACTTATTCAGAACACGGCCGACTACAAAATTAAAATTGAAGCCTTCGGGAACACGATTTCATTTTTTATACATAACTAGCTTCTGCCCACGGCTTCGCCCGCATGGTACCCGGATAAAAAGTAGCCTATGTGTTATTCTGATGTATAAGCTATATTACTGTAAAGTTTCATCAAAATTCGTTCAGCAGTTTTTGCGTGAAAGAATAACAAACATCCATCATCACAAACTTTCGCGTTTATAATATTAGTAGAATATTAAGATAGGTATTGAATTAGCGTTAGTTACCTAGGCGTAAACCGCTTCAGTTTTACAGCACATTGCCTGCATACGTTTTATTTTCTGCCTTCGCAAATTCGACCATGTGAGTAAATTCCGCGCTGAATTAAAATGGCTCCCCATTCGTGAGAGTAGAAACCTAAGGATTCTTTGTGTTCTTTTCTCTGTTCTTAAGGATCCCTTTGCACCTGATTATCTAAAAAACCGTTTTCGTTTCCGATCTGATACACACGAAAAAAAAACTAAGGTCTTCTGACAATCTCCTTCTAGACACCCCCGAGCATTGCACATCGTTCCGTGGAAACTCTTCGCTGTCGAATCAGTCCGGCTCTGGAATAAACTACCATTTGAAATTAAAAAGGTAGACTCTAAAGAATGCTTCAAAAGATTAACTCGCTAACACTTCCTGGATGAGTTGTATTCATAGTTTATTTACTCTACCTTTCTGACTATTATTTTTATGTATAAGTGCCTATAAATATATAATTATATGTATTAAGTAAGTATATTATGTAATTAGATATAAGTATAATATAATATTGTAGTTAAAAATTTGTAGCACGCTTACCGCCAATCACTACAAATTGGGTTGGCTGGTAGAAAATGCTTTAGCATTAAGTCCGCCTATTGTTCACTTTTTAAAATGTGCAATAAAGTGTTAATAAATAAATAAATAAATAAGGCCCTTAGTAGGTACCTAAGATCCTTATAATTAAATAAGTAGGCAACAATAATAAACAATGTAGGAAATTTTTCACACTGTGTCATCTAGTCCCAAAATAAGAAGAGCTTGTGTTATGTGAACTACGTGATAGTGATATACTACTTTTAAGTATACATTTTTTTTGTAAATACTTACATATAAATAAATAAAATAAATAATGGTGGACAATCCACACGGCATTATATAGCCCAAAGCTAAGCAGAGCTTGTGTTATGGGTACTAGATGACTGATATACTTAATACAATACATTACATAGATAGATATTTTTTTATTATACATAGAATATACCCAGAACACCCGGAACAAATATTTGCAGATCGTACAAATATTTGTCCCAGGGCGGGAATCGAACCCGCAACCTCCTGTGTCGCAGGCGGACCTTCGCCCACCGCGCCACATCGGTCGTACTATACCTACTAGAGGTATATATTATACATACTTACATAGAAAACACCCAGACCAGCATAAAAAATCATTTATTTGAGGCAACACATTAAACACAGGAACATTATAGTAGATATAACCTAGAACAGCACAAGTAGATACCTACCTATTCTGAAAACGCAAAAGTAGAAATAGAAATGGTGCGGGGCTAACTCAACGCACTCGTAAAGTAGGTACACGTGCAAATACAGGGCCCATAACTCATTATTTTATGTGAATTTGTTTCAAATGCAGTTGGTATAATAAGAAGTAATAAGTAACTGGTTAGCTATTCTTATGTTAGATATAAAATACTGGTGTGTACCGATAAGATGGTACGACTAAGTATATTCCCAATGACCACTCTGAAACGGCCTCCATTTTAGGTAGGTACATTAATCCTCCTGTAGCTAGGTAGGTAGGTACTTAGTCATAGGCAACCTCTGTGGCGCAGTGGGCGAAGGCCCGAGACGCAGATGGTTGCGGGTTCGATTCCCGCCGCGGGAGTAATGTTTGTAAGATCTACAAATATTCGTCTCGGGTCTGGGTATTTTCTATGTATAATATGTATGTGTATTTACAATTTACAAAAACGTATATAATTAGTATAAGTATCAGTCATATAGTTCCCATAATACAGTTCTGCTTAGTTTGGGGCTAGATGATGCTGTGTGAAAAATGTCCAGCAATATTTTATAGGAAATAGGCCTACTTAATGAAATATAGTTTGGAGAGGTAAGGTAGGTAAGGATTCTAAAAGTTTATCATAATTATTATAAGGAGTCAAACAAAATATTGGTAAGTTATGGCTTAGCTTTATAATTAGGTACATACATTATTTACAAAATAGCAAAATCAACAAAATTATAACAAGAAACAACAGAATATCAGTGCTTGACCTCGTAGCCGTAGCCCTTGCCGGAGTGATATCCGCCCTTAGCGCCGAAGTCTCCTTTGTGATAATGAGAGGACTCCCCACCTTCCTCTCCTGAGTGGCTGCTTGCATACTCATCTCCGGACTCTTTGGAAATAAAACCACCTTTTCCGAAATCACTCTCATCATGCCCTGACTCGTGTGAACCTCCTTTCTTGTATCCCCCGGCGTCTGATCCGTGCTCTGCTTGCCCATTTCCGTACTTATGGAAGTCTCCTTCATGCTTTTCGCCATCGTAAAAGTCATGGTCTTTCTTAAATTCGTCCTTATCGAAGACTTTGTGGTATCCATCGATGTCTTCCCCTTTACTGTGCGAAGATTTGTGTCCGTGGTCCCCTCCTTTGTAGCCGTGACCTTGCTCGTAATCTTTTCCATGCTCATCGGCTTCGCTATAGTGTTTTTTGTGACCTCCTTCGCCAGATACTGAGAAGCTCTCGTATTTCTCTGTATGGTAGTCTCCGGCGCCCCCTTTACCGTATTTGTGACTTTTCGCATATCCTTTGTAACCTTTGTCTCCGTGCTCATGATGCCCTTTGGAGCCGTAATCGTTTCCTCCCCCATGTTCATAAAGTCCGTGGTCGAAGTGCCCGAGTCCGTGGAAATAGTCTGAGAAGCCCTTGTAATCATCGCCGTCTGATCCGTATCCTTCGAAAATCTTGCCGTAATCTTCTTTCGCTATTCCCTCGATGTGGTCCTCTTTTTCGTCAGTTTTCTCAACTACGGGTATGACGTAGGCTGCACTAGCGTGGGAGGCAGCTTTGTTTTCATCTTCGTCATTGTGGAAGGGACCCTTCGCAGCGGGAAGAGGTGCTTTATAAGCTTGTGGTTCCTCGTACAGCTTCGATAAGTGTTCCATGACTTCACTCTCCCCCATTTTAACGACGCTTTCAGGACCGTCGCTCTCTTTCTTGTAGATGTATCCCGTAGCTGCTGGTTGAAGGTCGGAGCCGGTTGTTCGAACCATCACCATCCTTTCCACGGTTTCCTTCATTTCCATACAGGACCCGTAAGCAAGCAATAAAATTATTGGGGCTATTTTCCGCGCCATGATTCAAACTTAACAGCTACGAGTACTATAATGACGACTAAGGTCAAGAGTAGAACTTATATAGCAAATATAATACTGTATCGAACATTGACATTCATAAATGGGCCGATTTGAGAGCGCTCTCGATATTGTGCAATGGTCTTCTGTGTCAATGATAATGAAAAACCCTGTATTAATTTATACGGTGCATTGCTCCGCGTTCAACTACAAGGCAAAAATATGCATTTGAATAGAGACGGACTTGCCAAAACTTTGAAGTAAAACAACTATACTTTACTATACTTTGAAGCCTTATATAACTATACTTTGTATTTCCTGGATTGGGGCGTCACATAGAGATGAAAATTAAAATTTCAATGTTATTTTTAGAAACCCTGTCAACAATTAAACACACTGTGACAAAAACTATCCCTCACTTTACATAGGTACCTACTGTAAAGTGGTGCACGAAAATAACACATGCATAATCAAAGTCAGGACTTAGGGGTCAGGACCCCACACTAGGATTTCCTGTCGTGGGAATCAGAAACTACGAGTACCGTAGTATAACAACACCCAGACCGGAACAAATATCTGCAAAACAATGAAACATTTGTCTTGCAGCGGGAATCGAATTTGCACCTCTTGCGTCGCAGCCGGCTATTCGCCCGCCGCGCCATTGACGTCGGTTGTCAACGAATTATGTAGAAATTTTATAATTTATTTTATTTTCTTCTGTAGAGTGTAGGTAGGTATATTTTTTGATCTCGATATGCTTTAAATAATAAGGTCGGGGAATGAGACACAGATGGACAAACGAACAAACAGACGGACAGGAAGATACAGTTTCCGTTTTGGTAATTTTACTTCGGGACTCTAAAAAATATTTAATTTTTTAACGCTACACCGCGAATTGTAGGTACATTCTAAGGGACAGCCAGCAAAATTAAGTTACGTGTCTTCTAATCCACCACAATAGTAATTTATTTAATGAGAAAAAGTAATACTAATACATTGCTAGTTGCTTGCTACATCTGCATTGAGTTAGTTTCAATTTTATTTCTTACCAAACATTCTGAATCAGATGAATGTATTTGGTCCTAAATAAATTAAATAGCACGATAGTTAAAGAAATTTTTCACTTTCTTATGAATTTTTACAGCGTTAGTGTTTTTGGACCTCATGTTAGTTTTCTTTAAGTCCCCCTCGTTCTCATAGCCCACGGAAAGGCGTTTTTTCTTGTTGGTAAATACATTGGGGTTGTCTTCCATCGAGCCCATCGAGATATATCCCTCTTTGTCATCTAGGGTGTCAGGATGCATTCTATAAAATATCGCGTAAGGACTTTCTTCAGGTTCTATTCTCTCCTCATGGCTTCCGATCCTGGAGAACTCTTTAGTACTCTTCCGTTCCAAGTTAATCGTTTTATCTTTACCGACAATATATTTCCTCATCGTATCCGAGATAGAGTTGCGATTAACTTTATCCATGTCATAATTACGGGCATTGTATTCGGTATCTCTCTTTCTGTAATCTCCTTTATATCTCCTGTCGGATATTTTGTGCGTCATTTCATCAAGGACCCGAGTCATTATTTTAGAGTTGCGATCGCTGTGGGTGGAGACTTTCTGTAATGTTTTGTCGACGACCGCTGATGTCGGAATCTTCTCGTACTTATCATCTGGTTGATGCAAAGAAATCGAAGTTATCTGATGGTTGTTGTTCAATCTTACGAACTTTTGCGGATCAGACGATATCTGTGTTTTGTGGACGTTCATTTCGACTAAGTTTGGTTTTTCATATCTGTTCTGACGAATATCTTGATAGTAATTATTGTGTTTTTGATTATTGGTGGGGTATCTGTTCTGATGATTATCCTGGTAATTATTATAGTGCATTTGATTATAGCTGTCATATTTGTTCTGATGATTATCTTGATAATTGTTACTATGCATTTGATTATTAGTGTCGTGTCTGTTCTGCTGAATATCTGGGTAATTACTAATGTGCATTTGAACATTTTGACTGCGCTGCGGCAATTGGGGACGATATTCCGCGTTTATGGGTCTTGACCGTTGAGCGTTTAAAAGTGGTTTCGGGTCCATAGTTTTATCTACACTTCGTCCTCGTTGATTGCCATGTTCCACCGGCTCTTGTCTGCCAATATCTTCAATCACCTCTTTATTCTGTGGTGTCTGCCGGTGGATAGGAGCTTCTGTATTCCAATGGGTAGCTTGGACCTCGCCTCTTCTGTTTTCAACGGAGCTGTATGGTACATAAGGTGGTGTTTTCTTCACTTTGAAATGGGAATCGACGATATTCTCATTCTTATTTTTGTAAGAGCTTCCCGCAAAGTGTCTTCTTTGCATTCCCCGGAATCCACGTCTTTCGTAACTTCTTCCGGAGTTTTGAACCGAAACGTAACCTGCTTTTGGGTTGTCATCTTTTATGTAATATGACAAAATAGGAGCAATACCAAATAACAAAACAATTACACTGTAGAAGATCTTCATCTTGGCTCGTCTCAGACTAACTGAAGCACACCAAATGCAACGTTCTTATAAATTACAAATCCGTACATGAATTATTGTTTGTTTATTTTCGGTTGGAGAAAGCAAACAAATAACTAGCTACCAACAATCACTGTTTCAGAACCATTATTGATGTCTACAAAATGTAAACAAGTAGTTATTTTGCTTGGACATAGTAGTTAGTACCTACCTAATTTTATTTTTATTAATTTATATTTATACTTTGTAATTACTAGTTAAATCACACACAATAGCAAAGAGTTTGCTCGGATTTATTTGAAAAACTTTAATTATCTACTTAGCTGGGACATGATATTAAAATGTGTGTCACATGTTATGAAAACACAACATGTTAGTTACTACAACTTTCAATTGTCCATGAACATCTATGTAGTAGGTACTATTTATAAAACAACTAATGTTTTCATTAAATATTGAATCAAAACTAAATAGCCATTCAAGATAGTGCGCTAAGACGTGGAAGTTCATCATGAAGACACAGTTATTAATTTTTGTAATAGGAATATTTAACATTATTCTTACTGATGGACGACTGATCCAAAAGAATAAGACAAGAAACATAGAGGAGGCACAAACTGAGAAGCCGAATCCATCCATCCGACTCACCAGAGACATTGATAATGATTCTTTGACAGGATTTTCTAGAGAAGAATCTATTCAAAGCGAAGAATTTATAAAGTCTTACAATAGAAGAACAAGACACTTTTTCAAAGCAAAGCCAAAAGCAGCACTTCTTCAAGCGCTGAAAAAAAAACGTATCACAAGGGATTCTATAGAGATTGTGAAATCAGCTCCAAAAAATAACAAACCTAAACAGGAAGCCGAACCTAACAAAACAAAGTCTGCAAAACCGAAGGAAGTTTTAGTGAAAAAACCAATACCTAAGTTCAACGATATCGATTATGACGATTTTCAATCTAAGATGAGCAATAGTCATTTAATCACTGATTCCGGTGACCATGAAGACGAAGATTTCAATTTAGGAGATTATGATTTTGATGTCAATCACGACGAATTCAACAGTGGAAGAAAGCCTTTAGAGCCCAGAATAAGTACTAAGAACTTAGAAGTAGAAAGCGATACTAAGACACCTGATATGAAAATCACAAGCAAAGTAGTGGTACCTGTTGCTCAGAAAACGGTTTCAAATAAAAAAGAAAGGGCTGCTGAACTGAAATCATCTTATAAAACAAAGGAAGTAGATTACTATGATGATACTACTACAACAAAGGCACCAGAAAAGGACACAAAGGCCCAAGATGATGATTATAGTGACGAAAACGACGAGAGCAAGGAATTCGATAATAAAAATTCGTCAACAAGAGCTGTAAGATCGTGGAATATCAACTTGTTTGCAGATAAATTTAATGAAAAAACGCCAAGGATGGTGACGAAGTATCTGAGTGTCTTGCCGCTGTTTCCTCTGATTCCCAGATCTTATCCAGATGAAATTTCGAACACAAATCATATGATGTCGGATCCTTTAACTGGCAGACAGTTTATGTTTTAATACATAGGTACCTAACCTACTGTATCATATAAAACGATAAAACGATGTCCGGGGCTAGGCAGACAAGCCGCATCTCTCATCTCATTGATGCTGTTTATATTTATGCTTTTTTGTATTTGGAAGGGAATTATTATGGGTAGTAGGGTAACAATGATGTAAGTGGTTTTGATATAAATTGTAATAAAGCGATATAATGTAGTTGTCATTTTTTATTCAAATAAATTATAAAACCCTAAATAGTACACCTTCACATATAAACAATTCTTTATAGGTACCTAAAACATATTGCATTGAATGGGTATCTATAGCCAGACAGTTTTAAAGTTGCACCGATTATTGCCTTCCCACTTATAAAACATACAAAAAAATCGCAAAGCAAAATTAGATTCTGTAATGATCAGAATAATCAGCATTGTTACTCTGTGCGGCTTGCTTAGCCACATCTCGATATCTATTGAAATGCCCATCAAATCCTTTCGTATTGTCATAACCTGTACGATTATTCTCAAACTTAGTCTTATCTGTGCTTCCTGCCTTATTGAAACCATGTGATTGGTTGCCTAACGATGCAGTCGCATGCGATGATAGAAGCCCTTCAGCGCCTCCGATGTGAGCATTTGAACTGCCCTTCTCTTCAGATATAGCACTGTTGTCTTTGTTGTTATAAAATTCATTATCCTCCTGATATTCGTCTTTATGATAAACTCTATGGAATCCCTTTCTCTTTTCCCCGTTATCTTGATTTCTTCTAAAAACGAATTTGGAATCTTTTTTGTGACCTTCCGCACCAAATTTATTAGCGAAAGAATCTACAAAATCTTTGAATTCGGAATGTTTCTGCTCGTTAAGATTATGGTTTGTTTTATCGTCAAATTTATCTTTAGCACCCTTTTCATATTTGTCGAATTCGTGTTTCTTATTAAATCCTTTTTCTGTAACTGAGTCACTATGCGCGGTTTTTATTTCATCATGGTCATGATTTATATGAGAATTAGTAGTTTCGTGATCAACGGGTGTATGATAGCTATTTTCTAAATGACGATTTCTTCTGTTATAGTCGTCTATATCTGTATTCGGCCTTGAATTATCAAATTCTTTGCCCCAATCTAGTCCTCGAAACGAGAGGTGATCGTCAAAATTGTTTTTGTCATAATAATCATTCAAGACGAAAGAAAAGAAAGGATCATGTCCTGTCATGGGGTTATCAGTTGTTGTTGTTCGATCGTAATCAGTAGTGAATACATGTTCGTAAGAATTCGATATATCATCAGTTAGGTCCTCATGGATTGGTATGACTCTATCAACAGCGTAGCGTTTATCTTTAGCTTTCTCGACCTCTGCCTCTATCTTCATGTGCTCATATTCGTAAGGATTGTGATGGTAAGAAGGCCAGTTGTCGTAGACATCTCTAGAGCTAGTCCTGATGTCGCCGTCATCCGAGTGGTATTCACTGTTGTCATACCGAGATACCATATCGTTCATGTCATCGGGATGATAATGCATTGTTGATTTGAGTCTCTCATACATCTGATCGGTATCAAATATAGATGGGAGGTAGTACGCCTTCGATTTAGATTTCGCAATCGCATGATTCAGGTCTCTTTTTGATAACGGAGATTTGTCCGGTATGTAGATTTGCTTCGTAAAATCAATTGGGTGGTACTGCATCGGAGAGAGAAACTTCTTAAGTTCACTGTACGTTTCTAGAACTGGTTCACTGGTTGTCCTGTCGCTCCCGAACATTGACAGCGTTCCTGGGTTGTTGTTGACTTGGTTATACATGTATCCAGTTTCGATCGGAGCCGAATCGGATCGCGATTCCCTCGATACAAAGACACGGTGAACTTGCTTCTCTGACGTCACGTATGTTGTGGTTATAAGACACAATATTATTAAAATACTCATAGTTCACACTGTTAGATTTACATCGACGTGCATTCGCAATCCAGAGGAAAAGTATACTGGAAATGAGTGTTCCTAATGATGTTTATATTAATTGTTTATTATTTCCGTTCGACGGAGAACAATATTGAGACAATGGCGGGTCAGACGGATTGAGAAATATCCCGCGGCCACAACACAATGCAAGTAGGTGACTAGTACTTATAGAAATTCTACACAAATGCTAGTCTAGATTTAAACTAAAAACTTACCTATTTGTCAGTTTTAATAATCCTACTAATATTATAAACGCGAAAGTTTGTGAGGATGGATGTTTGTTACTCTTTCACGCAAAAAGTACTGAACTGAACGGATGTTGATGAAACTTTACAGTCATATAGCTTTTACATCAGAATAACAAATAGGCTACTTTTTGTCCGGCTACCACGCGGATGAAGCCGTGGGCAGAAGCTAGTAGTACATGGTATCATAATATCTGTGGTAGCACCAAGCCGACAGTCTTGAGGTTTCAAATCGAGCATATTATTTGTTGTCTATACCGGATATATAATCCGATAAAAAAATACCTACTATGAGAGAAAGTGAGTACCTATAAGATATTCAAGAAAAGTTTATGAACATGGCCGTTCGCTTTAGAAATTTAAACACACACTATATCATGTCGGACTAAGCGTTGTCGTTCAAAGAAACCTATCAACTAGGTCAGGTGCCACGCGGGTACCTATGTATGTAATTTGTGAAATGAATCAAAAAACCGACTTCATATAACGGGAAATTGATGAAAAGTACAATATGCTATATCATCGCCCATTTTTTCATGCATAGGAGTGTTTATGTTTTCATAAAATTTATACGAGACCCTTGAAGTACCTACCTATACCTACCCTAAAAAAACGAATTATTAAAATCGGTTAACAATTAAAGAAGATATCGCGTAATATACCTGTAGCATAGTCTGTGGAGAATGCCTACACACAAAAAACATATAGACAAATTGAGAAACTCCTTTTTTGAAGTCGGTTGATAATAATTAAATTGCGATATTCGCTTGCAGTCCCAAGTTTACGGTTTCTATCCTGCAGGTAGGTACCTACTCTAATAGCATCATATCCTCACGTGTGCGTTACTGCAGCAAACAAAAGTGGAATCTCGCTATTTTGAGTATGCAGAAAGTTAGAGCCCATTTAAGTGTAAATGTGCCCGAAATTTCAAATTTGTGCCCCCCGCCGTTTTTGAGTTATTCAAGAAATAAAATTTTGCTGCAGTAACGTTTTTGCTAACACGAATTTTGGTTGTGGTTGAGCTAGAGGAATAAAACGTATATGGAAAGATAGCTCTCAACTCGTGCCAAGTGTGCCCTACATCTTGAATTTGTGCCCCCTAGGACTACGGAGTTATTTGAGTTTTTGCTGGTGGAACATTTTAAAAACTTCGATATCTTCGAAACTACTGAGCGCCCAATAATGAAGTTTTATGGACACATCTACGTTTGTTTGTGTCTATTCGTGCCAGTTTTATTATCATAAAAAAGGTCATGGTCACGAGTTATAAGGGTTGGAAGGAAAACCTAAAACAGCTCCTAGGTCTCGAACCAGGAAACCGCTGATAGTAGCGTTATGTACCTTGTATCTAGCCTCAACATTTGTGTAATTTCATAAGCGCACTCTTAGTAGTTTACGAGTTGTGACGACTTTAATGTTGCATTATTTTGACCTCATATAACTCGAGTTTCCTTTGAGCTGTTGTTTTAAATTTAAGCCTATAATTAGAGCCCATATTAAAATATACGTACACAAAATTTCAGCCAAATCCATGCTAGAATTAGAGAGTTATTTGTAAAAGCCTGTGTAGTAGTATTTTAGAACATTAACCGATCATATTCGAATGACAGTTAAAAAGCGAACGCTCGATACTTCAAACTAACCTCTCTCTGTTGATGGAATTATGGTTGGTACAGATACTAACACAACAGAATTCTGATTTCTTCTAGTAGTGAATAATATGAAGCGTTGCTAGATGACAAAAATGGTTTTAGACTATTTTTGAGCGACAAAATAATTAGCTACAGAAAAATCACCGCCTGGTAGCTGATGTAGCTATGTATGATAATGTAAATTATAATAGAAACTCATAGTCTACAGATTGTACCTATATTGTAGTGTTTTGTTAAGACAAAAAAAAGAACTTTAACAGGTAATAATAATAACAGGTAATTAAAGGTAATAATATCCTGTATGTAATTTAATTTTGAGAGAATTGAATGATAAAGTTCTAATTGAACTAGGGCCGATTTTACAATCCTCAGATAAATATACAGATAGTGTTTGTTCAACTTATAGCGAATAATTGAATTTTTCTATCAGCAGATAGGCTTTATTGACGAATAACTCTACTACTTCAATAACTCTATCTGCTCGTTTGACGGCCAGATAGACGTCTATTCGATAGATAATTTCACAACAATACCAACAATCATTTTAATTTTACATTGTGTTTAGATATTTTAGATAGTGCAATGTAAATAATTGTTATTATGGATATTTTTATGCCATTGATGTTATAGCAGTGGAAGAAGAGGCTCTACTATATGAATTTATAAATACACCTGAAAGAATATTAAGAATTGTCAGATCCAGGCCCTCTTTAAAGATTGGGGTTTAACATTTACACGTAAATGGGCTCTAACTTTCTGCATACTCAAAATAGCGAAATTCCACTTTTTTTGCTGCAGTAACACACACTATCCTCACGTGCCACGTTATTTACTTACCTACTCTTTCGAATAAAAAACAAAAGAAAAGTAGCCTAAAAAAATGTTTCGGCTAGTCGTGATTCAACTAAACCACAAAAACATGCCTTTTTATTGGAACACTAACCAATGGCACTTGCCTTCGATTTTTTGGTTCCAGGGCATGTGGTTTTCCTTCTTCGTTTTCAGGACAACGAGTAAAGCGCGAATTGACGACCCCTGTGGCGCAGTGGGCGAAGGTCCGCCTGAGACGCAGAAGGTTGCGGGTTCGATCCTGTCACGGGACAATTGTTTGTAAGATCTGCAAATATTTGTCTCGGGTCTGGGTGTTTTCCTATGTATAATATGTATGTATTTACAAAAAAAGTATTTAAGCAGTATATCAGTCATGTAGTTCCCATAATACAAGCTCTGCTTAGTTTGGGGCTAGATGATGCTGTGTGAAAAATGTCCAGCATTTATTTATTTATTAATTAATTTAAGTAATTAAAAAAATCATTGGTGCACAACCGGGTTCGAACCATTAGGTCGAGGTTCAGCTCACTAGGCCAACACGACTCTTCAGTCATTGGCAGTGGCCAATTAATTATAAAAATAATAAGTTCTCGACTCGTCACGGTCTCATAAGTACAGACAATAATAACCTAAGCATATGTCCTTCGATTGGTCGCGGTAAAGTCACGTGTCTATGTTGCAACTCTATTGCGAGATTCTGTTTGTAAGCAAACCTTTATAGGGTTACTAGCTTTGCCCGCCTGGTACCCGGATAAAAAGCAGCCTATCTGATAATCTGTTGTATAAGCTATATTACTGTGAAGTTTCATCAAAATTCGTTCAGAAGTTTTTGCGTGAAAGAGTAACAAACATCCATCCTCAAAAACTTTCGCGTTTATAATATTAAGGATCCCCGATGTCTCCGTTGTTTTTTTTAAACAGACACATGCATGTCCTGACTCCACACTAGGATGCCCTGTGCCATGGGTATCAAGAACCATGAGCTGACCACCCAAACCATGAACAAATATCTGCAGAACATTTGTCCCGCTGCATCGAACCCGCACTTGCGTCGCAGTCGGCTGCCATTGCTCGCAAATGGCAACGGGGACACCCGTAATATTCCGGGCGTCCGAAACGTAACTTTAAAATCAAATATCGTCGGCTAGCTAACAACACCGCGTAAATCGATTTTCCTAACTTTACAGGAGAACCAAAAAACTGTTTTATCAACTCCGCACAAGCCCAGAGAATTGAAATCGCTAACGCTGAAATTGAAACTGTGATTGGTTGAAATGCAATCTTTGTATTGGTGAACAGAAGCGCAGTGAAAAGATGTATCCAATGACATAAAAATGTCAAAACCGCAAAATTTCGACTTGAATGGTGTTGTTAGCTAGCCGACGATATGGCGGACTCTATTCCAAAAAGTGGTCTCGTTTTAAGTAATTTGGGATGCAGGCTTATTCCATAAACGGCGAACATTCGTGTAATCTCAAAAAACGGATCGTTTTAGAGTAATTTGGGAGTGATCATTACAAATATCAAACATGAAAATATCGACATGCATATTGTTTTCGAGTAATTTGGCAAATGTATTCCATTTGTTAATCAAAGATGGCGGACATCAGTATCATTGGTTGGAAATGTTTATTGATCTGTGTATGTGATAGACTTGTTAAGTATACCTATTTTCCATAGACTGCTTAAATATCTTATATTTACTTCAATGGATCAGAAATGAAAATGCTCAGATCCAGCAGAAAACTTTATTGTATATCGTTCTATATTAAGTACCTACCTATTAACATCACGTTATGCATACAAAAATTATATTTGATATATTCCTATCATATTTTGTACAGATCAAGCTTCGTCAGAAACACGCCCAAGGACAGGCCACATGATATCTAACTTAATAAATTCAGTTTCAATATATTATTCATATATTTTAATTAATATAATTTACCTGTGGATAAAACAAATAACTATTTTACAAAATATAGTACCTAGAATAAAATATATATGTAACACGTAAGCTATGCTTATTAACATAAACTAACAAGACATATTGGAATTGAAAATTATTGAAATAATTTGTGCTTGAAGTACATTTTCATAACACACTAGTTCGGGGGATAGTGGACAGACAACTGGGCAGCTTCGCTGTTATCGGCAGGTCTTTTTACAAACTTAGTTTTAGTTTTTAGTATAGTATTATACGAGTCTGGAAGTTCACCACCAACAAGGTTGTCTGGAAGAAATCTATTAAGCGATAAGACCACTCATTGTACTTTTAGTTATATTCCGTTTTTGTTATTTTATTATAATGTGGAGTACAATAAAGTGTCTATTATTATTATTATAACAGTAATGTTCGCATTTTGAAGGGTACGGTTAGATTACAGGCACATTCACCCGTCCGTTATGTCTCAGGGTCGGCAACGTGCGAGGGATACCTCTGGTTGCAAGCGTCCATACCATAGTGATGGAATTATTGTAAAGTGAACAAGGATTTGCTTTGGAGTGAGAGATAAAAAATTATAACATATAACACGACCTGACACAGTCAATGGAGAGCACAGACTATATAGTCTTGACATAACCACTAAGGCTCTTACACACATCTAGTCTATTAAGTTTACTCCACATAGAGGATGCAATAGTATCGATGTTCCATTCCAACACATTATTTTATTAACGCTTACCAACACGTTGGCCGCATGCTTATTTGACATTTCAGTTGTACAGAAAAAACGTATTATTAAATATGTATATTTTATTGTAACTTGTCTGCGATCGCCTAGTACATTATGGGTACCTTTGCCTTGAGGGCACAATCTATCGAATGTTATAGGTATGTGGTTTTCTATGTATAATATTGTATTTACAAAAAAAATGTATAAGTACCTTTATTTTCTTAGGTACTACCACTTGGCACTACTAGAAGAGTGAAGAGAAATTTTAAGTTCCCGTGCCACTACTGGTAGTGCTATGGGTAAAAGTACATTTCCAGTGACACTACACTGTTGCCAGTAGTTTCACGGGAAATATTATTTCCCGTGGTACGAGTGGGATATCTATAAGGGCTATTAAATCTCTAGATTAGTTATTTATATCTGTTTTTTGCAGATAAACTAACCGGTTTATTTTGAACCCAAGGTTTTCGGATAGCAATCCTCTTTTACTGAGTGGTAATAAAAAAAAACCTAATAATCTAACCTATCCAAGACGGATTTGCCTAGTAAGGATTTTACAAGCGAACATTAACTTAATTTTTGGAACAAATATTTTGTTTATCTTGCTTTGATATATGTACTTAGTAGTGCCATTGGTAATGAGGTAATCCACGGGTGATTTTATAATATGCCTTTAATCAACCAATAAGAATAGTAGTGGCACGGGAAAGCAAAATTTCCCTTCACTCTACTAGTTGTGCCAAGCGGTAGTGCCAAAGAAAAGAAAGTTATAAGTAGATAGTATATCAGTCATGTAGAGCCCATAATACAAGCTCTGCTTAGTTTGGGGCTAGATGATGCTGTGTGAAAATGTCCAGCATTATTATTATTATTAATTTCTTTTATAAATATTGCCTTGTTCGTTTGCTCATCTTGTGAGGCTTTGGCGCATTGCTGCAACGTGAAATTTTGCATACCGAAAAATGGACATAGACACTTTTAGCGTTTTGGCTTATTTTGAACAGCTTATAATTCCGATACCTAATTTCAAAAACTAGCTTAAATTTATTTTGTGTGAGACATTTTATCAACACTGATTTCTACTAATCTAAAAAGTATAATCTATTTTTTTTTTGTTTATAGTCTACGCCTGTTTAATATTAACGAAATAAATAACACAAAAATAAATTATAATCTTTATTGCAGTTATGTTTCATAGTGTGGACGGTTCGATAAATACATAACTATTTTAATATATAAAAATAAACAAAAGTGCAATGTGTTGTATAATAATCACTTTGTAAGTTCTGCATGCAAAATATACTTGGAATACATAGTGTAAAATAAATGAAAATGTATTTTATTTCTGGTTAATTATTATGTTATTTACGAAATCCATCATTTATTGCATTTTTAAAGTACGATTGCTTATTTGTCAACAAAGTCAATCAGGTTTGTAAAAGAAACGCAATACATACTTAGTGTTTTATCAGATCTTTGGTTATCATAGTTGGTAACCATTTGATGCGACGTGACTGGTGAGGAAGAGATCAAATTCTGCCATTCTTAATAGATTCAGTATGGATGTATAACAATGTATGTTGGAACAAATATTAAAAATGACAGTTTATATTATTTTTCTTGTACAAAGAATTTTCCACAGAAAACGGCTAACTAAATGCCATTTGAAAGTTAAAAGTCCGAACATATTTCGCTAACACAACCAAATCATTTTCAACAATCTAAACAACCATAGTTGGAAGCTCCATTCTCGTAGGTTGGAGAAAATGTCACGTGCAAGAAACAATAAAACAATTATAGCTTTTCTTATTTGTCTGTGACAAGTGGGATTTCATAGCTCTTTCACTAGAAGACGCTTTAGAAAGAAGAAAAGGATACTGTAAAAAATTTGGCTTCTTATCTTCGGTATTAGTACCATCTAGTTATTTTAAGTGAACTAGCCCGCCCTGCCACAGATCAAAAAAAGAAAGGCTCTCACGTTTGATGGAATTCGAAGTCATCATTTATCTCCAAGGTATTTTTGAGTACATGTCAAAATCGCCTCGTTCGTTCCATAATCTTTCGCAGCGCCCCCTAGTGACGGGTGGCGATAAAACCTACCTACGAACCTTTTTCGGAGTCATACAAAACCGTGCTCATTGTGATTGTAGGTAATACGGCTACGCCGCGCAATAACAGAAACCGGGGTTTCCAATTACGGTTATGCCCCACCAGTTTACATTCTGCAGCGCTCCCTAGTGACGTATCACGATACATCTTATCTAAGAACCATCCCGATTAAACCAGCCTTTAAATAAATAAAACCGCATTTAAATCGACCCATTAGTTTGGTAGCTACGTTGCCACAGACGGTTAACTAAACACACCAAAGTCGCAGGAAAAAATACATCACTTCAGCATTATTTTATAATCTTAATTAGATATTTTCCGGCAAAAAATATACATAGTTAATTGCTTTCAACGTTATTCGATCTAACTAACAAGTAAATTCTATAAAGGGTGAATAAAGACTACTCCTGAAAACTGAAATGGGACGTTCTCAGATCAAAATCTCGATAGATTATCACTGATATTAACGAAAGACAACCTTATAATGTCATTATTAAAAGTTCTGACTTCTGTACATCATTTAAGATTCAAACTAGAGTTGCTGGAGAACAAAAATATTTTCACCCGGTGTCCATAATTAAGAGCTAGAGATTAAATTAGCTACAAAACGACAGAAAGATCGACAAAAAACAGTGATATTTAAATTTAAATACCACTACCACGTTTAATTTAGGTTTATCGATTTTATTTTCACCCAGGGACTAACTTAGTGTCTTCAGTTTTCGGAAATAGTCCCATTGCACCAGATTTTTTTCGTAATTTATCCTAATTTCGACGCCAAGAGGTTTTAAAGTCCTGTCAATTCAATGTTACAACTTAAATTAGACTAGAAATTTAAAGGCACAAAACTTAAACGAAACTAGTATCAAGTAGTTTTAATCAGAATTGTATCTATTTTATTTTAATCACATGATTTAAAACAGTTAGAAATATACTTAAATTAGTTATTTTAAGTATCATGTCGTTTTATAGGAAGACCTTATTTAGATATTTTTCTAATAGAATATTAGAAATAAAATTACTAACGAAGAGAGTTTTCAAGTTTTCGGTCAGATAAAACATAATCAAACTCAAAATATTATGCTAAAATACATACATACTAATATTTGGTATTTACAATACTATTTATTAAACATGCATATAAAAATTTATCACCAACATAATTAAAAATATATAAATCTTTTAAGCTTTTGAGACGTTTAATACTGCATGCAAAACCTCGGGATATTTATTTATACTAGCTTCTGCCCACGGCTTCGCCCGCTAGGTACCCGGATAAAAAGTAGCCTATGTGTTATTCTGATGTATAAGCTATATTACTTTAAAGTTTCATCAAAACCCGTTCAGTAGTTTTTGCATGAAAGAGTAACAAACATACATCCTCACAAACTTTCGCATTTATAATATTAGTCGGATTATGTCAAAGTATTCTTTAAATTATCAGTTCGAAGAAGTCCACGGCTGGACATAGACCTTCCGTAAATATAGCCAGGACAATACAATATCTATACCAAGTTTAGTTTAATCAAGTATACTTGGCAAGTTTAGTACCATTTTGAACAACATTAACAATTCTTTTTCATGAAAAACCAAAAACTTACTTTAAATACCTGCAAATTGATAGAGTCATATTACATACCCGATTTTTTCACCATTAGGAGCGGTAGGATTTCTTTCATAAAATGTATATGGGACCCTTGAAGTATACCCTAACCATTAAAAAGAATCATTAAAATCGGTTCACAATCGGCGAAGATATCGCGTAACATACACACAAAAAAAAACAACAAAAGAAACCAGCTCCATTTTTGAACACGGTTGAAAACCAATAAGAATTATTTCATTTTTTTTTTACTTAGCTTTGATGAACCAAATATGGGTTGCCAAGTTTTTTAATAGGTAGTTAGGTACATAGTTTGGCATTGTTTAATAGGGACGAGACATAACACAAAATGAATAAACTGATAGGGGTTTCCCAACCAATTTCGTAATGTTGAATGTAATGTTTGGACGTGTCTCTGAACTACCCCCTTCCTACTTGGTATCCTCAAAGGTCTACTCTCTGATGTATCTGAGGATGACCATCACGGGGAATACAGTCGTGAGTATTTTTTTCCAAACCAATTTTCTTTGCCACCTTAAATAAAAGGACGTACGTAAATTCGCAAGGAGACCGCAGTAGGAGTAGTCAGATGCACGTGCAAACGTTATAATTGGCACGTGCTCACTTTTTGCATTCCGCATGACAGGTGGGACAAGCCCATAACCGCTTAATGGAATAATAACCGATTACACAATACACACGATTTTGCCGCCATATTTAATCTTGCCGCCATATTGGATTTATAACAATTAGTTCCCGTGAAAGTATCTTAGGGCGTTAATTTACCACAAACAAAACAAGCTTCTTTCCAACTAAGATCCCTTAATTAAGATAGAAAGTTAAACCTTAAGCTTCTAAGCGATAAGACCGCCTATTGTATTTTTTTTTTAGTTTTGTTAAGTTGTACAATAAAGTATTTTCATTCATTCATTCATTAATCTTATGTTACACAGACATAATGACCAAAACCTCTTGAGCGTTAATTAACTAAGTTTCTTTATAAAAATATACATTATCACTAAAGTAACGTACGTAGAATTAACTATAGTTTTTGAGAGCGCTTGGAGTAGAGATTAGAATTCTTACGTATTACCGGCACCCGCAGAAATCGGCACAGGTACAATATCTGAAACAAGTATATAAATAGAATAGAATAGAATAGAACAGAATAGAATATCATTTATTAAGACAGAATAACACATTAACAATTATTAAACTTAATTAATACAATTGGTGTGACATCAGTCTCTCGTCAATTTAATAAAATGTTATAAAATAATATCCTAGTTAATTTAAATAATTTCAATAGTCAATAAATTTGTGTATAATAAGATAAAATAAATTGTTGCAGATTCGTGCATGTCCATTTAATAAAATAACTAACCAGTAAGTTAACAATTTTTTTTTTTATTATTTTTTTTTTTTTTTTTAATAATCACAGCCAAATATTCAGTCCTGACCCCACAATGGCATTCCCTGTGTCGTGGGTATCATTATCAGGAACTACAATACCCATGTATACATATACCTAGTTACCGTTACTCGCATGTTATTAAATCATGTGTGTGGATAGAAATAAAACTAGTTAACTCGTCTTTAAAACGACAACATGGATATATTAGATACCAGCCTCTGCTCACGGCTTCGCCCGCGTGGTACCCATTAAAAAGTAGCCTATGTGTTATTCTCATGTATAAGCTGTGTTACTGCAAAGTTTCATCAAAATCGGTTCAGTAGTTTTTGCGTGAAAGAGTAATAAACATCTATCCTCACAAACATTTATAACGATTTTAAACAATTACTTAGGTAAACAGCGTTTTTTTTTTGTTGAATTTGAAATGACATATCAAATGAGAAAAGCAGTGTAAACACTGCGATAAAAGATAAGACTGAGTCCAACATATGGCAAAACGCGTCCATACAATCTTACTTAGATTTTTATTAGAAAAATCTCAAAAAAATAATCGAAATCAATGTATCTCTCTGATTAGATTAGTCATACTTATATTACTGGAACTTTACCACACTGTATTTATGAACTAATCAAATTTATCTTATGTTATCTCTAATATTGGCGCGTTTTGCATAGTGTTGGACTCAACGGAGAGAGAAAGAGGTTAGGCAAAATAGGGAATTCATTACAAAGATGATTAGTGAGAGAGAGTTATTTCTTACTCTCTATCACCTTAGTTTATTAAAGCGGTATTACCTCACGCATCGACGGACTGGTTCGCTAGAGATCCGTCCCACGCAGCTTCCTTGTGAGCGGCCGCCTGGCGTTTCTTCTCTGCAACAAACAATATACAAGATAATACGCTTTTTAAACAGGCCGGCGTTAAATATGCAAAGAATTTAGAAATATAATTTAGTTTATTTTGCAAAAACACGTTAAAAATAATCACAATCTATATCTATCTATACTATAATAAGAATGTAAAAGGTCAAATTCTGTACATTATAAATATTTTGTAAATTTTATTTGGAGGGCTCTCTATAATCGATACTGAAGCCAAAAATGATTATTTTTTCATTTTCGTCTGTCTGTCTGTCAGAATCTGGGCCGCGCATAGCGCCGAAACTACTGAACGAATTCAAATGATACTTGGCATGATTTGAGTTCATACTACGGGGTAGGACATAGGATACTATTTATCCCGAAATTCAGCACGGTTCCCTTGAGAGGGGATCAAATTCAAAATTTGTACTTAGTTGAAATTCATTAACGCGTAGTCCGATTTCATTCATTATTTTTTGTTAGAAAGCAGGATTGATGGCAATCGCGAACGTAAGTTGATAAACATTAGTTGCAAAAAAGGTCCAACTCATAATTATACTGGTTGCAAGAACCAGCGCTGGTCTTCCGTCAAAGGTTTACGAGATCCAACAGACAGGCCGTTCTGGCCCGGTCCGGTGCGTTCTGGTCACAATTATAAACTTTTATGGAGAACACGGTTGGTAATGTAGGACCCATGGCAAATGCAAATGGAGGACCCATTTGCTGTGGGGAAGATCTCCCACTGGGCTGATCCATCTGATCCACTTGCTCGGGCTCCTAGGACCGACAGTTCTTCGTCGGAGGTATTGGCCTCGATTCTGTAGTACACTAAATTTAAACTGCCGCTCTCTTTTACTGATAGTGTACGCAAGAAAGAGATGGCAAGAATTTTACTGCTGTGTGCTGCTGTCAAATCAGTTTACGTACCGCTTTTCTTCGTGTTTATAGTCAGCATGTTTTGAAATCACGACTAAATTTGTATGGAAAACTTAAATCTGACTAATTTGACAGCACTAAAATTGTAGCTTTCTCTTTCTTGCTTGCACTATTAGTAAAAGAGAACGACAGTTTAAATTTAGTTTAGTTAGTATACTACAGAATCGAGGGCACTATACAATGTTTAAGTTGAGTAAAAACTTCGCTTGCGCGATCTAGTCACTTCGATGCAATGGCCATCTGTGTATTGAGTATGGTAGCTCTTCGTCGATGTGATGTTACGTAGCTCAATCATAAGGCGAGAGATGTCGCTACACTTTCACAAAATTTTAAAACTGACGTATATTTTAATCATCGATCGTAGGGCCCCCTAGTAACTTGTGGAGATATAAAACAAAAAAACAAACAACTGTACTTCCGATGATCTCACATACTCAGCGCGTAGAACTTTGAGTATACCAAGTAGGGGGTAATCAGAGCCACGCCCAAACATTATATTTGGCACATGCGCACATTTCGCAATTGCATTCCACGTGGCAGGTTGCAAGAAGCCCATCGGCGTTATATGGCGATATAACTTACCCTAAAAACATCCTTGAATATATACAAATTGATTGCAAAAAAACACATTTCAATCCCGATAAGCCGTTTCGGAGAAAAATTATAACAGACAAACCAACAAACGAACAACTTCTTATGACAAACGCATAGACGAGCTCTATATGTTGAGGGTAAGATTAATATAACACGGGCGCTTCGTGACAAACATGCCGTTTTCTCTTTCTCACCTTCGTGAAACAACGCGACCGGGCAACGCATGCTAACCGGCCCGCTTGGATAGTGGAGCTCTTCTGTGGCAAGTAAACCCCTCAAATTTGGGCTCATATGATTATTTTTGACGATTTCATTGAGCTTGGTAACAAAGATCTGATGATGGAGACAGGAGGTAGGAAGTAGTTTAATTTTTTAAACTACACATTTGTTTATCAAAAGACCAGCATAACTATAATACAGATTCAAAGAAAATGTATCGGGAGCAGTAGCTTCGCTTGTCGCCGGTGACGGACTCAAGCCTTTACAATGGAGGGCGGCGCTGTTCACCTCTAGCGATGGTGATGAGCCGGCGCTCCTCGGCACGCTCCTGCCGCGCCGTGCTGAGCTTCACGCCGAGCGCGCCCGACACCAGCCGCCGCGCCAGCGCCGTGCACGTCTCCGGACGCTGCCTGGAAACATTATCCACGATCTATGACATTGCTCCTTCCATTCATGTTTACGGATCAATGGAAGGATCTCATGTTGGTATAAAGATAATTTATTTGCTTAAACATGCGTTAATATTATGATATTATAGTGAGTGACACAACATGCTTTACCGATATCGGTGTGCAAACCGACAGACTGACACGCATGACGTAAACATTTAAAATCTTATTATAATTTATAAATCAATCACAGACAAAGTTAAACACAATAAACCTGAAGCACTGTGAGCATGGTGGTGTATGAATCGACAATCTATGTCATTGGTGGAATGGTGTTTGCGGATCAATGGAAGGATCTAATGTTGGTATGCCTGAAGCACTGTAAGAATGGTGGGGTACGAATCGACAATCTATGTCATTGGTGGAATGGTGTTTGCGGATCAATGGAAGGATCTAATGTTGGTATGCCTGAAGCACTGTAAGAATGGAGGTGTATGAATCGACAATCTATGTCATTGGTGGAATGGTGTTTGCAGATCAATGGAAGGATCTCATGTTGGTATGCCTGAGGCACTGTGAGAATGGAGGTGTATGAATCGATAATCTATTATGTCATAGGTGGAATGGTGTTTGCAGATCAATGGAAGGATCTCATGTTGGTATGCCTGAGGCACTGTGAGAATGGAGGTGTATGAATCGATAATCTATTATGTCATAGGTGGAATGGTGTTTGCAGATCAATGGAAGGATCTCATGTTGGTATTCCTGAGGTACTGTTGGTGGTGTAAGAATCGATAATCTATGTCATTGGTGGAATGGTGTTTGCAGATCAATGGAAGGATCTCATGTTGGTATGCCTGAGGCACTGTGAGAATGGAGGTGTATGAATCGATAATCTATGTCATTGGTGGAATGGTGTTTGCAGATCAATGGATGGATCTCAAGTTGGTATGCCTGAGGCACTGTGAGAATGGAGGTGTATGAATCGACAATCTATGTCATTGGTGGAATGGTGTTTGCAGATCAATGGAAGGATCTAATGTTGGTATACCTGAAGCACTGTGAGAATGGTGGTGTATGAATGGTATTTTAGTTTAATCTAAGTAATTTTAGGCAATAACGTATAAATCAATAATTATAGCAGAAAATAAATATAACATAGATACATACCTGTAAGGTTGCAGGAACTCGGCGCTCTTCTTAGCTTTATTCCTGGACTCGAGGGTAGCTGCGTGGAGCGGTCGGCATTTGGCCAGCGTCCGCGGCGTGGTTAACACTTCGGCAGCTGAAATGATCCAAAAGACCATACGTTAGTTATAAGACACCTCTTGAAAACTGAAGACATAGGTAGGTATATAGCCTCCCCTACCTAAGGCCTAAGTTTTGTGTGCCATGTCTAGACTTCCCATCTTTCGACCTTCATGAATGAGGAATTTTGACCGAAAATTTGAGGATTTTGAGGAATTTTACTGTTTCGTCGTTTTCGCGGGCGTTATCGGATTCTGCGTAATTACGCAGACTTTACGTGTTGATAAGTAGTGTTAATTTATACTATTATAATATGTATGTTAGTGTTATGTGTTATATTATATGAAAATAAAGTTTGTACCGATAAATAATCTCAACGCAGACAGAGTCGCGGGCGCCCCTCTAGTATATAATCTAAACAAGTTTATGTTAAACGACCTTGCCCAGCACATTAATGCTAATTACCCGACTGGGGCTCGCGAAAACTGTAGCTAATTGCTACAGTTACATCAAATTAGTCAAGCTGTTTTTTATGATAGCAGTAAGACCCGCATAAAGAATCCGGTCTATTATTTTTGCACGCCTATGTAACTTTGTGGTGGTGGTAGCGTTTATATCTAACAGTTTACGTATTTATTTCCAATAGACACAGGTCGTTGAACTTGTTTTTACCCGACTGCCCAGAGGGTAATAAATAATAATAATAAATAATGCTGGACATTTTCACACAGCATCATCTAGCCCCAAACTAAGCAGAGCTTGTATAATGGGAACTACATGACTGATATACTACTTATATAAATTTTTTTTGTAAATACATACATAATATATATAGAAAACACCCAGACCCGAGACAAATATTTGCAGATACAAACATTTGTCCCGTGGCGGGAATTGAACCCGCAACCTTCTGCGTCACAGGCGGACCTTCGCCCACTGCGCCACAGAGGTCGGCATGTTTTTAGTTAGTAATATGTTGGTAATGTTTTTAGTTAGTAAAATCTCGGAAAGAATGGTTATTGCATGTGCTGGTAATAGTACCTACTGTCATTGAGATGAGATAATATTACTTTATATATAACTAGCTAATGCTTGCGGCTTTGCCGAGTGAAGTCGTGTTTGAAAAAAAAACGACACTCCCATACAAGCTTTCACCTCCCGATTTCCCCCTTTTAAATGTAAAAATCCAAAAACCCTGAAACACGTCATTATTCATTAATGCTCAGTAGCTGTAATTAAAATTTTCATGTATCTAACTTCAAAGAACAAAGACTTTCATACAAAGTTTCCAAAAATCCTTTCTTTAAAAAGCGGATTATAAAATAAACTTCTGTTCCAAATTTCTGCTTCCTAGACTTAGTAGTTTTGGCTGTGCGTTGATAGATCAGTCAGTTAGTTAGGACATACGATTTTATAAGTTTAGATGTATCGTAATAGGTTTTTATATGGTGATCTATACTTCTAACGTAAGTTTAGGTATCTAAACGACCCCAAAAATGTGGATAACATTCGCGAGCTAGCAAAATTTCGAAAATGGGAACGCGGGAAAAGCGGCGTGTTTTTGGCTTCACTTCGCCTCGTATTCGCGGCTTCTGGTATAGTCTGTTTTAAGTTCCGTATCACAGACACAAGGTGCGTGCATTGCCATTGCATGTCTCTATATCGGATATTGAAAGTAGAACAAATAGACACCGCATGTAAATGGACAAAAACCTGTAACTTTATACTGTACCGTATAATCATTATACTGTATTTTTACTGTATAATAATTATATCTTCGATTATTAACATTAAGTAAGTCAAAGTGCACTGTCCCTGATTAAGGCTATATTTTATTTTAATAAAAATAGTTTCAGTTTGAAATCGGAATATTTTTCAAATGCAGTCGGAAGAAAAAGCGCTGCTTGGCTGCTTTATCGGCATGCGCTTCCCGAATCGGTTGGACATACGTGAAAATAATATAATACAGAAACATTCGTTATCAGTCGGCATATTTTAGCAACAAAAACAGTTTTTATGTTAAAAATAAGTTAACGCAGATGAGACGAGAGGCCTTTTGCACACGTGATAATCTTCTGAGCCGATTTTGACGTTTATTCAAAATGAACAACTCAAGTATATACAAAGCTACTGTTACGAAAATGTTACAAATGTATGAGCTGCCGAAAAAACAAAGCAGTTATCCAATTAGACAAGCGTCTAGTTTGGTATATTGTGGCGCGTAAGTAAGTGAACGAAGAACAGACCTAACCTAGTTCTGGTACGCTACGCGGAGTCAACAACCGCTGACGTAAGAATATGCGGCACGATTCGAGACGATTTAGCAAAGGAGGTTATACGGGAGGCTTTAAGAAGAGGCTGGGCGCGGCGATGTGCTTGCAACCTGTAACGTGGAACGTAAAACGCGGGCTTACGCTAAATGTAATGTTGGACGACAGTCCTTATTTGGTATCCTTAGATCTACGCACTGCGCATGTATCTGAGACGATTAAGCAAATGAGATAACGAAAGCTTTAAGAAGGTGGCGACGGGGTTGCAACTTTTAACGTGGAATGCTAACTTCTTGCAAAACACGGCCATGTGCCAAATGTAGTTTTGGACGAAATCATCTATTTCGTATCCTCAAAGACCTAAGCACTGACTAAGGATGACCAATTACCCATCGTGGGGAATATAAGCGTGTTTGTTTAGTTTTATGGTGTTATATTCGTGTGCAATAAGAGGTAGTTTGTTAGTTTGTTACCATTTATCTCAGAAACGGCATAACGGATTGTGGAAAGCCACAAGTCACATAGGAGGCGCAGAAATACGACGATGGAAAAAATGAGTTTTTAAATTCTGTAAAAATATTACTTGTTGCATGGCGTGACAGAGACATAACAGTGAGAGCATGTACGCTCTTAAAATACCTTGATTGAAACACGGAAATCGAAGGAATTGAAAAAAGTGCCTTGGAAAAGTAACTTTCAACAAGTATCGCTACTTTTCCGGAGTATTCGAGACAGGTTTTTGTCGCATACCTGAATAACCCATTGAATAAGACTATCAACCGGGAAGCAAGGTTCACAGACGAGCAACAAGTATTTAGTAATTTTTGCTGTGAGTGCACGTTAAATTCATGCAATTAATGGCGTAGCATCGCTTTCTAGGAAGTTGCAAGTGAAAAGTCGATGGTTTTTTATTGAATATCGTACTAGCGCTACTAGCGACTATTTGTGCGAAATTTGATCACGTGTTTTTCAGACTGAATTATTCCCATCTGTCACCCTGCTCTGTCCCCCTAGGGTTGTGGTGATAAATGTCTAAGAACCATCCTTAAAGTTATATAAATCGATTGCAAATGTACAGCGTTTCAATCGGATAAACGGTTTCGAAGATAAATACATAAAATACAAAAACCCGCGGAAGTACTAGTACTACTATTTCGTCGGCTAACAACACCGCTCAAATCGAAATTTTGCGGTTTTGACATTTTTATGCCATTGGATAGATCTTTTCACTGCGCTTCTGTTCACCAATACATTGCATTTAAACCAATC
This sequence comes from Perizoma flavofasciatum, assembly GCA_958496245.1. Classification (NCBI taxonomy): domain Eukaryota; kingdom Metazoa; phylum Arthropoda; class Insecta; order Lepidoptera; family Geometridae; genus Perizoma; species Perizoma flavofasciatum. The sequence continues at coordinate 2,746,609 of OY292439.1, read as the reverse complement.
ACATTTTTTATTTCAGCATTAGCTATTTCAATTCTATGGACTTGTGCGGGGTTGATAAAACAGTTTTTTGGTTCTCCTGAAAAGTTAGGAAAATCGATTTACGCGGTGTTATTAGCTAGCCGACGATTCCTACCGCCAAGCAGTAATGCTCGTATTAATGTGTTCCGGTTTGAAGAGTATAGGTACCGCTGAAATTGCAGGCTAATGAGATTTTTCACCCGTTATGTCTCAGGATTGGCAACCTCTGGTGTTGCAAGCGTCTATAGCACTGTCTCTCAAAGTGAGCGATAACGCCCCCTTGTGGGCGCTGGAGGCCTTCAGGGGGCGGTAGAAGGCTCTAGAAGATATTGGGGGCGCTAAGGCGGTCAAGAGGGGAAAGCATAGGTTGTTGTTTAAAAACTGGGGGCGCTAAGATTTTTTTTATTCTCAAAGTGGACGGTGGGAATTATAAGTTTGAGAACCTGTGGTCTATAGGTTCGCTAACCGCTTACCATACCAACGGATGAGCCGTATGCCATTTGAGTTGTATGTGTAAAAATGGTAACAATCAATCAAACAACCTCTTAAGGCAAACACTTTCACACATGCTTACGCAGTGCTTCAGCCCGTAGGAATACGGGCTCCTGTCGCCGCAGGTACTTATGTTGCAAGCCATTGCGACACTGAACACTGAACCGTGAGATTTGAAGGGTTACCAAGAAGTATGGATCAGTCGGGATATTTACGGATTCCGATAATTAGGTCAGGGCTTACCGTCTAGATTTGTTAGGACATGAAAGTCTGTATATCGGTCTGGTCTGAACTTTGGATTTTTCCGGACCCAGACCATATTACCCAGACTAAACTGAAGGCCATGAACCGTCCATTAACGAACGAAACAATCGAATCATAATAATGCCATGCCTCCATCTCGATAGCCATTGAAATTAGTGTGATCGCCCCGCTTATCATTATAAGATCATGTCTTTAGAAATTCGTACCGAAATTATAAATATTTCTTCTTCATCATCGGACATTAACATTTATTATTTATCACTAGTTTATATGGAAAACGAAATAGTGTGCGCGTGTGACGTGACATATTTTAGAGTTGTCTGCACTACATGCAAATATTTTAATCAAATTGCACATAATAAGGAAATTACCTTTAAAATCTGTATAAATAATGTCAATAATAACAAATTTAAATAAACATCTCTCGTAAGCAAACGGCCTACAAAAGCTACGAGGTTAGCCTACTGAACTAGCTGTTTTGTTCTCTCTCGTATTTTATAATACATGTTACGTTCTGTTGAGGGCGGTGGTAACAGGCTCAAGTTCAAGGCGGCGATGGATCGCGTCCTGCATAAATGAGCGTATTGTAGAAAAGTAGCACGCAGAACGAAACTGAAAGTGTTTGATCCAAGGCCACGGTGCCTTTAACTACTGCAATGGCCTTTCCATGGTCCGAATAGATGGGAGTGGAGAATTTAACAGACTTCAAAATAAGAAGGTTCCACTTATTCGTTACGTTCTTTTTAACTGATCTCCTCTGAAGCAGTGGCGTTAACTTGCGCGAATATAAAATATTATCCTATCTACTATAATAAACGCGAAAGTCTGTGAGGATGGATGTTTGTTACTCTTACACGCAAAAACGTCGTAAAAACGTTCATCAGAATAACACAGGCTACTTTTTATCCGGGTACCTCGCGGGCGAAGCCGTGGGCAGAAGCTAGTTACAAAGCACTGTTCGCTATAGATTTAGACCTCGATCTCAGGCAATTACGCAAAGTTACGATGAATGAATCGATTGTGCCGTAAAACAGGCTTGAAGTTGCAATTTCGTGGATTAAGATTCAAGTTACTCAATTGAAAGGTAGTTCAGAAATAGGTAATTCTTGGAATTTCGTTTTTTAAAAAAAATGATGTGAATATTAGGGATATTTTCATAATCTGATCAAGAATAAAATTGTGACGTTTACAAGCTGGTGGAGTCATATATACAGGGTGTCCCGGACACCGTGGTGGGGAACATTGTTTGTCCTACGATCTTTTGGATTTCCATGTGACAATGACCTCTTGTGACACTCAAAAGTCAACTAAACAGCTGTTTAGTTGTTTTTAGGGATGTGCTAAGAGCAGGTAGTATGAAAACTTTGTTGGTCATTTCATGAATGAAAAACATGGAAATCCAAAAAGTCGTAGAAAACAATGTGCCCCACAACGGTGTCAACGACCGGCATTATATACTTTTTTGTTCGGTTCCTAAGGGTCATAGCATGTTAAATAGCCTATAACCTTCCTCAAGAATTAGGCTATCAAACGCAATTTTTTTTTTCAGATCCGACTGTTTGTAACAGAGATATAGATTTCCATGTATTAACCTAGCAAGTCGGAGTGTCCAATGGTCAGGCCATCAGGCGCAGAATCACCAACCGATGGAGAAGAAAGGTTCTCGAATGGTGACCACGAACCGGAGAACGACGCATTGTGGGAAAGCCCTCGAACGTTAAAGTTGCTGGAAATCCGTGGATGGATGTGACACAAAATAGTTCGCCATAGCTTTGAGGGAGGCCTATGTCAATCAGCGGACTTTTACAGGCTATTGATAATGATGATGAATCTAACCTATGGACGCTTGCAATACCAGCTTGCAGTATCAATCGCGCGTTGACATAACGGGTGAAAGTCTCATGCACCTGTAATTTCACCGGCACCCATACCCTAGCTATTTTGCGTGCGATATCTGTCTGTTCCTAACCTTCGTATATGGAGCAGAGCGAAAAACATTAATGCATAATTGCATGTGTAGTAATTATTTAAAATCGCACAGGGAAGCCGCAGAACATAACACAACTTTATGTAAAAAAAACATAAAGGCACTTATATTCCTTGATGGCGGTCGACATGCGATATTTCGTGAACTCAATAAATGGCATTGCATTAGGAAACGAAATTTAATTGAAAAGGTAATGCGAGTCGTCTCAAGACCCAAATTTTTTTGCACTCTTTTTTATTTTTAAAATACCGGCTACTTATCTAATCATATTTTCATGGCTCCCGACAGGTTACGAAACTCTCGAACGAATCAAAAAGTTAGTTAATGTAAGTAAAATTCTTTGGTAAAGCATCGCAAATTGTTTAGCTTTATGGTTACAATAAAACGAGCGTGCTAATCAGAATTACATCAATGTTATGCGTTACGATAATCTTATTACGTTTGCATCATTTTATTTTACGACGATAACAGGTTGATAACGGTATTTGGAACAGTAATAAAATCGTTTGGGTCGGACTTTAATGTCTTATAAACAATATTTTTCTTTATTGTTTTATTACAAGCTCATGCTTAGTTTGGGTCTCATTAGAAATTCCACTCAGTATGTAGTACCTATCCTGGATGGATTGTGTGAAGAATGACATGATTAAGAAAGGAGTGAGTACTGAGATGACGGCTGGTAGAGGAGAGTGGAAGAAGAACACATGTTGTGCCGACCCCACGTAATGTGGGATAAGGACAAGAAGATGATGATGTAGTACCTATCCTATCTGAATATTATGTATGCATTGTGAATCTGTATTTTTCATCTTTAGTAATAAACAATTTTATCTGTATCTTATCTTTTTAATTTATTAGTAAACTCAACAATCATGATGATGCGTTGTTTTTAACGAAATGGCAAGTAATTATTACGTTAACATTAATGTGTAAGCTTGTTTAAAAATGATCTACATTGTTTTTTACAGTGTCTCTTCCACGGAGTTTCGTAGTTTGTCTGTCGTCCAAAATTATTGTTGTTTTTATTTGAAAATCTACTAATAGATAGTTATTTATACAGGGTGTCCCGGAATATGTATTTAATGCCGGCAGGAGGTCATTGACACCGTGGTGGGGAACATTGTAGTTTTACGACTTTTTCAAAACAGAAAAACATGGAAATCCAAAAAGTCGTAGAACAAACAATGTTCTCCACCACGGTGTCAATGACCTCCTTCCGGCATTATATACACATTCCGGGACATCCGATGTATAATATATTGCATTCATGAATGTATGTATAAGTATACTTGTTATATCTAATAATTCGTCACTATGTATGTACTGTCTATACACCACCGTCCTTTATCTTTCACGTCAATTCCTGTCCATCCAAAGGTTGTCTGGAAGAGATCGCTATCCTACTACTATTATAAACGCAAGAATTTGTGAGGATGGATGTTTGTTACTCTTTCACCCAAAAACTACTGAACGGATTTTGATGAAACTTCACAGTAATATAGCTTATACATCAGAATAACACATAGGCTACTTTTTATCCGGGTACCAAGCGGGCGAAGCCGTGGGCAGAAGCTAGTAAGCGATAAGACCGCCCATTGTACTCCCGCGATTAGCTTTAAATTTGCTGTTTGAAATAGTAAGCAGCATGTTATGTTGTGTACAATAAAGAGTTATCTATCTATCTTTAAAACTCCTAGCCGCGAATAGCCTTCGTGTACCGAGTGTATATTTACCAGTGCAGTACTGAAGTGTAACAAATTATACACCTCCCATCCTCATGGTCGGTCAATTAATGAAAATAATGAACCAACACCGAGCCGCTTGTTGTTTACCAATTATAGCAGGTGCATACTTTCCTTATGCAATGTTACATGAAATTGAAAGTATACCTAATCTAAAGTGTTGTTCATTAGCTGCTACACAAAACATGATAAGGAATAACATATATTTTTTAATTCGGCTACTTGCATTCGATAACAGGAAATATATATATGAGTACAAAGAGTACTGTCTTATGACAGATTTTTATGAAAGTATTTGCCATAAGCTCAGTGCAGACATATTAATATCTTAGAGAGAAATGAAAACTGGGACATGAATTAATTTAATCGACGAAAGATTACATTGGAACTGTTATGAATAATAAGTACTTATCTGTGCGATATTATTGTTTTTGGATACCTCCAATGTAGTGTTATCTTTATTTTTTTCTGTGTAAATTGTGTATGTGCATCAAATATTTTTTTTTGTTTCTAACTCACCAATTTTGGAGCTGCTGAAGACGATCAACGCGTGCGTATCATCAACCCACTTGATCTCGAAACCCGTGTCCTTGTACTCACTGAACAACGAGAGCAAATCGTTCGTCTTAAACTCACTTGGAAAGTCATACACTTCCACAACATGCCCAAAAGCCTCATCGTACGGCCCACTGAACAGTTGCTGACCGCGAGTTTGGTACTGGCCGTAGTTGTTTTTAGCTTTGCTTATGTGCACTTTTCCTACAGTAGACGTCAGCTCTTCGAGCAATGATGGATCCAAGCATTCCCCACTATCATCGAACACCGCGTCCCAATCGTTTTCTTCACGTTTCAGTGAAACTTTTGGCTCTAGCTTCGGTTTACGTAGCTCTGGTTCAGATTCGATTTCGTCATCAGCGACTGGCTCAGGTGGCGATTCTGTATTCGTAACTAACTCTTTGTTCGTATTCACAGGATCCGAAATGACTAGCACATCCGAGTGGAAGCTCTGTTTTATGAGTCTCTTACTACTCCTATTGATCTCTTGAGAGGCTCGTTTCAACTCATTCTTCTCGACGTCCTCATCCTTGCAGTATAAATAATCACTATCGATAACATTGCTTTGATTAGATTCGTTCACGGCCATGTTTTCCTCGGACTCATTTGTCCTCCAATCGCTGTGGTCTGACGTGTAATCGCGATTGTTATCTGCGTATTCACTATAATAATTGGGGGTGTAGAACCCTAGCTGTCCGTTCGCAAAATAATCTCCTATATAAAAACTCTCAGCTTCAACTTCGCTATAACTATTATCAATAACATCACTAAACGGTATTGCACTATCACTATTTGGCACTTGGAAGCCTAAAGGCACAGATTCGTTTGTATCGCTCGATGTAGTTTTGTCTTCTATACTGGGTGCCTTGTGAGATCTTTGATTCCTGAGGTGAGGCGGTGTGTAAACGTTGCAGAAGGTTTTGTCTATGGATTTCCTTGGCGTGTTGTGAGCGGATTTTTCCTTGGACGGGGGAGACTTCGGACACTTAGTTCCCTCTGTGCTTTGGTTCGTTCGTTTGCTTGTGTCCGTCTTGATTTCGTCGGTGGGGTTGGGTTCTGCTCCGCGCAGTGCCCTCGGCACGTAGACGGCGCGATCTGGACGTCGAGGTTTGGTAGAGCCAGTTCTGTCGACAACATACAAATAATACAATCTATATGCAACGCAAAGTTACTACTAGAATCGTTGCAGATAGGATTAGATATTATACTGGTTTCGTCACTTACATGTAGTGACATTTTGAAACAGATACCCACATAACGTTACCAAATTGTTGCTAAACTATTACAACACCACGCGGCGCCAACACTCTACAAATGAGAACAATCAGAACTCAAGCGCATAAACAGTTCAATGTCATTAACTAGCACATAAATGCTTTGACGATTATAACAACACAAGTCATCTGGACAAGCAACGTGAGTCAACAATCAGTCAAAGATTTAGCAAATTGATGATTCAATGTCAAAAACTATCACAAAACTGCTAATTGACTAATTTCCATTCACAAAACACTTACGGCTTAGTGCAACAGTGCAAACTACCAAAATTGCTAGCTGAAATAGTCACGTAACAGCCAAGTAGGGCAAGGCCACGCATTTACTGCCGGTCGTCGGTGGATGGCACACTTTCAACCATTTCGGCCGCGGCCCGCGACCGGTTTGTGTAATTGCCGATGATAGTCTGCGGTACCAATTTGGTAATCATTTTGTAACATCGCGAAAGAGATCATTAGACCGCTCTTTTGTGACTGCGGTACTGCAATGTTTTAGTAAACAAATGAACTAAATTGTGTCAAGATAATTGCTTTAATGTCGCATGTGTGTACCATTGAAATCCTAATGACAACATGGCTAGTTGGATTGGCACATAAAGCTGCTTTTAGGTTTTTCTCAATATTCTTTTACCCGTATTTTGCTATAATAAACGTAATCTTGGACAAAAAGCACATCATGATTATCACGATAATCTCATTAAATTGTATATATTCATAATATATACAAGTGGTTTCTCACTTGGTATTCTATCCTGTGTTTTTTACGATTTGATGTCAATCGGCTGGCAGACGACGGCATCAGTGTTGCAAAATATCTATCTTACGCCTCAGGGTTTCAACAGCAAATGCAACACTGCGCAAGCCTTGTATGTAATACCAATTTAATTCATAGAAGGCCATACAAGCAATCGCAAGCAGATGGTCCAGTTACAGTCGATTATCCATAGCTTTAAGGTCAGCTTGTTTGATAATTGGTATTTGCAATGATTATTGTATAAAGGTCAACATGTCGAACGGCTGTTATTATATCACGCAGTACCTTTGCTTCAATGCATAACTTAGGCACTTTGACCAATGAAGGGGGCAAAATCTCAATTTGAGTTGAGTTTTAAAACTTAAAACTCTTCAACTCAAATTGTCATTTTATGATGTACGTGACACGGTACCTAGTGATACGAACAATGCTAGGATCAGATGTGTGGGGGTCCCAATCTACTTTAGCAGGCAAGCAACGCCTGTTGCAGGATGATGCTATTAATAATGCGAAGTATGGGTCCCAATCTACTTTAGCAGGCAAGCAACGCCTGTTGCAGGATGATGCTATTAATAATGCGAAGTATGGGTCCTAATCTACTTTAGTAGATTGGGTCCCAATCTACTTTGCGTATACATAAAAATTAAAGCAAGATTTTAGTAAACATCTTGCTATGTTAATCATCTTATCTTAGGCAAATAAGCAAATATTTAACTCACACAGTTTAGCAGCTGTTCCTACAAATGAGGAAAATATGCCGTTTACATGAAATTATTAATGTAGGTATCAATTGACTCTTTGTTTTCAGTGCCATTACCTTACTGCATTTTTTTTTAAACAAAGTAACTTACATCGTGTGACTTTAAATCCTATTCAAGGGCAGCATGCTGTTATTCCACTCACAATCACAAGGCATTCACACCACAATCACTTTAATCCGCGATAAGGGCCCGGCAACACGTCAGCTCGCATCGAGGTGCAAATATCAAATGATGTAGGAAGTGTTTTGGTACCGACCTGATCTTTTCCTGAGACTGCGCTCGGCGCTGCGTTTGCGCCGCCTTGCAACCTCCCACCGCCGCGCCTGTTAAACAGCGTTACATAAAGACACCATGTTTTTTGTTGCATGTATATAGTTGCGTTTACTTTACTGCAGTTCATTGTGAGCATTTCTGCACCTGAAGCAGGAGTGCTTACATAGAAATTGTCGAGAATGAAGGTATTCGCTATAACAAGCAGAATTAAATCCGAATGATTATAAATTTAGATTATGTACAATAATAATAATAAATAATGCTGGACATTTTTCACACAGCATCATCTAGCCCCAAACTAAGCAGAGCTTGTATTATGGGAACTACATGACTGATATTATACATAGAAAAACACCCAGACCTGAGACAAATATTTGCAGATCTTACAAACATTTGTCTCTTGATAGGAATCGAACCCGCAACCTTCTGCGTCTCAGGCGGACCTTCGCCCACTGCGCCACAGAGGTCGTCACAATAAATCACAGATGGTCCCAACCGTCCATGTACGAGCTTTTTGTTATCTGTGTTGTCTCTGTGTGTATCATTTTAATTTTATATTAATTCCAAGCTCTGTGGCTTGAAATAAACAATTTCAAGCAACAGATTTTTTTTAAATAAAATAATAACTTTTTTTTTATAAAATAATGCTGCAGGCTTTTTTTTGGTAACATTTACAACTTTCAGTTAAGTTTATTTTTTGATATTCTTGTGTATTCATTTGTTAGTATGCGAAATGCAAGAAGTCAGTATATAAGTTATTATTGCAGGTCGTGTGTCTGTTTATCTGTTTTTGTTCAAAACGGCTTAACCGATTGTATTGTACTGCGACGCAGAGTCGTTAGGCTTAATGTTGTTTCGTAATTATCTTGTATGATTTCTAAGAAAGTTTTTAGATAGATTTTGTCAACAAGACTGGAGTTTTAAAATCTTGCAAAAATGTACTTTGGATAGTAATAAAAACAAAACTTTATTTCTAATCTCTATTCTAGTCTCAATAGTTTTAGATTAAAATATTCTTGTGCTATCTGTTAACTTTATGAATTACCATAAAGTAACACAAAAGTTCAAACGTATTATTTTACACCGTACCAAAGCTACGTAAGTACCTACTTTAATAACAATAAAATAATATGCGAATTCTCACAAACTGACAAAACAATTGAATTTGTTACGAATACATTCACTTATCTTGTTAACCGAATTACATCATACCAACTTATAAACTTCACGTAATGTGCGAAAAAAAGAATGGATTACCGATCAAGCTAAAGACAAACTGACATTTAAATAGAATTGGCTAGCGAGACTCTCCTAGAAAATCACTAATTATGCACGCCGTAATCACACAAAAAGTTTTATCAATTTCATTGAGGTAATTTATTTTAGATGTTGTCCTATGAATTAAGGTGGAAATGCAGTTACTAGTGTCACATCAGTCTATGTGTAGTGAATGTAACTAAGTCGGTAGGTACATGCTTGGAACCACGTTTTTGTACCTGGCATTGCATTAGGTGGATTAGAGCTTAATCTAGGTACTTGTCTCAGCAGGACTATAGTAAACAAACGTTCATACGAGTACGCTAGCTAACGAAAACGCTTAGAAATAAGAAATGATACTGGGAAGAAACTGACTGCGTACCTACAGCTTTTGTCGTTTTAAAGTTTAAATGTTAAAAACCAATAATCTACCCATTTAACTAACCTATTTAAATGAAATCTGAAATATACCTAACACGGATTTTTATGCGGATATCACGCAAGCAAAGAACAATTTTGTTGAAGTATGATCGCTACAAGCTCGAAATAAGCTTAGAAGCTGAGTCTTTGCCTTTACAATAGCAACTTTTGTAATCAGTAAGTGTATGTTCATCAGTTATCATTATCAGGTGAATAAAAGTCTGTTTATTTTTTGTTGATTTTTTTATATTTGCCACCGCAAACGCAGATTGGACGCCCTTCGGTTTAAGTGAAGCTTTAGTTAGTGATTTCACGTTACGCTAACTTTAACATGGACACTTAGTCTAGAATGCGCATGTTGCTCCATAGCATTTCAAGGATTGAAAGGTAAGGTTTGATTAGGCAATAATATAGTTAAGCACTTTAGCTTTGCGAGCTAAACGTTTAAATTGCTTTCATTAATCTTCTACTTTTAGAGTACGGTGAACCGATTTTTATCCATAAGTCGTGTGACCGAAACCCGCCGTGCACATAAGTGATAATTTCATTAGGAATTATCACTATCCAAATTTATCAAGAACTTGTTTAAGAATAGATTTTATAAGCAGTAGCTACTGGTAGTAGTACTTCGATATTTTTCTACTAGAAATCTAACATTTTCTACCAAGTATTTTATTTTACACGTATTTAAATAAACGAGTGTCAGTTTAAATACGTGTGTTGTACCTAGTATCACGACTTATATAGAAAGAAAATACATTTTCCCATCAGCACAACACAACATACCATTCGACAAAGGGTGTCACAGGACACAGAGCAATACACATAACAAAAAAGTGTCTAGTATGTAGATAGATAAAACTTTATTGTACACCCCACTATTATGTTGCTTACAAATTCAAACAGAGCAAATAACAAGCTAATCGCAGCCCGCTTAGCATGAGCACCCAAGACAACGTTTTGTCTACGAAAGAAAACAAAAACTATTTCTGTCGCCTATTCAAGGAAAGGAAAGAGAAGGACAAAATATTTTTTTGTCTTCTCTGCGGTAAACAAAACCGTTGATACTTAATGCTAAACAGGCAGGAGTACAATTGGGCGGTATTATCACTATCATCGATCTCTTCCAGAGAACTTTTATGTACAAGTACCTATATTGCGTTCCCCATAGCCATTTTGCTAGCTATACACTAGCCTACTAGGGACCATCGTAAGCTCAAAGCCTCAAAGCTCGACTGCATTGGTAAACCTACTTTCACCGGCGTTCTACATTTAGCGGCAACGACCGCGTTGTCGCCCACTTGCATCATTATTATGTCATCGGAATTTAACATCGATGTTGTTTTGGTTTGCTTTTATAGACCTTGAAGGACGTGTGTTGAACTGCCGGTGTATGGACCAATTATGTCTGGAAGAGATTCTGTCGCATTTAGCGCTAAGACCGCATATTGTACGGTAGCATATTAGAGTATACCACCATTTTTCTCCGTAACGACTCAACCGATTGTGATGCGGTTTTTTTTTGCTATAGTTTGGTAGGCCTATTAAGGGTGGTTCTTAGATGGGTTTTTATCATCACACGTCAATAGACGATGTAAACACGTTGTTAGTTTGTTTGTCAATTAAAATTATATCCGAAACGGCTTCACCGATTGTAATGCGGTTCTAATAAGACTTTAACACAAGACAAGATTTAACGCCACACGTTACACGGAAAAAAGTGACAGGAAATTTAAAATTTTGTAAAAATTTTCTTTTGAGAATAATGCGTAGATACATCTAAACGAGATACGATATGTAGAGCAAGAGACTTATTACATCATTGTTATCGTCATGCCTGGTTTACACGATCAAAGTTGGTAAGTCGATAAGTAGCAAGTTGGTATATGGGCTACTTACTACTTACTTGCTGAATATTAAATTCAAATTGACAAGGTCATGTTCACAAGGCGGCGTAAGTAGGTACGGTGTTTTAGTTCCACCTGCGCCAAATCTCGGTGTCAATAATTATTACTATCTATCCGTTGCATGAAATAGTTCGCTTGCCGCGACACTGACAGATAGAATAGCATAGAAAAGTCAGGTGCAAAATAAATAAAATAGACACTTTATATATCTAAGAACAAAGGGGAAGATTTTTTTTGATAATTAGTCCCATCAGTAATCCACATGCCACACGCGCAGGTATCAGAAACAGCGCGAAATAAATCCTTTACGGATAGGTTAGAAATAGGTAAGTTTACTCATAGAGATCACTATGATGATTCTATTATTTAACTGACCAAGTAAGGCGGCCTGTTACCAACTTCTTAACTGACCGTTTACACACGATGTAATCAAATTGCTCCGCTACTGATCGTGATCTAACTAGACTAAGATCGTGTAAACAAGGCATAACGCGCATGTAACTACAATATTTTGAAGACATGCAAGCCTACTTTTACAGACAAGTTGATTTGTATGATTGGGAGGCCGAGACATGACAGGAGGTATGCAGGAGGTTGAGGGCGAATTGTGCAATATGTAAAAGTAGCTTCTGCACCTGGCTTCGCTCGCGTTCGCTCTTGTCTTGAAAAGGGATCAATTGAATCAGATAGGCCCATTTTGAAAATCCATCTTCTTCAATAAGTGGTATCCATCTTGATACCACTTATTGACTTTGGTTTTTGGTGAGTCTGAGTATGTGTTAGCACGGTACTCTTAGTTCCTGATACCCACGAACTGACTATGTATTAGACCATTGTGTGTTAGTTATTAGGTAGATAACATGTATTAGAAATAGACTTACTTGAGTGTGTGATGGTGGCATCCTCGCGTTCAGGCTGTGTTAAACCCATGGCTGGTTTAGCGCAAGCCTCATCACTGCCAACAAATGAATAAAGATCATTCAAAAAATTATAGTTACCCAACTTCAACAGCAGCGGTTCTCAGTTCAGAGGCAATGTTATTTTTTTGGTCCAAATTGAAGGGTATTTTCTTTGCTATGCAGGGAATGACCCAGAGATCTGATTCCATATAGAGGTATTAAATTATCTAAGCACCAAAATGAGAGAAGACCTATGGTATTATGTCTGTATTGATATTGCTTTGTGATAAAGTCCAAGAGAACTGAAGTCACTAACAAAGCTCTTAGAATTAGCAAGAGATGTCAATGGGCAAGCCATATAGCTAGCAGAAATTACACCTGCTGGCAATAATGCTTCTTAAATGGCGACCAGGAACTGAATGAGGCAGTTTAGAAAATCTGATAGACAGACAACATCTCAAAGGTCAGGAGAAGTCAGTGGACAAAGATGGCCTAAGATCATGGTCATGTCACTCTTTGGGTAGGCACATGCTAAGTAATGGACATAGTAGTTTGTAACATTAACACTTAATATTCTAATACTAACCTCAACAGCTGATGTTGGTAGCAGACGACAGTTCGGCGCTCAGCGCAGAGCCCTATGGAGAATGTGGCGAGATCGGGCCGTTGAAGTTGCTCCACACACTTATGGATCAGGAACCGACGGTAGTTGCTGACTGGAGGGAAAACCAATACCCTGGAAATGAAGGGAATATATAGTTTTCTTCTAGCCTTCTTAGGGTCGGCAACGCGCGCGTGATACCTCTGATGTTGCATACATCCACAGGCATATGGTATACATATGGTAACTGCTCTCCTGCAGATGAGCTTAGTTTTGTAGTGAATTTTGTTCTCAACCACAAAAAAGTTGATGAAAAACTAATAATTATATCAATAATTCCAGTGTTGTACCAAACAATCATTTTTGGTTGTTCTCAGTTAAGGGGGCAGAACAAAATAAATGTGTATGGATTCCGAAAAGAGGGCACTTGTATTTAGAAGTTAAACATCAGAAAGGAGACAAATAGACCAAAATTACTTATGACATTTCTTCAGCTCCCTTCACATCTTGTAATGAATAATAATAATATTAATTAGCAAGATTATACAATAAATAAAGTGTTGTAATAATAATGCTGGACATTTTTCACACAGCATCACCTAGCCCATCTAAAGTAATTTAAAGATACCAGGATATTCATAGAGTGACTGGTATTGTTTTGTTTACATTCTAGGCTGTTTTAGAAGCTCTTCAACAAATGAAGAATCATCAACAGCCTGTAGAAGTCTATAACTGGACATAGGAACATTAGAATGATGAAAAGATAAAAAATGTTGAAGTCCTTGGAATTCTAGGAAATCTTGGCAAGGATTTTGCAGTATCAGCAGTTGGAAGCAGAAGATCAGTCTTTAGCAGTGCATTCAAATTAACTGAGCTTAAAAATCCTTCAAAACATAGCTGATGTCCTACTAGTATTAGAAATTGTAAAGTATGCATGTTTGTTGCTAATGATCTGCATAATAGCTGAATTAATTTTCTTGTCTTGTTTTAAATGTCTTTGAATTACTTTTTTTTTTACTTTCAGTGTACAGAAGTTAATAAATAATAAAACAGTGTACAATCTTTATAACAGGTCTGCACAAAGAATTTCACAACAGTATATACATACATAAACTCAAGCCTTTTTCACAGAGAAGTAAGCAGATACCATGTATTTCCACATGCTATGATCCTGACATACCTCTTTTGCTTCATTCACTCTCATTATATTCTTCATGCATGCTCATTCATCCTTTCACAACAGTATCTATATAATATATTACTAAGCATCTAACTAGTTGGTTTATTTGTTTGATGCTGAGAACCATCCATCAGCATTACAATCCAAAAAATTGTTTAAGAGATATGTTAGGTAAATAAACAACCTCTTATGGCAAACACATATACAAGCTCCTTACGTCGTGGATAGTAAATAAATCTGTCTTACGATGTGTAAGAAGCGCCTATTATTTTTAGCATGTTTCATATATGTGGATAAAAATAATGTGTATGAGCAGGAAATAGATGAATTATGTTAGTTTCACATGCTAGCCCCACGGGCAGGACCCAGCGTTTCTACCACCCACACACACGCAAGTAATAACGTTCATCAAGGTGTCATCAGTCCCGATTCGCATCATTTATTGCATGTGCTTGACTCTTGATAACCTTGAAACTAAAAACCTCCATCGAAACAACTATTACCGAGCCAAAAATGAAGGCCATCAGTAATTTACAATCTCAACTAAATGCTGGGTCAAAATTTTGAAAGATATTATCTCAATTTCAATCAGAAAACAATAAAAATAAAATTGTTTACCTGTCAACTCTTCCCTCGCTCAAAAAACATCTCAAGTCGTCGTTAACATCTTCGACAAAATTGTCATCAGCAAGGTTCAGGAACCTCTCGACCGTTTTGGTACCCAGTTTGGCGGTGGACTGGTTATTGCAAATATATAAAATAAATATCTTCACGTACCAGCTAGGAAATTTAGCGGCCGTCCATTTTCATTTCTCAATTAATCAATATACATTTTTCATTTTGATTGACTTAACAATTTGACATACTACCTGACTTGACTGACAATGACAATCAAGCTTATAGCTGTGATCGTACCGCCAAACCGAACTAGTCGACTATAAAAATCGAAACAAAAAACCGATGATGCATCATCGGTTTGTAATACTGGCTGTACTTTCCAGGGGTGTACTTTCCATGGTTGTGCATTACATGGACGTACAATACAGGGACTCGATTTTCCGAGCTGTCCTTGCACATCATTATAGAGCTGCGTTTCGTTCGTTTCTTCCTTCAAGTAAATCCTCTTTCTATGTTCTACCCTTAATTAATGCTCTCGTGTTTTTTATCTATACCACATTACGTATGCGTCATATAAGTAAGAATTTTGACTCTTTATTAATATTTATTCAGTGTTAGAACATATCCATGAGTATTCCCATCCACAGATGACATATTTTTTTTGTCTGTAAATCACAAGACGAAACGAAACGTATCAAAATTTGTTGAGTTGTTGTGTAGTGTTTTGCATTTCTGTTCCAATTTTTTGTTTTCTATTAGTTTTTGTATGATTTCAGCTAATGTTATTCGAAAAACTTTAGATTTAGGATGACAATGGAAAGGAGGATTAAGTTAAAAACACTCAACAGCCACATAACATGTAAAATTTGCCGAGGATACTTCATCGATGCCACCACGGTCACTGAATGTCTTCATACGTGTAAGTTTTTCGCATCAAACCATCTAAACTATAAAGAATTACGCTTTTGTAAAGTAATAATACAGATTTCATCAAGATTATAACTTCTGGATTCATAAGATTTTAGTTCACTTGTCCTCTAGCTCTCCTCCAGACTGGCCACATTTGACCCCCTGTCTCAATAACTCGTAGAAAATCAATAAACCAAGAGCGGAAATAATTTATAACAATAGAGCTCGCCATGAATACCTAAATCCTTTCAATAATCTTTGCAAGGATTTAGGATTATTGGTGTCATCATGACTAACCTATTCTCAAAAACTGGAAATTCCTATCTATTGGACTGCTTAATTGGTGCTTAGATACACCAGTTAAGCACCCCTATCTTGTACCTATAAATCAAAAGAGTGGTTCTATACATACTTGCATTATGTTCTATGGATAACAAACAAAATGGATATATCCCACTCATCTCGAACCACATGTTAAAGTCCATTGCTGAACATCGGCCTCCTCTGAAGAGTGCCATGGCAAAAGATCTTGGGCCACCTTCCGCTGACTTCCCATATTCTTTAAGATGCCAATTATCCATCATGAGTCTTTAGAAACGGCTTCTTCCGATTTGTGGTCACTATTTGAGAACCTTTCTTCCCAATGGTTCTTGGTTGCAATCTGAATGGTCTGCCCATGGGCATTTCCACTTGCGAATTCTAAAAGCTATGTTGATAACTTTAGTTTTTCTACTGTTTCTTTGACTATGGTTTTTCTTTTAGTTTTTGTTCATTGAAATCACAAACATCATTTAGATATATCAACTTACTAGCTGTGAAAGGCTACCCTTGGCCCCCAGCCCACCACATTGTATCACCCATCCACACTATTTTTTCCTTTTCTTTTCTCTTGAGGGTTGTAGCATGATTTTAAATTGCCCATAAACTTCCTCATGAATTGGGTTATAAAGTTAAAATATTTTTTTCCAAATCCTACTGGTAGTTCCAGGGGGTCTAGACAAATACCATTTTCTGTTGTCGTTAACGCCTGCGGAAAGATTAATTTGTATGGAAATGACATTAGCTGTGGAAATGTCATGTGACAGCTGCCAAGTTTTACCTTAACAAATTTGCGTTAGCGTGAAAGGAAAGGTAAGCGTGAGGTATTTGTCTAGCCCCCCAGATATTTATTATTAATATATATAATTGAATGTCACATTATGAGGAGAATGTTAAATATCAATGTGGATGGAAATAAAAGCAGAGGTAGGCCAAAGAAAAGATGGATGGATTGTGTGAAGGATGACATGATTAAGAAAAGAGTGAGTACTGAGATGACAGCTATAGAGGAGAGTGAAAGAAGAAAACAAGGACAAGAAGGTGATGATAGATAATTGAATTTAACATTTGATTTATGCGTAAATTAGTACTAATTCCTGGTTTGTGACCAAAGTAATTAGTCAGATATCCCTAAAAATGGATGTTTCAGTCTGCAAAAGCTGCCTGGTGAAGCATCTGGAGGAGAACAACACATGTCCAACATGCAACATAGTTATACATCAGTCCCATCCACTGCAGTACATCAGCTTCGACAGGACCATGCAAGATATAGTCTACAAACTGGTGCCTGACCTACAGGATAGTAAGTTATAACAAATAACTTTTATTTTAGGATTTATTTTTGGGGTGCCCATATCAGAATACCCATTTAGCAAAACAGCTATATTAACTTATTGCTAAAATTGTGAAATGCCTTAGTATACAAATCATCCTAAAAGTAAATCTCTCTGGGTCTGGGTGTTTTCTATGTATAAAATGTATGTATTTACAAAAAAAAAATATAAGTAGTATATCAGTCATGTAATTTCCATAACACAAGCTCTGCTTAGTGTGGGGCTAGATGATGCTGAGTCAAAATGTCCAGTATTATTTATTTATTTATAAAATGCCCTTGTAGCAAAATGTCTGGATTGCTCTTGGTCAGTTCAATCGAAGTAATAACCTAACTATGACTTTCCATAAGAAACTACCTGTTCCTTCATCCCTTCCATACACAATGTAAGTTTTATAATAATTTTATTACTTTAAGTTCCTAAGGTGAAGGTAAAGTGAGGCTTATTCTCATAAAGAATATAAGAATCAGCCCAACTTCCAATCCAAAAAAAGAGTCTGGGGTCGAACCCAGTACACCAACTTGTCACATAGAATGTTTACTGTACGAAATGTTGTGCCTTATGTATATGGCAGTAATTACCTTCATTATCAGTCGAAGTGCTCATAGCATATAGGAAAGGCCAAAGTATTTTTCCCTTATGGGTATTAGATTTTTGTGTTTATTCTTTGTGCTTTCATACTAAGATATCTTATAACACCAGCCGCTGCTATGGATTCACCTGTGTGTGGTACCAGGATAAAAAGTAGCCTATATTCTAGGTCATGAACTTAACATATGCCAAATTTCATCCAGATCAATTCAAAGATTATTAATTAGCAACAAACATTATGGATGTTCAGATATTAAGATTTATAATCCTACTACTATTATAAACGCGAAAGTTTGTGAGGATGGATGTTTGTTACTCTTTCACGCAAAAACTACTGAACGGATAATGACGAAACTTTACAGTAATATAGTTTATACATCAGTATAACACAGGCTACTTTTTATCCGGGTTACACGCGGACGAAGCCGTGGGCAGAAGCTAGTAGTAGAATACATAGATTTCCACAAGGGCCGCGTAACATTCCAGATGAGATAAAACGCGAGCGCGACTTCTACCGAGCGCGGGGGCTGCCGTGCCCCAAGGACGCGGCGCTCGCGGCCGACAAGCCCGGCGCCGGCGACGAGCCCGAGCAGCCGGACAACACCGACTGCCACAGGAAAGATGAACAGGTCACTGACTGTTATACCATTTCAATTCACGTGCTTTGGTACATTTTAGGATATTACTAGCTGTGCCATGGACCTCGACCTACGGCGTCTCATCGCCCGCCCGCGCTATTACTTCTTTTACGGCCCTGAGGCGCCGAAGCCTAAGAGTCGTAGCATAAACAGCCTATAACGCTCCTCAAGATTTTGGCTATCAAAATACAAAAAAAACTAATCCGACTCAAAGTCGAAAAAGACTAGTCTTTTTGACTTTGAATAGTCTCAAAGACGATTCCTAGTCAAAGTCAATAGGTTTTTTTTTCATTGATATCACAAGGATCATATAGATAAGAAACGTCAACTTAAAAACTACGTGAATTTAAAATGTTAAAGTGAATTTACGCCGATTCCTCGCGAACAAGCCTAGAAGAACCAGGCAACAAATTCTGCTATATTATTTTTTTGATGATCCTTCATCCAGCTTTAGCGTGGTACCAATCGAACGAGGTGAACTCATTTACAGAAAAACTACTTAAATAAATAAATAAAGTATAAAAAGTATCAACCACACACGATACCCTTTATAATATAATTCTTAATCTATTTAAAAAAAATATGTTACCACAGATATTTCTCGAGATAAGAATATTCAAACAAAAAAAAAGCTTAATTATTAGTTTATATTACGACGGTATACCACATACCCTGTCACATGGAATGCTAACTACAAGCAATACGACGCTGTTAGGACGTGCCTCTGTCTGCACCCTGCTTGATGACCTCAAAGCTACATACTGTCAGACCTATGTATGCAAAGGAATAGCTTAAATCTGTTATTTATGAATTCCAGGTGAATGTTTGCTTGGAGTGCATATCAACTTCACTTCGCACGCTGAAGCGCAGTTTCATCCGGTGCTCGGCGCAAGCTACTATAACTCACCTCAAGAAGTTCGTAGCCAAGAAAGTGCTCAACGGAATGGAGAAATATAGAGAAGTGAGTCTATCGTATCAAAATTTACGTATTTGCAACAAAAAACAAAGTCAAAGGAGATTTAGAAAGAAAGAAAGAAAGAAAGAAAATATTTATTTAACACGACATAAAAAAAAATAACATATATATACAACAAACTTTGGAAGTAAGGATGGTGAGATAACTTGTGGGAATACATAATAATAATAATTTATGCTCGGACAACCTACTTATAAGTAATACCTATAACTGAAACAGAAACGCCCCACGCACCTTACTGCCTAATCCATCTACCTAGACAGTTTTATGTCGCACCAAGAAGGTATCAGCTCAGCATAATGCTAGGTAGGTGGCTACCTACTTAGCGCTGGTATTCTGCTGACCCTGCGCAGTGACGTCACAGACGCCAGAAGCAAACACTACGCTCAAGAGATTATTATGTGTATTATATAAATATATATTTTTTAGACTGTATTTACTGTAGATTATTTACTATGTTCTAACTGTTATACCTAAATAAAAATGCGAAAAAATAAATAAAACAAATGCATACGCGCCTACTAAGGTGATCATTTACATTAATAATTATAATAAATCATACTAAATATACCTATATGATATTTAATGGACTAAATATATAAAGCTATCGCTTGTATATAAAAACCCACTCCTACCCACATGATATACGTTGTATTTATATACTACCTCTGTGGCGCAATGGGCGAAGGTCCGCCTGAGACGAAGAAGCTTACGGTCCAAATGTTTGTATGATTTGCAAATATTTGTCTCAGGTCTGGGTGTTTTCTATGTATTTACAAAAAAATATATATATAATTAGTATATCAGTCATGTAGTTCCCATAACACAAGCTCTATTTAGTTTGGGACTAAATGATGCTGTGTGAAAAATGACCAGATTTTTTTTTTGCAATCGTTTTATATGGATGGTTTTTAAAATACCATTCTCAAATTTCTTTGTTCCAGATTGATATACTGTGCAACGACGAACTGCTCGGGAAGGACCACACATTAAAGTTCGTGTATGTGACGCGATGGAGGTTCCGGGACCCGCCGCTCAGATTGCAATACCGACCCAAGATAGATATATAGATAAAGTAGTCATACATATGCCGTGCCACTGATTCTTGGTTCTTAGCGTTGAGGTATTATTCGGCCGTGAAAAGAACCTATGGTGAAATGGCCAGTGTGTCGAAAGGATTCAATGCGCCTTGCAGAGATTCCTTCCAAGCATGCGTTTTTAATTATGACTGAGCTATGTTTACGAGATACATTCTCCTGGATGAATAAATCAACAGTCACTTACATAGACCCTGCACATGATTCCCAGTGTCGTGGGTAGAAGGAAATAAAAAAAACTTTTATAACAACTGTTTGAAAATGATGCTAACATTTTGTACTGTGGTAGGAATCGAACTCGCACCTCTCGCGTCTCAGCCGGCTGCTCGCCAGCCTTTAATCATAATAGAGCATGTAAAATTGCTCGCACAATTAATTTTATTCGAATAATTATTTGGTGCACGATCACGCTAACCTATGGCTATCCAGATGGCAGTCAATTTTGACGCTAGTTCCCCATTTGAATGGCCCATCCACTAACCTATGGCTATCGAGATGGCAATCAATTTTGACGCTAGTTCCCCATTTGAATGGCCCATCCACTAACCTATGGCTATCGAGATGGCAATCAATTTTGACGCTAGTTCCCCATTTGAATGACCCATCCACTAACCTATGGCTATCGAGATGGCAGTCAATTTTGACGCTAGTTCCCCATTTGAATGACCCATCCACTAACCTATGGCTATCGAGATGGCAGTCAATTTTGACGCTAGTTCCCCATTTGAATGACCCATCCACTAACCTATGGCTATCGAGATGGCAATCAATTTTGACACTAGTTCCCCATTTGAATGCCCATCCACTAACCTATGGCTATCGAGATGGCAATCAATTTTAACGCTAGTTCCCCATTTGAATGGCCCATCCACTAACCTATGGCTATCGAGATGGCAATCAATTTTGACACTAGTTCCTCATTTGAATGGCCCATCCATCAAATTGCGATTACACTGATTCGTCATCGCTTGATTCCCATATTACCCAGACTAAACTGAGGGCCATGAACGAACGAAACTTGTGATTTTGACAAGTAATTGAATCAATGTCATGCCTCCATCTCGATAGCCATGGAAATTAGTGTGATTGCCCCGCGGGATTCGAACCCATGACGTTCGGGGCTCGGCTCACTATCCTATGAGAGTCAGTGCTCTTTGCTCTTTGATTCTACAAATAAACGTGTTTTGTGGATATTGCATACAACATCAGCGATGTTGGATCACGGTTCATACCTGATAGGCAGGTTCAATAGCTTGGTTATTATTATAAGTATTGTTTATTTCTATGTCCTACTGCCAATTCTCACGTAAAAGCTATTAATAATTATACTTAAAACTTGTGTATAGATTTCACTGCCGTGCACAAAGTGTGTATCCTGCGTTAGGTTTAAGCGTGTAATGTCCCATTCACAAAATGTCACGTCACCTCCAACGCATAAGTCCCTTTAGCTAAAAGTCCCTTTTGCAAAATGACCCTTACTTTGTATGGCATATACCTATTTCAGATTTCATTTATTTAACCATATGTATTTTAACATTGGTTGTTATATGGGAAGTTAATTCTTTCTACAAGTATCAGTTAAAATAAGATAGTAAAATCGCTATAATATAAAAGTATTTTATTCCGAAGACGCAGCCCTAATTTTGTCTGCGAAGGTGGCGTGACGAAATCGACAGTTTCGGTATCCCGGCCAGCAGATTCCAAACATCGCGATGAGTGGAAATAGAGGAGGTGCCTTGCAGTGGGATGAGACACTCTAATTACATTAGATAATTAGATTAGTTCAGTTTGACACACGTCTTATTGAGCTAAAGCTAAGACGAAGATTGGCTCGTGGCTTAAATATTCCACAGTATGGTTTGTCGCCAAAAGGGACATTTATGTTGCCGTGACATTTTGCGGACGGGACCTTCACTCATAAACCGTGCATTATAATTTATATATATCTGTGTCTAGTTTAATCTAAATAAGATCAGGCGATTATTGCGTGTGATCTTATAGAAAAAAGGATTTATTTTACTAGAAGTTATATTTCGGTGTGTTAAGTTAAAAACTGACGAATCGAAATAAATTTAGTATTATGGTTAATAGGGAGGCAAATTATTGAAAACATCTCTTGATTATTTTAGTTTAATTTCCTAAAAAAAGATAATTTTAAGTTTTCTATTAAAGAATTCTAGAAAAATGTAAATAATTAGTTAAACAATTCCTAGTTTATTTTAGTTCAAAGGTATTTAATTTTGTTTCTTATTTGTTTTTGTTACCATTTTATTTTACTGTGTAACTTTAATCCTCAAATACAAAATAGTTAAGTAACTACAATTCGTAGTCTGATGTGTTCAGGTGTAAAAATATTTCAAATTAAACTAGGTTAGTGAAATAAATGAATTTCTTACGAATATCAAATATGTTTTTATTCAATTATCTTGCAGCAAACCGACGTAGGTGCGCTAGAACTGAAAATGTGAAGCCCATCGTTAAGTAAGCCCTCTATAAGCGGCGATGCCCTTGCAACTTGTCATGTGAAGTGGAATGCATCGCAATACCGTGTTACAAGTGGGTAGGTATGTAATCAAAATAAGATTTTGACCTCAACTCGATATCTTCACGAATCTGTGTATTCTCAGGATTTCCAACATGAGTTATTGAAGTTGAAGCCAGTATTAACAAATAATAAGACTATTATTTCTTTTGGATGAAATAAACGGCATTCAATAAAATATTTTTATTTTAAAATATCAATTTCACACTTATTCTGATTAATTCACATTTTCACTAATAAATAAGGAACATACAAAAATGGTAACGTATTCTAAATAATAAACATAAACAAAGAAAATCTATAAATTATAATTTAATAATTTTTTTATATAATAACGGCTATAATATGTAGTACAGCCCTTATAAAACGCCTTATTATGAACTTTCATCAAAATTCTACTAATAATATGCATGTGAGAGATCTTTGCTGCTTAATACCTTCGTAACAGCTGGACCGATTTAGATAAAATTTGGAACAGGTGCCTACCTCTCCGAGAAACAAGCGTGATGTATCAAACATGTATATTTCGTGACAGAATAACACATAAGCTACTTTTTACCCTGTTAGGTACCACACGGGCTAACCTTGAAAAGCAAGTGGTCTATAAATAAAGACTGCATACGCGCTCAAAATAGTCTTACTACATAGTATAAACAAAAATAAGCGTACTTATGTGTAAGTCCAAACAAAAGTAACTATATACATAATTGTTCTAGTTATTTTTCAATATAAAGCTCTTATATAAAAATTACAAAACTTAATTAGTATAATTTCCTGAGTATTATTTTATCTTATCACACAAATTTAGATATCAGTCTGTCCAGCGTCATCCAAACTATAGCGAAAGTGACAACGCGTCGCCGATCTAAGTCGAAGATTCGAAAATTTAGGGTTGCATTTTAAATGCAATGTTTTTTTTTAAATATCGTAATGAGTACTCATCATCAAATCATCACTCTTTTCATCATCGAACGCCTGTAGACCAGGCGTGTGAAGACCAACGGGGCGATTACACTAATTTCCATGGCTATCGAGATGGATTCATGGCCTTAGCGTGATTCGATTACGTGTCAAAATCACAAGTTTCGTTCGTTCATGGCCTTCAGTTTAGTCTGGGTAATATGGGAATCAAGGGATGGGAAATAAATAAATAATGCTGGACATTTTTCACACAGCATCATCTAGCCCCAAACTAAGCAGAGCTTGTACTATGGGAACTACATGAATGATATACTATTTATATACATTTTTTTGTAAATACATACATATTATACATAGACAAACATTAGCTAATCATACAAATATTTGTCCCGCAGCGGGAATCGAACCCGCAACCTTCTGCGTTTCAGACGGGCCTTCGCCCACTGCGCCACAGAGGCCGTCAATCAGTCTAGAGAGAATCAGTGTAATCGCAAAGATATAAACAGTAACACAATATGATAAAGGTACAATGTACGGTCTTTCAAATGTTTAAAAGCGATCTCTTCCAGACAACCTTTGGATGGACAGGATTATATATGATTTTGAAGTGGCCGGGGGTGTCCATGGGTTACCGTAATCGACACAGGCCTTCTCCAAAAAGTGACGCATACCGTGACACGCGGGCGAGAGCACACAAATTGAAATCACGCTATAGATTCTTCACATTTAACTCCCGGATTCAAAGCGCCGATAGCATTCTCAATCAGCTCAAAAGGCTTGGCATCTCGTATCACAACCTTAAAATGCTCCGATGACGGCAGAGGCATGTTGGGCTTCGCGTGATCTCTCTTAAAATGTCTTCTCAGATGACTTGTCTGAGTGAACTTCCGGTCGCATATTTTGCATTGGTATTTCTTCTCACCCGTGTGGACCACCCGGTGTTGTTTCAACGCGGAGGACGTGTAGAATGTCTTTCCGCATTCGCAGTGGTAGTCGCGCTGGCCTTTGTGCCGCTTCAAGTGCACGTTGTAAGCGGAGTTCGTGACGAATCCGCGCTGGCATTCCTTACAGTTGTATCTTAAAAATTAAATTGATGGTGATTAACGAACATTACAGTTAGAATCCTAATTTGGGTGCAGAACTACGTATGTCTAGGATTCCCTGTATGAATGAAAATACTTTATTGTACATCATAAGAAAAAAAGATACCTATAACTTAACAAAACTAAAATACTTAAAGTGCAATGGGCGATCTTATCGCTTAGAAACGATCTCTTGTTATACCTTATTTAGTCGAGCATAACATACTTAACATGAAGTCTATAAGAGAGCTCTACCTAGCCTGTACAACACAAAAGATAGTTTGGAGTAAAAACCCAGAGTATTTATTTGATAAATTAACTTTGATTAAAAACATACACGCTGCTAACACACGCTCTAAAATACTCAACAAGCTATTACTCCCAAAACACAAAACAGTAGGTTTCAGAGGATGTTTCAAATATAGTGCATAAAAAATATGGAACAATTTACCACCGCCACTTAGCAAGAAAATAAGTAACGCTACATTTAAGGTCAAATATAAAGTTATGTTGTTTCATAGGCAAACAAAGAACTTGGAAGGTTAATTTCAAATTATTAAAAGAAAAAAGAATTAAAATTTTGATTCTAACTGATAAATATTAACAGGAATAATTAAACTCATAACATTAACATGACAAAGAAACAGAAATATTACACTCACACATCCAATCAATATTTAATTTACAAACTAATCAACTCAAACACACACAAACATACAAATTAGTAACAACACCATTTAACTTTAGGAATATTACTCGAACTTGTAATGTAACTTGTAATCATAATGGGAGCAAAAAAAAAACAATTTTTCTGCCGACTAACATCTGTCGTGCCTGAATTTAATCATGGCAATTGCTTAGGTAGATATAGTTAGTTTTTTATATGTATAAGTACCTACTTACTATGTAATCTGATGCTGTTATGGTCATAATTTCAGGTAATAAATATTTTTTCTATTCTATTTCTATTCTATTCTCTTCCGGACAATCTTATGATGGAGATGATTTAATGAGATTGTAATAATGGCTGGGGGTGTACTAATACTTAATTAATTTGGAAAGTCTGCAAGGAAACATAGGTACTAAAAGTGAAAAGTTAAATATAAAAAATGTATTACACGCATATCGGATAGATAGGTTATTATTACTATTATAAAAACATTCAAACTATACCAATAAGCAATAAATGCTCAAAAATATTGTGGATTTGATCATTCATAAGTTTCGACTCTTTCCGAGAGTCTTAATCAGGGTGAGTGATAGCAACTCTCCTTGGTCCACTAAGGGCCGAATTCATAGTCAAATAGGGGGGGAGAACTGTTCAGGCGCTAAGTAAAAATTCAAGTGCTAATTTAACCTTTATGCACCCAGCCATAAGGGAAATGCTGAATGATGGATTTTGGGATTGTTCAACCCCCGACTATGAATTCAGGCTTAAGTCGGTGTCTTTACTGATAGTGAAATAAATATCGTGACAATTTCTGTTTTACAATAGCGAGGTGCTCACCAAATTTCCGTTTTACAATAGCGAGGTGCTCACCTAATTTCCGTTTTACAATAGCGAGGTGCTTACCTAATTTCCGTTTTACAATAGCGAGGTGCTCACCTAATTTCCGTTTTACAATAGCCAGGTGTTAACCTAATTTCCGTTTTACAAAAGCGAGGTGCTCACCTAATTTCCGTTTTACAATAGTGAGGTGCTCACCTAATTTCCGTTTTACAATAGTGAGGTGCTCACCTAATTTCCGTTTTACAAGAGCGAGGTGCTCACTTAATTTCCGTTTTACAATAGCGAGGTTTTCACCTAATTTTCGTTTTACAATAGCGAGGTGCTCACCTAATTTCCGTTTTACAATAGCGAGGTGCTCACCTAATTTCCGTTTTACAATAGCCAGGTGTTAACCTAATTTCCGTTTTACAAAAGCGAGGTGCTCACCTAATTTCCGTTTTACAATAGTGAGGTGCTCACCTAATTTCCGTTTTACAATAGTGAGGTGCTCACCTAATTTCCGTTTTACAAGAGCGAGGTGCTCACTTAATTTCCGTTTTACAATAGCGAGGTTTTCACCTAATTTTCGTTTTACAATAGCGAGGTGCTCACCTAATTTCCGTTTTACAATAGCGAGGTGCTCACCTAATTTCCGTTTTACAATAGCGAGGTTCTCACCTAATTTCCTTGTTATGTATCCGTATATGTATGGAGAGGTTCCCCGATGTGGCGAAGGTCTTAGTGCACATGTGGCAGGAATACGGCTTCTCACCGTTGTGAATCCTTTGGTGTACCCGCAGGTCTGATTTTATCGGGAAACCTGGAAATTTATACATTTCTTTAAATTTTCTCGACCTCTGTGGCGCAGTGGGTGAAGGCCCGCCTGAGTATCAGAAGGTTTCGGGTTCGATTCCCGCCGTGCAAATATTTGTCTCAGGTCTGGGTGTTTTCTATGTATAATATGTATTTATTTCCAAAAAAACGTGTATACGACGATCTCTGTGGCGCAGTGGGTGAAGGTCCGCCTGAGACGCGGATTGCGGGTTCGATTTCCTCCGCGTGACAAATGTTCGTATCATCTGGAAATATAAGTCTCGGGACTGGGTGTTTTTTTATATGTATAATATGTATGTACTTACAAAAAAAGTATATGAGTATAGTAAGTCATGTAGTTCACTTTATTTTGATTATTCATATTGTAAAAACGGGAATTTTCACGTACCGTCCGTCAGTGCATGTCGCGACGCGGAGGCAGAGCGTTGCGATCACTCACCCTGATTAAGACTCTTGGAAAGAGTCGAAACTTATGAATGATCTAATCCACGATAGTTTTTGAGCATTTATTGCTTATTGGTATAAGTTCGTACACTGCGTAGGAAGTAATTAGGACATTAAATTTGACTCGCAGATCAGGGGTCTAGACAAATACCTCACGCTAACGCAAATTCACCCTCACCTTTCCTTTCACGCTAACGCAAATTTGTCAAGGTAAAACTTGGCAGCTGTCACGTGACATTTCCACAGCCAATGTAATTTCCATACAAATTAATCTTTCCGCAAACAGAAAGTGGTATTCGTCTAGACTCCCAGTTCTGGTAATTATTTCAGATGAAGACTCTCGGTACGAGTCGAAACTTCGTCGGTGCTTTCACCGATAGTACGGTACATGAAAGTTCGAGTTTTTACAATATGAATTTCTTTATATGTTATTTATAGGGAAACAAGGGCATGGCCTAGATACTAGATGGTAACCGTCGCCTATGACATTTGTTACATTTGTGCATAGCTGCTGCGATGCCTGCTTTAGAAGCTGTTGCAATCGATGAGTAGTCAAAATTAACATGTTTTTTGTTTCTTTTAAATAGTGTATAGCGAATGAAGTAGAATGGAGACGATAACATGGCTAAAAGGAGCGAGTACTGAGATAACAGAAGAGATTTGAAGAAGAGAACATGTGCCAAGCCCACGAAAAGTGGGACAGGGGTAGGACTATAAAATAGTGTAAATGCTGCCTGCTTCGCATGAAGACCCAAGACATCGGTTTTTTCTACCGCTGAGAAGACAAAAAATATTTTGTTCCTTTCTTTTGTTTGACCAGATAGGCGACAGAAATAGTATTTGTCTTCTCTTTCGTAGACAAAACGTTGTCTTGGGTGATCATGCTAAGCGGGCTGGACATTTTACACACAGCATCATCTAGCCCCAAACTACCTCGTGTGTTCATAAGTCTTGAGACACAGTAAAACTAAAATATTTTTGGAGCTAAGTTGAGTATTCATTTATTGGATATTAAAATTAAAACTACTGACATCTAGATCTGTATTTAAAAATGAATCATTCAAAATGGCCGCCTTTGCATTCAATGCAGGCCTTCAAACGCGTGCGCCATTCATCTATGGCGGCACGAATCTTTTCAATGGGAATCCGTTTCGATTCTTTAATAAGGGCTCGCTTGAGAGAATCCAGGTTTGGGTGAGACTTTCTGCATGCCCTCAGCTCCAATTCCGTCCATAAAGAATAATCCAAAGGATTCAAGTCAGGGCTTGACGAGGGCCAATCTTCGCTCCGAATGAAGCCTGGCAAATTGGCCTCCAGCTAACGTTGGGTAGTCTTAGCTTTATGGGAGGGAGCAGAGTCCTGTTGGAAAACCCGGTATTTTCCAGCGAATAGCGTATAATTTAATGGTTTAACCACCGCTTCCAATATGTCGGTTTGGTAATTTTGTGCCTTCACCTTGACGCCTTGCTGGCAAAAATGAAGCGAAGTGACCCCCTCGTAGGAAACACCCCACCAAACCATCACACTTGCTGGATGATGAGTGCGCTGGACATTGCGTACAGATGGCTGGACGTCCTTTGAACTTCTGGCGTAAACCTTATTGTTCTGCCGGTTAAACTTTTCTTCCACCGTGAAGATCTTTTCATCGGTAAACAGGATATTTTTTGGATCGTGTCTCTTCAATAGGTTCCGACATCGTTCCAGTCGCAATTTACGAAGACGCTCGTTTAAATAATGCACTTTCCTTCGACTGTAGGCCTTTAGTTTAAGATCATATTTAAGTATCCTGTTCACCGATATTCGCGAAATGTTGGTCTGCAGAGCTAATTTCTTTTGAGTCCAGCAAGGGTCGACGAATTCGCTCTCTGATTACTTTGATGTTGGCGGGCGTCCTTACAGACCGCGGGCGGCCACATCTTCCACGGTCTTCTAAAGAGCCGGTCTCCTTGTACCTCTTTATGGTATAATACACAAAGTTCCGACTACATCCCAAACTTTGGATTTCACTAAAAACTTGCATTGGTTTTTTTCCTGCTTGAAACAGTGAAATTACAGTCGCACGCAAATCTTTTGTTGGCGCCATTTTCACGGAGAATGAAACAAATATTCAAATGTATATTTTTTCTGATTCAAAACATTCGAAATTTAAAATTTTAAAAGTTTAAAAAAAGTTGCATGAATTACTTTCTTTTTAAATTAATTAAATAATTTCGTCTCAAAACTTATGAACACACGAGATATAAGCAGAGCTTGTATTATGGGAACTACATGATTGATAGTATATCAATCATGTAATATTATATATTATTAATCCTACTTATATTATAAACGCGAAAGTTTGTGAGGATGGATGTTAGTCACTCTTTCACGCAAAAACTACTGAACGGATTTTGATGAACATTTTACAGTAATATAGCTCATCAGAATAACACTTAAGTTACTTTTTAACCGGCTACCACGCGGGCAAACTCTTGGGCAGAAGCTAGTACGATAATAAAATATCCATCTAGTTCACTGTATTTGGAATAAAAAAAACCTAGATACCTTTCCCACAGTCCTGGCACAAGTAGGGCTTGTCTCCTTTATGTCGCTTCATGTGAATTGAAAGCTGGGCGCTTTGCACAAACGTCTTGAAGCAAATATCACAGCTGAACTGTTTTTCCCCTGAAAATAAGTATTTTTAAATTGATTTAAACACGCAACAGTTTCTAACAGCTGCAGTCTGAGCGGTGAACCTTGAACGCAACGAAGAACAGCAAGAGGCGATCACAATAGGCCTGCGACAGCCGTAGCGATACTAAAACCACAAAAAGCAAAAAAAAAACATTTGCTTATACATTCTCGATTCCGCACTAGACATTCCCCGTGTCATAGGCCCGTGTCGAGTTCTACGAACAGCCAATTTGTGAATAGTGTTGAAATGTATAATGAAACTATTAATTTATTTATATTATTCTAAAAATAATAATGATTATAATAATAATATTGTTCTAAATCTATAATTATGGTATGTTGAAGTTGTTATTCAAAAAATAACCTTGTACTTAAGTACCCGACTTATAACTTGGCGTTATCAATAAATGTATTGTATTGTATAGGAATCTGTGAGGTCGAGCGGGAGGAATCGGCGTAAATTCAATTCAAAATTCACGTAACTACTTTATAAGTAGAACTAAGCTTCAACTTATGTTGAAAATTCAACTTGTCTCACTCAAACGTAAATTGAAGCTGATTATTTTATACAAGAGAGTACGATCCATAAGAACGATATTAGGTACGAAAAATCAAATCCAGAAAACCAACTAAAAAAAAAAATGTTTTAACCGTTCCAGCCGAAAATTCTCAAACAAAACGTCAAAAACGTGCCCAGGGTGCCCACGTTTTTGACGTTGACGAGTTAAGGTTAAGGTTGGTAAGTAGTTAAGGTTGACGAGTTCTGTCCGCCTGCTGAACTGTTCTGTCTATAACATCCGAGATAAAGTCCACTGTCTATGGCCCCTGTCCTCAAGAGATGCTGCGCTGCAATGCAAGCAATAAAGCAATAAGCTGAGATAGGACCTTTTCGACTCGTACCTACCACTGCAGCATAGACTGCCCTCGTTAGCACTGGTTAGCACCCACGTATTGTACCTTTCTGTAATTTACTGTGTTTTTTTCATTGTTTGTCTTTCTTTTCATTTGTCTGTGCTGTATCGTATGTGTTGAATAAAAAACTATCTATCTAGATGGTGTTCCAAGAGTTCCTACCTGTATGCATCCTTATATGATTGACGAGTCCGGTCCGCCTGCTGAACTGTTTGGGGCAGTATTCGCAGTGATAGGGCGTCTCCCCCGTGTGTACCTTTCTGTGCTGAAACAGCGCGCTGTGACCTCTGAAATGTTCGGTATTTTTAGTGTAAGACAGAGCACAGCATTTGGGATATAGTGGCTAGAATCCCCGACATGCGATTCGAAGGACGAGGGTCCAAATAGCGAAGTGAAAGTAAATTTTCCTAAAAAAAATTATGCTCTCAAACTATAAAGGAGAGAAAAACGGAATGTTCAAAACTATTTCGAAGAAGTATGACATTAACTCTGAATCATTAACCAATGATTAATGTTATAAGCAGCTCCCTTTTAATTTAGCGAATAGCTACGGGGAATGTAACTAGCAACTTAATGTAAGACTTCTTCCGTTGAATTTTTTTAGGAAAAGCACTGTTGAGCTTCCCTATCACACTAGCAGGCACTAGCAAGACTTTCACTTTACACTAGCAGGCACCGTGGCGACTTTCCTCTCACACTTGATGTATCGGCGCGACTTTCACTTTACACTAGCAGGCACCGTGGCGACTTTCCTCTCACACTTGCATGTATCAGCGCGACTTTCACTTTATACTAGCAGGCACCGTGGCGACTTTCCTCTCACACTTGATGTATCGGCGCGACTTTCACTTCACACTAGCAGGCACCGTGGCGACTTTCCTCTCACACTTGCATGTATCAGCGCGACTTTCACTTTATACTAGCAGGCACCGTGGCGACTTTCCTCTTACACTTGCATGTATCGGCGCAACTTTCACTTTACACTAGCAGGCACCGTGGCGACTTTTCTCTTACACTTGCATGTATCGGCGCGACTTTCACTTTACATTAGCAAGTACCACGGCGACTTTCCTCTCACACTTGCATGTATCAATGCGACTTTCACTTTATACTAGCAGGCACCGTGGCGACTTTCCTCTCACACTTGATGTATCGGCGCGACTTTCACTTTACACTAGCAGGCACCGTGGCGACTTTATTCTTACACTTGCATGTATCGACGCAACTTTTACTTTAGACTAGCAGGCACCGTGGCGACTTTCCTCTTACACTTGCATGTATCGGCGCGACTTTCACTTTACACTAGCAGGCACCGTGGCGACTTTCTTCTCACACTTGCATGTATCAGCGCGACTTTCACTTTATACTAGCAGGCACCGTGGCGACTTTCCTCTTACACTTGCATGTATCGGCGCAACTTTCACTTTACACTAGCAGGCACCGTGGCGACTTTATTCTTACACTTGCATGTATCGACGCAACTTTTACTTTAGACTAGCAGGCACCGTGGCGACTTTCCTCTTACACTTGCATGTATCGGCGCGACTTTCAATTTATCCTAGCAGGCACCGTAGCGGCTTTCCTCTCACACTTGCATGTATCAATGCGACTTTCACTTTATACTAGCAGGCACCGTGGCGACTTTACCTTCACACAAATAGGTACCGGCGCAACTTCTCCATACTATACTTACCTAAACGTAGCGGGGCAGTCAGAGCAAGTAAACGGGCGCAGATCCGTGTGACACACTTTATGCGCCTTCAGGTTACTCTTAGTACTAAGCACCTTCCCGCAGACGTCGCACTGGTGCGGGCATTTGCTTATAGGCAACGCTGCGACTTCCCCTTCATACAAAACTGAAATGTAATAATAAATGAACAACCAACAGTTCTGACCCGACATTTGTATTTAGTGTTGTGGAACCACGAGTACCATTGTACCACAACACTTAGTTCCGTAATAAATGTCCGCAGAACATACAAACATCTAAATGGCCAATAATTTATATGAGCTTTAGATATAAATAGGATTTAGGTATGTGTAATTTTTGTCAAGCTCTATTATCTACTAGCCTCTGCCCACGGTTTCGCCTACTCGGTACCCGGATTTAAAGTAGTCTTGTGTTGTTCTAGATCACAAAATATACTTGTTCCGAATTTAATCCAGATTGGTTCAGCCGTTATGGATATTATTAGTAACAAACATTTTCTTTACCTCTTTTTTTCCTTCCTCTTTTCTTTTTCAATGGTTCTGAGTTTTCAATCGGTAGTGTACCAATGTCTGCTTCTAAAACATAGACAAGCTAATAAGTAACATTAGAAAAGTGCTGTTAATAAGTCAAATTATATAGTCATGTGGCCTACATGACTATATAATTTGTAGGCCTATTCAAAGATTGTCCAAACCCAGGAAAAATTATTAATAAATATTTTTTTAGAGTAGAAAATCTATTGGTCAAGAATCAATGGATTTTCTACTTAAAATATGTATGGGCGCACTAACACGTACTAAAACGGTGAAGCCTCTTCACCGTTTTGAGTATGTGTTGCTGATTCCCTTACAACATTTTCTTTTTCATGGAGATCAAAAATGCATGTGATATTTGTTAGTGTTCAAATAAATGGCAATGGGTTTGTAATTTGTACGATAGAATGCTAACTGATAAGTAGAATATAATGTTTGAACTTGCCTCTGACTACCCCATCACAAGTCAGTTATGCTTAGTGTGCAGAATGGTGATAATCTGCACACAGTAACAGTAGTGTTTTTTTTCCTTAAAATGTATATACCTTTACAAACCTTCAGTTATATTGTTAAGTTTGATTTCTCCAAGCAGCATATTGTCATCTGCATCCCAGAAGCTATCATTACTCTCGTTGTATTTAGGCTCTGAAATTAATTACATATTATAATCTTACTATTTTAAAACAACATTCCATGTTCACAAGTAAAGATAATCCCAAACAACATTTTAAGGATGAGAAAACTATCTAGCTAAGTCCCTATCTAGATAGGGACTTAGCTAGATAGTCCTAGGCAATGACAAGGATTTCCACTTATCATACAGGTCCCACTAATCAGACAGTGGCATTTTAAAGGTCCCATTTATGTAACAGCAATAAGGGTTTACAATAATCATACCTGTGTGATCTGTCTCACATTGACAGTGGCGTTTTGAAGGTCCTATATGAACAGTGACAAGGGTTTCTAAAAACAATACAAGGGTCTAGACAAATACATCATGCTTAGTTTTCCTGTCACTCTAACGCAAATTTGTCAAGGTAAAACTTGGCAGCAGTCATGTGACATTTCACAGCAAATATCATATCCATACAATTCAATCTTTCCGCAGGTGTTAACGTCAACAGAAAGTGGTATTTATCTAGACACCCAGGTCCCTTGGATATTCTACTTAACAAGGGTTTCCAAAAACGATACAGGTCTTAATGGACAGTGAAGGTCCCATATGGGCACTAACAAGGGTTCCCAATAGGCATTTTATTAATCTAGGACACATATAGGAAATTTCCTAAAATATTAATTACTAGCTGATGCCAGCAGCTTTGTATGTATATTTAATACTTTCACCCCCATTTCCTCCCTTTAAAATGTGGTAATCCAAAAACCCTGAAACATGTTATTATTTATTTATGATGAGGAGCTACAATTCCAATTTTACATACAAAAAACAATACTCCTATACAAACTTTCACCCCCCATTTCAGGGACAAAATCCCATTGTTAATTATTTCATGTTTCTAACTTCAAAGAACAGACTTTCAACAAAGCTACAAAGTTCAACCCTGCATTTCCTTCCTTTAAAGTGGAAATTTCCAGAAATTCCTTTCTACTTATGTTATAAAATAAACCTGTATTCCAAATTTCAGAAACAAACAATTTTATAAATTTATATTTTATCATTTCCTACTAACCTTATTCAATTAGCTAAGTATCTAGCCCAAAAGTTTTATGGTAGATACTTAGCTAATTGATTTCTATAACGACTAATAGATAGTATGGCACTAAAGGAATGTACATTTACCGAGTTTTATATCATCTTTGATAGCCTTAACCACATTCTGATCCAGCATTTCAAGCACATTGTGGTCAGCTTCAAAATCAACTTCATTTTTGACCTTATCCTCATCTTTTAACAATTCTCCATTGTTAGCAGTAACTTGTAATTTTGTTGGGTTCTGTAGATATTTTTTAAGTATTTTGTCACTCTTCTCACACAGTAGGTTGAAGGTAAACGTCCGTTTTAGCTGTTTGGTACACTCTTTGCAGATCAGTCTTGGTAAGCCGTCTTCTGGTTTAGGCTGAAATTATAAAAAAATGAAGTTTCAAGAATTTGTTCATACTCTTATATGGTTTCCAAACTAGTCTTTTTCTGATAATATAGCTATTTTCTGAAATGAGATAAAACCTTCCAACTAGTTCAAATATTTTGAAAAAAACAATAGGTTGTATGCATAGGTAGGTAACAAAAAGGAAGAAAAGTAAAGATATTGATTTACCTTCAGTTTCGTGCAGCTGGTTAGCATTTCTGAATACAAAGTATTTCTTTTTAAGTAATAACTGCTGAAGAGATCGGATGATTGTTTGTTGGCTTCCAAGCAAATTCGACATATTATGCGCAAGTCCATGGCTACTGCTGAGTAACAGTATAAAGTTAGAGCTTAATTATTTGTTTTTCTTACGAAACCCCTAGCATAAATTTTAGATCATTTGGGAAAGAAAAATAAATAAACTTTCTTGTTTTGCTTTTGATTTCAATTAAATTTTTATGGCAGGCAGACAAATTAGACAGATCAACACAGATTAAAAAAAAACTCATCTGTAAGACCAAATAAAATTTTATGTGTTGATCTGTTTACTTTTATTTGACAGTAACATTTACGATTTGCGCGCATAATTATAGTAGCCATGCGCGATATTTCAGTGAAAAGAAAAGAATTAAGTTTATCTTTTGGCTAAGTGAACTACTTCATTGATTTAGTTCAGTAGTTCATTTACTTCTGGTAAGTATACCGTTTAGTTCTTAGAGAATTATGAATGGATGAACGAAATGAAGAAATGAGTTGCTTTTGCTATGAACTATGAAATGTTTTTATTTTTATATCTCGATTTTCCTTCATTGGTACTTTACAGGCTTAGGACTGTCAACCAGGGGCAAACATTTTTACTATAAAATAGGTATATAGGTAGGTAAATTTAATATGTTTTTTATAATAATAATAAATACGTATTTAAACATTGAGATAATTATGTACTATTTACTTTTGTTAATTAAACTGATTAATATTTCAAAGTTATTAATAAAACGACTTAACTTATTTTTTATTTGTACATAAAACTGGCCCGTAACATGCGCAACACGACGCACTAATAATCGCAAATAACTTACTAAATTCAAACAATGCAAAATAGGTACTTTCTTACTCAAACAAGATATTAATAATCAAAAAAACCAAACAAATGTAAACAATCTACTTTAGCAACAATCAAAGAACTTTATCTCAACGACGTAAGGGTTTGTTTTAATTGCAAGTTCTTAGAAAGAGATACCATATCAGCTATCACTCTTTACTCTCGCGTGTATTGTTGAAAAAAATGTGCAAAATAAAATAGTCTTTGTGTACACGCCATAACACCGTTTTTTCTATCTTCGTCGAGCGTTATGCTAAACGAAGCATTGAAGTAAAAGCATTGAAGTAAAAAGACTGTTGGAGCAAAGAGGTAAAGCTCAGACATAGTGTAACCTCATGTCAGATATAAAACAATTGACGGAAAATTTTCAGTGTCACTAGAGATGAAAATTTTGCAATAACCAATTTCCAGTATCATAGTTTTATAAAGTGTTTTCTCATTTGATTTGTTTGTATATAATTCTTAAAATGATTATATAAAATGTTCTGCGTACTCTGCTGAGTTTCCTTCAACTAGGGCCCAGGTTTAAGGAACCAACCAACTAGGCGTAGTGTCGCCAACAAAGGTTATGGGCCCAGCACAACAACGAAGAATATGAACGAAAACGGAGAAAAAAAGTGCTACGAGCACTGTGAGTAAATATGATACTTTGAGTTTAGCATCAATTGAAAAACTTGAGGGTGCTACTAACTACAGCTCTTGGAAATTTGTAATGGAGTTGTACTTGATACATGATGATTTATGGGAGTATACGCATACTACGCCTGTAGATGAAGTAGGCAATAAGAGAGACCAAAAAGCAAGAGCTAAAATATGCTTGATGGTAAAACCAGAGTGCCTTATTCATGTAAGAAAAGTGAAAACAGCCAAAGAGGCTTGGTTAGCTTTAGAGAAAGCATACGAAGATAAAGGTCTGAATAATAGATGCAGATTGTTGTCAAAATTAGTAAGTCTGAAACTTGAACAGTTTTCAACTATAAGAGACTATATAACGGCAATAATGACAACTTCGCA
Organism: Perizoma flavofasciatum; assembly: GCA_958496245.1. Lineage (NCBI taxonomy): Eukaryota > Metazoa > Arthropoda > Insecta > Lepidoptera > Geometridae > Perizoma > Perizoma flavofasciatum. The sequence continues at coordinate 2,708,403 of OY292439.1, read as the reverse complement.
AAAATTGGGCGATTTAGGAAAAGAAATCGACGATGAGTTGCTAGCTGCGCTGATGCTTCAAGGATTAACCGAGAATTTTCAAGCAATGAGACTGGCTATTGAAAATTCTAACATCAAAATTACAACAGACTACGTTAAAACAAAACTTTACCAAATGGAGGATACATATGCAGCTACGAGTGCAAATAATCACGCTCTGCTATCAAAGAAAAAGAATTCTTATACACAAAAACAACAAAAGAAGTTGAAATGTTTTATTTGCAATGGACCTCATAAGGCGAGGGATTGTCCAGATAATAGGAAGAAGAAGACCAATGAAGCTTCAGTGGCTTTGGCGATGGCGACTTCGACTTCGACTTCAGAAGATTCTTGGATAGTTGACTCTGGCGCTTCAAATCATATGACATCAAGGCGTGAATGGTTACATGATCTGAAAAAGTATGACAGGGGAGTGACTGTAGCATGTGCAAATGGAGATAGACTACAAGGTATTGCAAGTGGTAAAGTGGTATGTACAGAACCGAATGTTACGATTGATGCTATGTATGTTCCAGGATTAGCTTCAAACTTACTTAGCGTTAGTGCTATCACTAAGAAAGATCGTAATGTAGTATTCTTTAATGGAGGTTTTAACATTGTAAAGAGTAGTGATTGTAAAATAACCAGTGAACCTTTATTAACAGGAGTAGAGGTAAATGGTGTGTACAAATTAAAACAGAGTTTGAAGCACACAGCGTTGGCAACTGCTATCAGTGCAGAGAAGGAACTGTGGCACAAGAGAATGGCTCATCTTGGAGTACGTAACCTTAAACTATTACGAGATAGTTTGGCAACAGGGGTAAGTTTTTCAAATGATCCCTTAGTATTAGATTGTGTTGCTTGTCTGAAAGGTAAGCAAACCAGACAGCCTTTCAAGAAAAGCAGTACAGCTAGCAGAGCAGGCGGTGTACTTGAGCTTGTACATACAGACGTCTGTGGTCCAATGGCTGAGGAGTCATTTGGCGGATTAAAATATTTTGTTACGTTTATAGACGATTATACACGTAAAACCTTCGTGTATTTTCTTAAATGTAAGAATGAAGTTTTTAGTCAACTTGAAGAGTTCAAGAATTTTGCGGAATTACAGACTGGAAAGAAATTAAAAACTTTACGGTCAGATAATGGCAAAGAATATGTGAATAATCGGATGAATGATTTCATGAAGAAATTTGGAATCAAACATCAGTTGACCGTGGAATATACACCTGAGCAGAATGGTGTAGCGGAACGGGCAAACAGAACGATTGTAGAAAAAGCAAGGTGCATGATCCAAGAAGCTGGATTAAGCAATAAACTTTGGGCGGAAGCTGTAAATACAGCTGTTTATTTGAAGAACAGATCTCCAACAAAAGCTGTTAGAAACAAAACGCCTGAAGAAGCTTGGACTGGGAGGAAACAAAATTTGAAGTTTATAAGAGTCTTCGGGTGTAGAGCTTTTATGCATATTCCGAAACAAAAACGCACCAAGTGGGATTCAAAGAGCAAAGAGTTGCTACATATTGGATATTGTGAAGACTCTAAAGCTTATCGTTTGTTTGATCCAGAAACCAAGATGGTACATAAAGCAAGAGATGTTGTTTTCTTTGAAAACCAGTTTCAATCAAACAAGGAAAGTTCAGAAACAAGAAATAACGAGATTCCTCTTATTTTTGAACACGAAGATCTACCAGTACAACAAACAAATATGGAGATAGAAAATACGCAAAACGTAAGTGGAATTGAAATTCAAAATGAGTTGCAAATGGAAATTGAAGAAGAAGAAGAACTTCAAGAACATAACGAGACTGTAAGGGATATGGGGACCATGCATTTCTTACAAGAGAATGAAGAGTCTGATAACAATGAAATAGAGAGTTGTGATGAATGGGAAATGGCACTTGATGATAGAAATGAAGAGCTATTGCAGCCAGAACTTCCTAGAGAGAGAAGATATCCATTAAGAGAGAGAAAAGCTAAAGAATTTCCGGATCACGTCACATATCAGGCGATTGAAAGTGATTTTCCACAAACAGTGACTGAAGCTTTATCAAGCAAGGACAAAGAGGAGTGGAGAAAAGCTATTGAGGAGGAGTTAGATGCTCTGAGGAAAAACAATACCTGGACTTTGGTCAAGCCACCAGCGCGCCCTTACCACGTCGTTGATTCTAAATGGATATTTAGAATCAAAGAAGAGGTGGGGGGAAATAGGTACAAGGCTCGCCTGGTAGCAAGAGGGTACAGTCAAAGGAGAGGCATTGACTATACTGAAACTTTCGCACCAGTGGTAAGACACAGTTCTCTAAGAACTTTAATAGCTATAGCAGCTAACATGGGACTGCAAATAGACCAAATGGATGTAAAAACTGCATTTCTAAATGGAAACTTGGATGAGGTAGTTTATATGAAACAACCGGATGGGTTTGAACAGAAAGGGAAAGAAAACTATGTGTGTCTTCTAAACAAATCATTATATGGATTGAAGCAGGCTCCTAGAAGTTGGAATAAGAAATTAGATGAGGAACTAAGGAAGCTCAACTTTAGGAAATCAGTAAATGAACCCTGTATCTACACGAGAATTAAAGAGAAGAAAATAATAATTCTTGCTGTATATGTAGATGACATTCTGTTATTTTGGAACGATATAACAGAAATAAAGCTAGTAAAGAAAGAGCTTATGTCAAAGTTTGAAATGAAAGATCTTGGCAAGGCAGAGTTGATGTTAGGTATTCAAATAAAACATGATTCTGATAGCATCAGCCTTAATCAAGAAAAATATTTAGAGAAACTGCTCAAAGAATTTGGCATGGAAGATGCGAAGACAGTTTCAACACCAGCAGTTACTGGACAAAGGCTAGAGAAGCCTCCACCAGAGCATAAGTCAAGAGAAGATCTACCTTACAGAGCATTGATAGGTTCGCTTATGTATATTGCTGTGTGCACACGTCCAGACATTGCACATTCAGTGAACAGTTTGAGTCAGTTCAACAGTTGTTATGATCAGTCACATTGGATTGCAGCCAAACGAGTACTGCGATACTTAAAGGGGACTAAGAGTCATGGTCTTAAATATTTTAAAGGACAAAATAAACCTGTTGAAGGATATGCTGATGCAGATCATGCTGGAGAGTTTGATAGGAGATCATACTCTGGTTCTGTCTTCATATTTCAAGGTGGCTCAATTAGCTGGGAGAGCAAGAAACAGAGAACTATAGCTCTTAGTACAGCAGAGGCTGAATATGTGGCATTATCAGAAGCTGTAAGAGAAGCAATATTTCTGCGAAGGTTCATAGCAGAAGTAACTGATGGACAGGCCTACAAATCGGATGAAGCCATGACCATCTACTCTGATAGTCAGTCTGCCATTGCTATGTCTAAGAACCCTGTACACCACCAACGTACTAAGCATGTAGATGTTAGGTATCATTTTGTGCGTGAGGCAGTTGTAAATAATCAAGTGATACTGAAGTATAAAGAGACGGCATGCATGGTAGCGGATGGTTTAACAAAACCACTTCCGAGAGGGAAGTTTGAGTGGTGTGTGAATGGTATGGGTGTTTGTGTTTGAGGAGTATGAAAGGTGTGCGAAAGGACATGAGATTAAGGAGGAGTGTTGGAGCAAAGAGGTAAAGCTCAGACATAGTGTAACCTCATGTCAGATATAAAACAATTGACGGAAAATTTTCAGTGTCACTAGAGATGAAAATTTTGCAATAACCAATTTCCAGTATCATAGTTTTATAAAGTGTTTTCTCATTTGATTTGTTTGTATATAATTCTTAAAATGATTATATAAAATGTTCTGCGTACTCTGCTGAGTTTCCTTCAACTAGGGCCCAGGTTTAAGGAACCAACCAACTAGGCGTAGTGTCGCCAACAAAGACACGTGCACTAAATTAACTAAATGAACTAGAGACACATTCGAATGAGTAGTGAACTAAATGACAGGACAATCTTACGTATGAAGTACTTCATTTACTTCATTCGTTCGCGAACTACCCATGGCTAAATTATAGCAATATGTTGGCAAAATTGCGGTTCGCTTAACCCGCAAAGGCCATAAACTAAGAATTGATTTGAATAGCAATATATGTGCTAAAACAAAATACATGCTTTCTAGCTATGAAACAGAACACCGCACCGTAAGAACATCCCTAGTAGAATGGTTTTAATCGAGTAAAAATCTGTCTGGAAAGGAATCGATTCAATCTGCAGTTAACTTGTTGACTGTTCTAAAGGTTTGTTTTGTTTGTTTAGAAAAAAAAAACAAAAGTAAAATGTCGGCAGAAAAATAAAATGCAAGTGGATCACTTTCGTAAATACGCTTCTGCTTTCACAATTTACAGTTAATCGAAGACAGAATTATGTCGGCCCTTCAGAAAAGTATAATGAAGACCAAATTACCACCTCGATGTCCTAGAACGTCCGGCATTTCCAAGTAAGTTTTGATTGCATCCATTCTGTAAATAAGAAGTCTACACATTGGTTACCTTTTTAAATAAATAATTCCTGCGTGCACCAGCCTCTGTGACAACGGTGATCACATAGCACTTCAGTCTTTAACCTTCATCTTACTGCATCGATGTCTGTATGTAGTTTAATGGTTGCCGCTTTCTAAAAAACTTATATTCTAAATTTCGTTTGTAGATTGGCCCCGTATGGTGGCAGCCGCCGCAAAGACTACTCACCAGTGCCGTGGAAACAGTACTTCGAGAGGAGTGTGGACGTTGAGACCGATGGCGGGACCTTCAGGGTATACTTGTCTCCGGAGCCCGACCACCCGGACCGGCCGCGTATTGTCACGTTGCACGGCGGAGGGTACTCCGGACTCAGCTGGGCTTTGTTTGCTGTAAGCTATAACATTAATGAGTTATGCCTGACTTAAACATGTACTGCTTTTACACTTTCGCTTTTGTCTTAGTAAAAAAGTCCAACAAAAACAAAATCCTTACTTCTTAAAAGACATAGACCTACTTGAAAGTGTTCAGAGGAAAGCAACCAAGATCCCGCAGGTGCTACGTCGTAAATCTTACAAAGAGAGATTACTCGCACTACACCTCACTACTCTCGAGGACAGATGTCTTCGCGGTGATCTCATTGAAACCTACAAAATTATGACATACTAATACAATCTGCCGGATATACATGATATCATCACTAGGAAAGGTGACAGACCATCATGTGGTCACCAAATCAGGCTAGATCGTGCTCCTGCAAATTCATTTGTCACACACCACTTCTTCAGCAACAGAGTAGTCCACAACTGGAACAAACTGCCGGTGGATGTTGACATTTCATTAGAAGAAGAAACACATTTCATTACTCAAAAAACTGAACCAAACTTAAAAAAATAATACTTTTGATCCAACACTGTATGACATAGATATATCAGCGAAAGCTGCTCGTCTATAAATAAATAAATAAATAAACATTAATGTACAAGATGCAAACTACAGTTCACTATTGTCTCGTTAGGTGAATGCTTGAACTCAGTAGCTGTCAAATTTAGATAGATAGATTATAGAAAATACTTTATTGTACACCAAAAAACATATCAGCTTAGTTAAGTACTATCAACTTTAACAATGTTGTACAATGGGCGGTCTTATTGCTAAATAGCGATCTGTACCAGACAACCTTTGGATGGAACGGACTGTAAGAAAGTTTAAAAGTGGTTTAATTGGTGTACTTACCACATATTATGAATATATTATAATACACATAATTTATTATATACAATATACCTACATATTTACATATTATATACGTCATGACTATTGTATGTTTTGTTTTGTACTCAATTTAAGTGCAGATGAGACTTTTTATTCAAATAAGCAGCCATGGACATGCAACCTGTAATGTGGAATGTAAACTACTATGCAAAATGTGGGCATGTGCCAAATATATAATGTTTGGATGTTCCTCTGACTCCCACTACTTGGTGACTACACAGTTACATACTTAGTTTAGACTTCAAGATGTCCATCATAGCGTTTACAGTTGTTGAGTTAAGAGTTTGTAAAAGTTTTAAGAGAAGATTTATCCTACTCATATTATAAATGCGAAAGTTTGTGAGTACGGATGTTTGCTACTCTTTCATGCAAAATCTTTTTTTTTTTCTTTTTCTAATCTGGTTTTTGGCAATCTGTTTATACAACAATAGTCCAATTTGATGGTTGATATTAATCCGGTTTTTGAGTCATTTTGAGAGATCAGTCCAGTGAGTGTTCTCTCAACTTTTGTCTGTGAATCTTTCTACTAGGTTTGGGATGCTATGTCTCTTCAGTCTGGAGAATTGAAGGGACCCTGCTCCTTGAAGCTGAGAGGCGAGTTCATTTTTATGTTTGTATAATCTAAATTGAAAAACTAATCTAAATTGAACGGATTTTGATGAAACTTTACAGTAATATAGTTTATACATCAGAATAACACATAGGCTACTTTTTATCTGGGTTCTACGTGAGCGAAGCCATGGGCAGAAGCTAGTTGGGAATAAAGATATTAAGGAGGATCTGTTCAAACATTGTAAAATTAAATATTGAACCTAGAACTGTTTTTCAGGAAGAAATCACTAGCATGATCCATTGCCAGGTGGTCTCAATAGACATCAGAGGCCATGGGGAAACCAAAACCAATGATGATGACGATTTATGTGCTGACACACTTGTCCGGTAAGTACCTTTAAGTCCAGACCTGATGGGGGCATTATGTGCCCAAAATATTCTGTCAATCTTTAAAATCTGATCATTATTGAACATAAACCCTTTTTCAAACGCCCTACGCGACAGAGCGCGCCTATGTTTACCATCGCGCTCTGGGGATGATAAAATAAATTAAATAGTGCCAACCAAAGTATTTGTGATTTACTCTCACATACAATAACACCATTCACATACACAAATCTTTCATGCGGTGATTACGGACGCAATTATTTCATACATTGTATAGAGAATGTCCGTGGTGTGCTTTGGTTAATTCATGTGTTTATATCTCTCTTGCCTAGGGATGTGGAACAAGTGATCCACAAGTTGTACGGCAGTGAGATACCGCCCCTGATCCTGGTAGGACATTCAATGGGCGGGGCCATCGCCGTGCGCACCGCCCACCTGCCCTCACTCGAACACTGCCTGCAAGGGATAGCGGTTATTGATGTTGTTGAAGGTATAAAACAAACACGCTCACGACTGTAATTCCCATGATCAAAATCCTCACCTGTAAACCAAAATTCTATAGTGCTATAGCCAGATGGGATGAAAGATGTGTGGGTTCGATTCTCCAGACAAATGAGTGCATGTTCTCCAGATATTGATTTTCAGTTCCGACTGGCAACACCGGTACCGTGTTGCCAGTCGGAACTATTGTGGTATCGTGGTACTCGTAGTTTCTGATACCCATGCCACAGGAATTCTAGTGTGGCCTCAGGTCTATGTAACGGATTGCACCAAACCATGCCACATCCCAGATAATATATTTGATTATGGCTGAAGAGCAGATTGCAGATTAAATTAGGAAATAAAAAGATCAATCTCATAGGGTTACCAAGTAAAGGGTAGTCAGAAGGACATCCAAACATATTTGGCACATGTCCACAATTATTGCATAGTTGTTGGCATGCCGAATTAGGTTGCAAGCCCATCTCCGCTTATTGGAATACTAATGTATGTATTTACAATATGTAGTTAGGTTGAAAGCCCATCTCCGCTTATTGGAATACTAACCGATGCTATGGCACATGCCTTGAAGATATCTTCTGACTGTCCCAAGAACTTCTTAACATGATGAACATTCCATTTTGGTCATTTTAAAGAGGTTGCAAAACATTAGCGATATGGCTTAATCAATTTTACAGTTAATCTCAGATTTATGCCGATATTTAACGACGACCTCTGTGACCCAGTGGGCAAAGGCTCACCTGAGACGCAAAAGGCTATGGATTCAATTCCCGCCGCGGAACAAATGTTTGTATGATCTGCAAATATTTGTCTAAGAGCTGGGTATTTACTATGAACAATATGTATGTATTTACATAAAAAAGTTTATGAGTAGTATATAGTATACAGGTAGTCTTGATAACTGTAAGACTTCGATGGTGTGGTGTGCGAGTCGCCGGCTGCGATACAAGAGGTGCGGGAGCGATTCCCACAGCGGGCCAAATGTTTGCAATATTGATCTGCAAATATTTGTCTCGGGTCTGGGTGTTTTCTATGAACAATATGTATGTACATATTTACAAAAAAAAGTTTATAAGTAGTATATCAGTCAAGTTGTTCCCATAATACAAGCTCGTGGTAATGGTGTGGTACCACGGTGCTTGTATTTCCTGATACCCACGAGCGACGCAGGGATTCTTAGTGTGGGGACAGGATTATGTATAAGTCTGTAAAAAAAAAAAACCTTCGTTACGGCGCTCTTTGGGGCAGGCTCTGCAGTGGTCTTCTTCAGGCTGTTGATCATGACGATATCACCATTTATATATTCGAAGGGGTTCTGAAATGGTCTGTTTGTATTTCAGGTACTGCGATGGAGGCTCTGGCCAGTATGCAGAGTTTCCTGCGAGGCCGGCCGACACATTTCAAAAGCATAGAGCATGCTATTGAGTGGTGGTAAGTACCTTTGAGTCCCTGTATTGCACGCCCATGGAATGCACAACCATGGAAAATACACCCCTGGAATGTACAGCCAGTATTAGAAACCATTGGTTTCAAATCTTGCTTTGTAATACTGGGCGTACATTCCTGGGTGTGCATTCCCTACACATGTTGACCTTTTATGGCCAGTTTTGTACAACCCTGGAAAGCACAGCCATGGAATACGAACCAATTTCATGCTCTGTTTTCATGTGCGAGTGCTATCATGGGGCAAGTGCTGTGTTGCTATAGAAATTTACGTTAATAAATTTACGTAAATTAATGTAAGTAGATGAGTTATTTATGTTGGATTTTTGCAGATAAACTAACCGCTTGGTTTTATTTATATTGAACCCAAGTTTGTTGGGTAAAGTTCGGATAGCAATCCTCCTTTTCTGAGTGGTAATAAAAAGAACCTAATATCTAACCTATCCATAATGGATTTGCCTAGGAAGGATTTTTCAGGCCAACATTAACTAATTGTTTGCATTACTTATCAATGGCAACTCTTGGTTGAACATATTAGAACTTGCTCAGTACAAAATTCGAGTTTCGTCCACGTCATGCGATTACTTCGCATCGCTCAAGGATATGACGAACTCACCAATGAGCCTCAAGAATATTGGTTCGTAAAACGAGGCCAGGAAATTCCAGGGACGTACAATACGGTCTCCCGTACATTTCAACACACTTGTTCTTGAATGGTGAACTTGAAAATTCCCAGTTTTACTATATGAATTATCTAATTCGCAACTAGTTTTCAGAATAAAAATGAATACTCATAGTTTCTGATGTTATGGTTAGGTTTGGTTGATCACGGCATTTTTCAAAGCCCAGAGCTGGGCAAAATGCTAGAGTTCCCGACTTTCGTTCCCAAGCATCACACTGCAGCTGAATGAAGAAAAACTAAGCAGACTTTGTTGCCTGATTCTTCTCGGCTTGGTCGCGCGCGAGGAATCGGCGTAAATTCACTTTAATATTTTAAATTCACGTAGTTTTTAAGCTGACGTTTCTATATAATCCTTGTGATTTCAATGAATAAAAATCCTTTGACTTTGAATGGAGATAGAGAAGACGAGGAAGAGAGATCTGATATGGAGGTTTGTTTCAGTGTCAGAAGCGGCCAAGTGAGGAATGTGGACTCCGCCAAGGTTTCAATGCCGAGTCAGATTCTCAAGTAAGTTAAAAAAATAAGTTACCAATACAATCTGCCGGACATAAATGTGACAGACCATCACGTGGCTACATCAAGCAGTTAACCCCGAAAGGCGTCATATTGAACCACACTTTTCTGTCAACACATCAGTCTATTACACAGGTTCTCAAACGTATTTTTCCCACCGCCCACTTTGAGAATAAAAAAGTCCTAGCGCCCCCCAAAGTTTTAAAACATAACAACCTATGCTCTCCCCTCTAGACCGCCTTAGCGCCCCCAATATCTTCTAGAGTTTTCTCCTGCTCCCTGAAGGCCTCCAGCGCCCACAATGGGGCGTTATCGCCCACTTTGAGAAACAGTGGTCTATTAGGACTGATGTTGGCAAACGCGGACATTGTCATTGTCATTACGTCATGTTGCCTGCTGTGCTCTGATTGGTTGAAACTACTAATTTCGACCAATCAGAGCACAGAGCGTGGCGGGACTAGCACGACAGATGACAGAATTGTTTCCTAGCAAATTGTCAAACAATCTTGAGGCTGTCTACTCTATGCCTGGCTATTAAATCAGGCTAGACCGTGCTCCTACAAATTCATTTGTTGCGCATGACTTACTCAATCTCCCGCTCTCACAATCTTTTATTATCCTCTCCATTCAAAGGTTGTCTGGAAGAGATCGCTTCTAAGTAATAAGACCACCCATTGTACTTTCTTTAGAATAAGATTTTGTTATTTGTTTATGGTGTACAATAAAGTATTTTCGTTCATTCATTCACTCATTCACTTCTTCTGCAACAGAACAGTTTTTTATGGTCGAGGGCAATTGCCGGTAATTGGTCAGAAAACCACATTATAACGTAAAATGATTTTTTTTCACTGTCTAGAATACAATGTTACACATAAAATAAATTAATGTATCCTAGTAATATATTGTAATGTTAGCCTAATTAGTAATTTAACATTGACCTAGTTTTATAAAATAAAGTATAGCTAAGAATGTGTCCATTAACACGTAAAATAATGAATCGCGGGAACATTTTTTTAAAAATAAATAATGCAGGACATTCATATCGTAAAAACGGGAATTATCACGTACTGCACTATCGGTAAAGGCACCGACTAAGTTTCCACTCATTCCGAGAGTCTTCATCAGGGTGAGTGGTCGCGATTCTCCCTCCGCGTCGAGCCGTGCACTACGACGCTCACTATAGTTTTTGGAATAAAAATGCAGGACATTTTCGCACAGCATAATCTAGCCCCAAACTAAGCAGAGCTTGTATTATGTGAACTACATGACTGATATACTACATATATATTTTTTTGTAAATACATACATATTATACATAGAGAAAACCCAGACCCGAGACAAACATTTGTCATTGTTTTTCAAGATGTAGGTATTGTGCGGTTTGCATAAACCGTACAGCATCTGAAAACTCAAATGATTAATAATAAAAATAATGCTGGACATTTTTCACACAGCATCATCTAGCCCCAAACTAAGCACAGCTTGTATTATGGGAACTAAATGACTGTTACACTACTTATATGCTTTTTTTTTAAATTGATTAATCTGCTATTGTATCTGATTAATCAGCTGCGAGTCCGGGGAGCTGGCTATCAACGAGGTTGAGAACTACGTGTGCGAGGAGTCCGGGGCTCCGCACGCGATGGAGCGAGCCGACTCCATAGCCGAGGAGGGGGAGGAACCCGACACCTTCCTCAAGCCGGCCGGTGACAACTGCGGCACTATGAAGTGAGTTGTTCAATCATTACATGCATACAGAAAACATCGCGAAGAAATCGGCATGCCCTAAAACTAAAAATTCGGAGGCAAGTTCGCGGGCTGGTGCTATATTATGTATATTCAAATTTTAAATCACTATCTATTAGTGAATTAACTCACCACCATGCAATTGTACCATTAAAATATTGTATCCTATAGTTGCCTGACATCGCTTTTAGAGACAAAGTCCTCGTTAGAGTTAAATCAGCCTGTCCAGTCCACACAGTCGCTGTAGCTGAAAGCGGCTAGGATGGCATCATCAAAAAGTCTATGCTTTATATTGTCAGATACAAATGGCGGATAGACTTGTCGAAGACGGAGCGGCACTGGTCGGGTTGGTTCAAGGGGCTGTCCTCGCTGTTCCTGGCGGTGGGAGCGCCGCGTCTGCTGCTGCTCGCCTCCATCGACGGACTGGACCGGGAGCTCACCGTCGGACAGATGCAAGGTACAGTCAGATACAAATGGAGCAAATATTGGCAGAACATGCCTTCCCAGTGGGAATCTAACCCGCACCTCCTGCGTCGCAGCTCGCTAATCGCCCGCGCGCCGTGCCTTTTCGTAGTCCAATGAAAGTTAAAGATATAGGAAATTTAAAAGTTTTGCGGTTTTTATCATTTTCTGCACTCGTCAGTAATATAGGGGGAAAACGTTACAGATGGACTCGGTTTTCAAAAACTAACGTCCCGAGTAAAGCGTCCCGGCTCTGGGTATTGTTGATACTCGTAGTTCCTGATACCCTCGACACAGGGAATCCTAGTGTGGTACAGGACTATAATATAATAATATTATAGTATAATATATTTACTATAATATTATTATATTATAGTCCTATAATAATTTATTTATTCTTCAATCATCATTGGATCGTTTCGTTGGTAAAAATTATCTTAACCTAGCGTTAGTATTCAATTTACATGTCAATATTAAGCCTTAAATGTATGTATCCGTTGGGATATTTAATAAAAATGTATCTTGTTTCTCGCAGGAAAGTTTCAAATGCAGGTGTTGGCGCGATGCGGTCACGCCGTGCACGAGGACACACCCGGAGAGGTATGAAAATACAACTTAAATTACCTTCATGTGGGGAGAATAGAAATTCAGGGGTGAAAAGAGAAAACAGAAAGATAATTTTCTTTAATAATTTCCTCTACAAAGCCACCAATAATATAAAGAATAGGCATTATTGTGGTACGCAATAACATAGGTCATCCTAGTTTGGGTAGTAACATTGTCTTTTATATAGGACTAGCATCTGTCCACGGCTTCGCCCGTGTGGTACCCGGATAAAAAGTAGCCTATGTGTGATTCTGATATATAAGCTATACTGTAAAAAATCATCAAAATCTGTTCAGTAGTTGCGTGAAAGAGTAACAAACATCCATCCTCACAAACTTTCGCGTTTATAATAATAGTAGGATAGGATTATATAGTGTTAAGCATCTTAGAACTATATATAAGATTGTACCTATATTACTACATATATTTGTATATTCATGTTTCTTCTTTTATTTTCAATAAATAATTTAATTTCATGTAAACTAGCAATACAGGTAGGTACAGTACCCCTCTGTAGTTTAAATTTGTATTTTTTGCTTAAAAAGATTTAATCCCCCTGTTCAAGCTGGAACCAGGGAAAAATATTTTCCTTGTTATTGAGGAGTTACCCAGCTATGGTCTTACCTAGATCTCTCGTTACCACCTCACAATGTTTTCCTTGTTACTGAGGGGTTACCAAGCTGTGGTCCTACCTAGATCTCTTGTTACCACCTCACGATGTTTTCCTTGTTATTGACGAGTTACCCAGCTATAATCTTACCTAGATCTCTCGTTATCACCTCACGATGTTTTCCTTGTTATTGAGGAGTTACCCAGCTATGGTCTTACCTAGATCTCTCGTTACCACCTCACGGTGTTTTCCTTGTTATTGAGGAGTTACCCAGCTATGGTCTTACCTAGATCTCTCGTTACCACCTCACAATGTTTTCCTTGTTACTGAGGGGTTACCAAGCTGTGGTTCTACCTAGATCTCTTGTTACCACCTCACGATGTTTCCCTTGTTATTGAGGAGTTACCAAGCTATGGTCCTATCTAGATCTCTCGTTACCACCTCACGATGTTTTCCTTGTTATTGAGGAGTTACCCAGCTATGGTCTTACCTAGATCTCTCGTTACCACCTCACGGTGTTTTCCTTGTTATTGAGGAGTTACCCAGCTATGGTCTTACCTAGATCTCTCGTTACCACCTCACAATGTTTTCCTTGTTACTGAGGGGTTACCAAGCTGTGGTCCTACCTAGATCTCTTGTTACCACCTCACGATGTTTTCCTTGTTATTGAGGAGTTACCAAGCTATGGTCCTATCTAGATCTCTCGTTACCACCTCACGATGTTTTCCTTGTTATTGAGGAGTTACCCAGCTATGGTCTTACCTAGATCTCTCGTTACCACCTCACAATGTTTTCCTTGTTACTGAGGGGTTACCAAGCTGTGGTCCTACCTAGATCTCTTGTTACCACCTCACGATGTTTTCCTTGTTATTGAGGAGTTGCCCAGCTATGGTCTTACCTAGATCTCTCGTTACCACCTCACAATGTTTTCCTTGTTACTGAGGGGTTACCAAGCTGTGGTCCTACCTAGATCTCTTGTTACCACCTCACGATGTTTTCCTTGTTATTGAGGAGTTACCAAGCTATGGTCCTATCTAGATCTCTCGTTACCACCTCACGATGTTTTCCTTGTTATACCCAGCTATGGTCTTACCTAGATCTCTCGTTACCACCTCACAATGTTTTCCTTGTTACTGAGGGGCTACCAAGCTGTGGTCCTACCTAGATCTCTTGTTACCACCTCACGATGTTTTCCTTGTTATTGAGGAGTTGCCAAGCTATGGTCCTACCTAGATCTCTCATTATCACCTCACGATGTTATCTTTGTTATTGAGGAGTTATCCAGCTATGGTCCTACCTAGATCTCTCGTTACCAAAACCCCCTGTCCTAAGCATTCTATCGAAATTTGTTTTTCAATAGTTATTTTGTACGAACGATTTTTTTTTAATAGGTGGCCCGAGTGATTGCTTCCTTTGCACTGCGACATCGCCTCACATCGACGACGGACCTCGGCGATCAAATGCACCTCAATACCAACATGCCGGGATGCTGAACACAATATTCAGTTACGTAATGAAGGAAGAGATTACTTTTTAAGCTATTTATCCACATCATTTTTATTAGGAACGAGAAATTTACCAACAAACAGATTTCGCTGGTGTTGCAGATGTTTATTGGCGACGATAACCGCTTACCATCAGCTGGGTGGTATATGCCCGTTTGCCTAACATGCACACAGCTATACCCAATCCCTTATTACTAGGCAAAAGACCAAACAATCTGGTCAAAGTAAAGATTTTTAAATAGCTAACAAAAATAATATTGTTGTATAGTTTATTTCGTTCGGCCGTTCATTGGATTGAAAGGTTGCTGTTTCGATGAAATAAAACATATATTTTTGTGGTGGCACGTGCTCAATTTAGATTTATCTCTTACAAATGCTTGGTTTTTGTTAAATAGGTTATATTCGATTTGTAAATGCTGTCATTCTGAGGCGCCATTTAAAATTCAACAGTAAGAACAAAACAAAACACTGTTTAACTTACAACTGTTTAAAAAACCTGATATTTCGGCATGGTTGCATTCGGTAAATTTCCCGTTTTTTCTTAAGTTTGTGATGGAATTTATTCTTGGATGCGATTGATAAAGCATTGATTCTAAAGTCAACGCTGTTATAAAGTTTTATTAACTGAATACTCAAAACTCAGTTAGCATTGTCTAGATTAATTAATGATACCTCGCGCCAAGTCTTCTGTTGATAAAACTGATTTGGCGTTCATGCTAAGCTGGCAGGTATTATTTTAGTGGTTAAATAAGTATTTGCAAGATTTTATATCACAAAAATTCAACTTCGCTTAGTTGGTATAGTTGGTTGGTCATGGGTTCGAATCCCGAGGTTGAATTTTTGGGATATTATATAATATTCAATTCAAACCCATTCAATTTATTTATTTGCGAAACATGGGTACAAGCAGTAGATAATACAGTTAAAGTAAATCCAACCATGATCTGCTTTACAGCATGCAAAATTTAATACAAGAATAAGAAAGTATAAGCCTTAGTCTAAAAAGTCATACATTTGATAATACAAACAGGCTAGCATGTCACAATATTTTATGTAAGAAGAAAAAAAAATTATATAATTATAAAATGTCAAATTCTTAAAACTATCTAAAATTTGTCAAAAAGATATTCATTTATACTGTAGTACGCCTTTTGTAATAAAAGTTTCTCTAGTTTTAATTTGAATAAGTTTAATGTATTAATTTCCAGAATGTTAGTAGGCAAATGATTGAAAATACGAGGCGCCATGCAGAAAACACTGTTGTTAAACATTGCTGTCTTGCTTGGAGGACAACATATTTTCGTGTTCTGTCGTTTACTATTAAAATTTTTAAATAAATACATTTTGCTTTTTACAAATAAGGCCATCTCATATAAGATTGTTGATTAAGTTTATTACATAGATGTTCAACATGCGAGTTCCAGCTTAAATTGCAGTCAATAGTTATTCCAAAAAAAAATGTAGCCGTGTCAATGGGGAGAACTTTTTGTCACTTATTTTAATTACCCTATTTCTAAATATCATTGCATTCGTTTTCATTAAGTTATTTTTTAAATAGATTGAATTAAGCCATTGGATTCTGTCACTAAGGGTATGATTGATGTAATATTGCGATTTCCTTTAAGGGTTTAACACTTTAAAACAAATAACTATTGAAGTATTTGTGTTTAAAGTTTTAACCCGTGCTGAGGAGATTTGAGATTTAATATCATCAGAATTGTCTAACAATCGGTTCCGATTCTTGTGAAAGGTTGGATTCTTGGTTTGCTGGAAGAAAACTCTTGTTAGGGTTAAGCTCGCCTTTGTACATGTCCTATATGTAAACTTTTTTGTCTGTATTATACAGATAATACAGACAAAAAAGTTTACACGCACAAACACAGAAACTTTATCCCCAAGACGCAGCATTTACACTTAGCTCAACACTTTTTAATCCAGCACCCTATTATCAAACTACACGGAAAATAAAAATAGCCAACTTCAGAATGGCAAAGGCAATAAACGGCAATTTTTAGGCAAAGACATTGGCGTTGCTTGAAATCTTTTGATAAATTAGATTGTTTGTGATTAAGGGATAAAGGTAATAGAAGTTATATTGTAAGTTTCCATTTGGTTTTATTTTAGAGTATTAATATCCACACCTGGGGGGCTAGACATAAACCTCACGCTAGTCAAGGTAAATACCTCACGCTTACCTTTCCTTTCATGCTAACGCAAATTTGTCACGGTAAAACTTGGCAGCTGTCACATATAATTTCCACAGCTGTCATTTCCATTTTTCGCAGGCGTTACAACAGAAAGTGGTATTTGTCTAGCCCCTGTGCGCTTTCATCAATTTCCGTATTCTACTTTCAATTCATTTGAATGCTTTAGACGATCGGTGTGCGCTCATAACTAGTTATAAAAACCGTGCATTTACGACATTGCAAGCGCTATGGCGCTACACGCATGCCTCAAAGGAAGGCGCTAGTGCAAGATGAATTGCATTTATGTTACATGTTTCTAAAGGGATAGAAATACTTACATTTTAATTTATCGAAGACTTAATACGTAGATACGCAGCTGGTTATTCATATATTTTGTTTTTTCCCAGTGCTGGGAAAAGGTGGGGCGCAGACCTCATAAAATGTATGGATTAAAAAATAGTACCTACTTCGATTTTAAGTATTTATTGATGATTGTAACGTCCCTAGGAACAACTCAATTCCAAGAATAGCTTATTATGATTAAAATAAAAAAGATCAGCATTTATCAGGACTAAGGCCCTTTCAAAATTACATGGTTTTTTATTTGTATGAAAAAATAATTTTTAAATTCATTGCAATCTAATTCCAGTATGTAAATATGTATATTCTATTGATTGTATGATTCATAAGAGTGATGTTGGTGTCCAATACTGTAATTAATAAAGTTATTTTAACTATTTTGTGTTTTTTAAGGGGTTGCCCGGGTGGTATTGCTTAGCATGAATCATCGAGCACATAACGTCTCGATGACGTAAACCGAGTTGTCTCTATATCTGTCAAAATCGTATTCGTTAACGAATTTCAAAATGAATCTAATCTTACATTTCTTTTTTTTTCTTTGTTATTTGTAATTTCAAATTCAACAAAAAAAACTAAACACTGCTAAACAACAGTTTAAAATCTTTATTAGTATAGCTCTAAATAAAATAACGAGTTCCTTAAAGTTATACTGATGGCGCAGTAGATCTAGACTGTTAGAATGACTGACAGTCAAACGCGTCAGTTTATATTAGTTTAGGTGTATTACCAAGTTGATACATACACGCGAACTTACCACTCAAAAACCATATCCGTTTGGACCGCCGCCGCGTGAATTGACCAGGGTCTAGACAAATACCACTTTGTTGTCGTTAACGCCTGCGGAAAGATTAATTTGTATGGGAATGACATTAGCTGTGGAAATGTCATGTGACAGCTGCCAAGTTTTACCTTGATAAATTTGCGTTAGCGTGAAAGGAAAAGTAAGCGTGAGGTATTTGTCTAGCACCCAGGCCCTAAATAATGTGGCTACAATATTTTTCCACGTGTTTCTAGTACTTACAGTGCCATATAGTAAGTTCCGGGAACTTCGGCCTCCTACAGATAAAAATAAAACTGCATTACTATTGAAAATGAACTGACATTGTATTTATCAGGATAATAAAACAAAGTTTAAAAAAACAATCATTTATTTCATAAACCGTGGTTAGTAAGAACAACGAACATTTAAAAAAGGTAAAGTAACGGTAGTAGATCTAGTTATCTATCTATTAAATGAATTAAATCATGACTAGGAAACACTCAATAGATTCCTGAAATCAAAAGGATCCACAGTCCGCTAGGTCTTTGGTTTCACGGATCACAGCCGACTGCCATGAATAGGCTCGATGCTTCGAAGCTCTTCCCACGTTACGGTTCCTGAATGCTAAGTGAAAGAGAATTTATCGATGTAGCGGATCCGACACATCGCTATGGTCAAGTCTGCGTTAATACGGACGAGCCTCTTCCCACGGGCGCCGGTTAGGTAATCCGCAAAATCACAGACCGTGGGAACCACCCTTCAGAAAACCCCCAAATGACAATGTTATACGTAGCATTACCAAATTCAGATATTGTTTATTCAGATATTAGTGGTTTGTGGGGAAGTTATTGGAAGTATTTTATTATAGGTTTGGTTTTTATTCATACCTGGATGGGATCCCAATTTACCCTATTTAACATGAAAGATGGATAAAAATACTCTTGCATGACCAGCACGCAGGCCAAGCTATATTCTAGAATAAATAATTATCACTATTAATAACAGTGTAAATCAAGAGGTATACATTATAAATGTTAATTCAATTGAAGAGAACTTTCAACGAAATTTAAACTAAACAGGCAAGCATATTTGTAAAAGCACCATACTTTTTCTGCTACTGTACTGTAGCAGTCGGACAGTATGCTCGTTCAATCGAATGAAAAGAGTGAACTTTTTCGCATAAAAAGATCTGTCTTCGTTCAATTGATTGAATTAGCTGGCAGCGGTGCGATTAGCTTTAGCCAGTAGCACTCAGTATATAATACAAAATTATTATTGCTTATTTTAGGGTCAAAATAAGCGATGCAACATTGAAAGTTATTAATTACTAGCTTCTGCCCACGACTTCGCCCGCGTGGTACCCGGTTAAAAGTAGCCTGTGTTATTCTGATGTATAAGCTATATTACTGTAAAGTTTCATCAAAATACGTTCAGTAGTTTTTGCGTGAAAGCGTAACAAACATCCTCACAAACTTTCGCGTTTATAATATTAGTAGGATTATAAGCAAAAATAATAGCACAACAATATCACAAAATATTAATAAAATCTCACTAAAACCAACCTTTAGGTTCATACTAACATTTAACGGGTGTAATAAGACACTTAACGATAACGAAAGATAACATATTCTTAACTGTATGATTAAACAAATACACGTTATATTTATGATTGTGATATTTTTTCTACTACATTTTACCTGGGAATCCACTGGTTCTGAAGATATTGAAGGTCAAAGTCACAATTTTTTTGAGTTCTTTACGGAAATTAATTTAAAGCGTTATTTATTTAACTTTGTCCAAACAAATATTAACAAAACTGAAGAATTTTCGTAACAAGTCACATTGCAGAAATGCAATGAATATCAAACACAAACGCGGTCAGCTGTAAGCGCTCGAGTTCAACGACCGCCGCGACTACACCACCAACACACACATAGCCACAGTCGGTTTGCATTACACTGCGCGCTACAAAAAACAACATTTTTTTATGCCTAAAAATAAAATTCGTTTCTCAGCAATTATTTTCCCTCTATGTTACTCGTTAAGATGACAGTATGCCTGGATTTCGGCTTGGTGATTGGTCTTATTACACCCTGTATTTCATTTTAATACACTTTATCCAATGCAAGTTATAATAAAAAATACGCGGCAATTATTGGCGAGGTCGCTTCAAGAAACTGTCGCCAACGTGGATGAAACCGACCACAACGCACCAACATGGAAGCGCACGCTGACCCCTCCCACACTCCCGTCCCGCCTCTATGCATAATGGTACTAGTGGAACAAATCCGTGCCAATTGGCCATCAATGGTGCTACACAATGGTACAACTGGTCCGGAGGTAAAACGCAATTCCGTACATCCAATACTACATTGTCAGACAGCAAGACCGTTTGCCAAACTAAATATTTTCCCAACGTCATTTTGCAGTTGTTGTGTGTAAGACCCCCTAAAGTTTAATTCCCTACTTATGTTTTAAAGAGATTATTTAGAGACTCGCAAAATTTCAGTAATCATTACAACAATCTAGAAGAGTGCGAGTTTAACCAGCGCTCCTTCTAGTCTTCCCTTGAAGCTCACAATTAGCTTAGTCGAAGTCGTGCAAAGCCGTGCTATAACGTTGGACCGAATCGCCACTGACCCTATAGTACAGGGTTCACGTACGCCCCTGAAGTACAAAGTATGTTCATCATATAGAATACAGTAGTGAGCATGTTTGTTTAATATAAAATGCTTTCCGCACGTTTCCGTATGTCACACCAGGAATATAGTGAAATCTGTTAGAAAATATCTCAAAATATTCGTGTTTCAAGGCATCTTGAGAACGAATGCGAAGCTGGGTGTAGTTTTTCACTTCGAACGAACTGACCAGATTTTCACACGCTTTTCATCCGATTTGACTTGTGTTTAAGGCTCCCATACAAAAATGTATCATCAAATATCAATAGGCGCTCGATTAATGCCGCTACTTTGTAGCACAGTCTAAAAAACGTTCTGTTGAATTCAGTTAAGGAAAAAAATACTCATATTATTTAAATTCATTCGTTATTATTCAAAATTCACTTAATAACCGGTTTTCTTTTTGATCTGTGGCAGCTCAGTCTTAGAAGATTTTCTCAAGAAAATATTCATAAAAACTGGCTTCTCATAAAACTCTTCTTTGAGTGAATTTTCAATAATAAAGATTAAACGTTTTTTCAACTGTACTGGCTTAAGTTTGGTAGCAGAATATTAATGAATTAAGTACATTATCAACATAAATCTAATCGGTAACAAATGTGTGAGATCTGTAACTATCGATATTAATAATTTATATAAATAAGTTATGGCACGTTTGGGTGTTCATTTTACACGGCACTCTTCATTTCTTGTTTGACGCAAGATTTGAACGCTTCCCAGCCTTCGTTCTTGGCATAAGACTGAAACAAAGAAAAGAAAAAAATAATGCTGGACATTTTCACACAGCATCATCTAGCCCCAAAAGTAAGCAAAGCTTGTATTATGGGACCTACATGACTAATAAACTACTTATATACTTTTTATGTAATTACATACATATTATATTATGGGACCTACATGACTAATAAACTACTTATATACTTTTTATGTAATTACATACATATTATACATAGAATACACCCAGACCCGAGACAAATATTTGCAGATCATTCAAACACTCATCCCGTGGCGGGAATCGAACCAGGGATCTTCTGCGTCACAGGCGGGCCTTCGCCCACTGCGCCCGTAATAGGTCGTAAATGTCGAGGAAATCTGAATTAGGGCCGTATTACAGAGTTGATATATATAATATGTATGTATTTACAAAAAAAAAAGTATATAAGTAGTTTATCAGTCATGTAGGTCCCATAATACAAGCGCTGCTATAATTACATTTATTCATACAACTATTTACAAGTAGGTATATACAAAAAATACAGATGAAACAGCTAGCCACCTAAAGACCATTACAAACGATCTATAGATAGCTCAACTGATCCAGATCAGCTCTGCTCAGTTTTGGGGATATATGATGGTCGAAAGCAGTGTTTACCGTCGCTCATTCACATATGTAACACATTGCAAATGGCATTACTGTAGCGTTGCCTGCTCTCAGTAAGACTCTTTTACATTTAGGTGAGTTGCAGAGTTTCAGGTGGTTGTAAGATTTTCAGGGGGTTCTAGGAGTTTCAGGGAGTTGTAGGAGAATCAGGGGTTAGCAGGTGTTTCAGGGGGGTGTAGGAGTTTCAGGGGGTTAGCAGGTGTTTCAGGGGGGTGTAGGAGTTTCAGGGGTTAGCAGGTGTTTCAGGGGGGTGTAGGAGTTGCAGGGGGGGGGGGCTATAGGAACTTCAGGGAGGTGTAGGAGTTTCAGGGGGGGGGGGGGGTGTAGGTATTTCAAAGGTTAGCAGTTGTTCTAGGGGGTTGTAGGAGTTCCAGAGGGGTGTAGGAGTTTCAGAGGGGTGTAGGAGTTTTAGGGGTTAGCAGGTGTTTCAGGAGGTTAGTAGTTTTAGGGGAGTGGTGGAGTTTCACGGGTTAGCAGGTGTTCAGGGGGTTGTAGGAGTTAGCAGGTGTTTCAAGGGGGTGTAGGAGTTTCAGGAGTTAGCAGGTGTTCAGGGGGTTGCAGGATTTGGCATTTTCCGAGCACTGTGTACCTTGAAGCCGCGATGTAGTCTGTCCTTCATGATGGCTATGAACTCCTTGTAGCTGAGCAGTCCGTCGCCGTCCGCGTCGAATATCGCGAATACTGTGGACACAAGGTGCTCCGTCTGCGATATGCCGGTGCAAATCTTCACTGCGCGATGAAACTCATCTGGAATTGAATAGTATTATATATTATAGTGTTTATCCCAATATTATAAAAAATAACTTAAGCCAGTATAAGCGTTAGCCTAAGAGATTGTTTGTTGGTTTATCTAAAATTATAAAATCCTTCGTCCTGACTGACTGATCTATCAACGCAGAGCCAAAACTACTGAAATTTGGAACAAAGGTTTATTTTACAACATAAAATAAAAATTGTATGAAAGTTTTTTGGAGTTAGAAACATAAAGAATTACAGCTACTGAGCGAGCATAAAATGACGACTTTTAGCAAACACCTAAAAGTCGTCATTATTGATTTATGCATTTTAAGGGGGGGGGGGGGGGTTTGTATGGGAGTATCAGTTTTTTAAAAGGTAGGAACTTCATAGTTGAAATTGTAGACACTCATTATAAATAATGGAATGGGGAGTGAAATATTGTATGTGAGTATCCTTTTATTTTAAACACAACTCCGCGCCTGCAAAGCCGCAGGCAACAACTAGTCTAATTATGAGGCTGAACTAAACATAATAAACGCCCATGCTATTTATGTGGCTGGCACATACATAGCATAACCTCACTAGGTTTTCCAAGTCGTTGCAAGTTTTATAAAAGTCTTTGCGAGTAAAAGGTAAATGCGATAACCATAAAATATAATAAGCAATTTTATTCCAAAAACTATCGTGAACTTGACTATTCATATTGTAAAAACGGGAATTTTCACGTACTGCACTATCGGTGAAGGCACCGACTAAGTTTCGACTCATTCCGAGAGTCTTCATCAGGGTGAGTGGTTGCGACTTTCTACTTCCGCGTCGCGCCGTGCACTACAACCACTCACCCCTCTCGGAATGAGTCGAAACTTAGTCGGTGCCTTCACCGATAGTGCAGTACGTGAAAATTCCCGTTTTTACAATATGAATATAATAAGCAATTATATTTACTGATCCCGAATTTTTGCCATGGTAGGTACTCGTAGTTTCTGATACCCACCGTATAGAGAATCCTAGTCCACACTACATACCACCCAACACCACCCTGACCCCACGGTCATGAGCACGTATGTGACTGTGGGATGTTATACTTGCCTTTCGATATAGGATGGTCGGCCAGCGTGTACATCCTCATGGCTATGGTGAAGTCCTCCAGGTTGTTGAGGAACTGGCAGAAGGTCTTGAACTCTTCAAAGGTGATACCGCACTCTCCCTTCATGCGATCCAGCAGTCGATCAAGGTACATGTCGTATTCGTCTGTGTCGAGGTACGTATAGCGGAGAAGAATCTTCGCGAAATCCACTTCAGATATCGTTTCATGGCCTGTTAATCAAATCTAATGTGTGAATGAAGCATAATGCTAATTATAGAATATAATATAGAAAACCATCCATCTTATACTATCAGACATGTTGGAGTTTGAATAGAGCCAATTACTGACGTTTGCGATCAGACACACAACCAATGACTGATGCTTACAGGCAGCCACTCTACCAATGACTAACGTTTGCGGACAGACATAACCAATGACTAATGCTTATAGACAGAGACTGCCAATTACTGACGTTTGCGATCAGACACACAGCCAATGACTGATGCTTACAGGCAGGCACTCTACCAGTGACTGAGGTTTGCGGACAGACATAACCAATGACTAATGCTTATAGACAGAGACTGCCAATTACTGACGTTTGCGATCAGGCACACAGCCAATGACTGATGCTTACAGGCAGGCACTCTACCAATGACTGAGGTTTGCGGACAGACATAACCAATGACTGGTGCTTATAGACAGAGACTGCCAATTACTGACGTTTGCGATCAGACACACAACCAATAACTGATGCTTACAGGCAGGCACTCTACCAATGACTGACGTTTGCGGACAGACATAACCAATGACTGGTGCTTATAGACAGAGACTGCCAATTACTGACGTTTGCGATCAGACATAACCAATGTCTGATGCTTACAGACAGGCACTCTACCAATGACTGACGTTTGCGAACAGACATAACCAATGACTGATGCTTACAGGCATTCACTCTACCAATGACTGACGTTTGCGAACAGACATAACCAATAACTGATGCTTACAGGCGGGCACTCTATCAATGACTGACGTTTGCGGATACACATAACCAATGTCTGATGCTTACAGACAGGCACTCTACCAATGACTGACGTTTCCGGACAGACATAACCAATGACTGATGCTCATAGACAGACACTCTGCCAGTGACTAATGTTTGCAGACACCTTTCTACCACTAACTGACCTTTGGAGAACTCGTGGAACTCCAGCTCCAACACCTCGCTCTGCAAGTTTTCCATGAACTCCCGGAACCCCTCGAACTTTAAGTCATCCTTGCCTTTCTTGCCGAAGAAATGGACCTGGAATTTTGGGAGTTTTTATTACAAATATGTATTTAGTACTTTTGTTAAGTTAGGATTGAGTTCTTTAAAACCAATGTTGTAAAAAAAGATTATAAAGTATAATCTTTTTTAACTGTAATTTTTTAACAATATTGGAACAAGTTGGTGATGGGGGCGTCCTGAGTGGTGGGAGTCATTTTGTATAAATTCACTTATTTATGTTTATATACCCAAATATTTGTATTATTCTTTCTGTAATAAATTGGATATTCGAAGGCTTGACGATAAGGCAGTATTGACCAGCGCGTCGTGAGTCTTGAGAAGAGAACTACCTGCAAGAATGTGTCGACGTTGTGTCTTCGCTGCAAGCCCTGCTCGTCGTTCACGTAGTTGTCCTGAGGGCGCCCCCCGTCTGCATCCTCGGCGATGCCGCGTTTGCCCCTCCATGCGTAGCTGAAGATTTTCTCCATCTGTGTTCGATGGAACAAAAATTACCACTTCAGCTAAGACGCAAGACGTGCGGTTTTGATTACTGCTACGGGACAAAGGTTTACATATTCTGAAGATTTTTGTACCGGATCTGGGTGTTATGGTTCCATGGTAGTAGTTAATTAAGTTTGTAACAATTCCTGATACCTTCGTCGCAGGGAATTTTAGTGTGGGCTGTTCGTTTATGCGATGAACTGCCTGTTAGTATCAGACGTGCGAAATCATTACCTATTTTTAAATCCTTAGTCAAGGAACATTACTTATCCTCGAGTCGTTAGCTGTTGCCTGTTTCTGGCTTACCTAGTTATGTATTATAGAATAGTAAATGATAGTATGTAGGTATTATGCTGTGTAGTAAGTATATGTAGGTAAATAATAATATAGTGTTTTCACAGTATGTGATACACCACTTACAACCCCTTGTAATCTTTCGTACAGTCCGTTCCATCCAAAGATTGTCTGGTAGAGATCGCTAATTAGCGATAAGACCGTCCATTGTACAACAATGTTAAAGTTTGTACTATTTATTTAAGCTGAAATATTTTGTGTGCAATAAAGTATTTTCTATCTATCTATCTATCTAACTATGTTTGTGACTCTGTTTGAAATTTATTTATGAACTAATATTCAACGTTTTTTATAAAACTAGTAGAAGACCGAGCTTAGCTAGAGGTTTTACGACCACATCCCTAAAACACTTTTCTTGGGTGATCTGGTGCCATTATTATCTGGACCCTTTTAAAATAATTCACCGTTATAGAAATTTTCATAGTCCAACATCATATAGTTTTTAATTCTCAAAATTTTGTATCGTGCAAATTTCATCAAAATGCCTTCAACATTTTTGAGATCCTGTGAGGGTAAGCAAAGAAATATGCGAAGGCAGGGTTTTAGAACGCGTACGACGTGCATAATGGACTTTTCCAGTCAAAAAAAAAATGTGCGCATTAACACGTGATCAAAACCGAGGATGGAAACATTCATAGGAAACCAGAGGCATAGCGTGCCTGAGACCGAAACATTCGAAGGCATTAAAGCATGTGTCATCAATAATCATCAATGCTTTGTGTTTCAATAAGCGGCGTCACGTGGAATCCTAACCAAGCGAAATAAGGCCATGTGCCAATTTTTATGTTAACGGGGTACCTTCTTGGTAGCCCACAGACAAGGTGTTTGTTTTTGCTTTTTTTGTAGGTATATCACGTATTAGTAACAGAATCAAAGGTTTCAAGCACTCGATAAGACTTTAGATCAGTACTTATAAAAAACGGTTACATACAAACAGCCGGTAGTTAATGTAGTTATTTTCAAAAACTATAAATTAACACAGAATTAGGACAATTTTTGCTATTATTATGGATTAAGAATTAACATGTTTTATAAAAAATTAGATCATGTTGAAATGTGGCAAAGCTTAAACAACTTTATGCAACATTTCGCCAAAACAAATATTTTATTAGAGCGCATGGAATCGAAAGCCAATAATAGCGCACCGAAATTTGAACTTACTAAAGACGGTTTAGAGACTACTTCCGTTTCTCTGGTTGTGGTTTGTTTCTTCAGAACGCTTGCTTGCACTAAGGAAAGCAGCTACAATGCCAGGCGATGAGCATATATCACACAAATACATATATTTATTATTATTTAAACATACATAAATAAACAAAAATAAAATAAAGGAGTTACTTGTATATACAAATATACATAATACATGGTTAAGGTATAAAATAACAACAGGTTTCGAAAAAAATATTAAAAAAATAATAATCAAGGTTTCTACAGGGGTACAATAACACTGACAAGAAAAAAAAAGTTCTCAAACAGATGTCTGATATTTTGATAATGTTAACTCGTATTCATTGATCATAAGCCCATTTTAAGGCTGATGACCTAGAAATAACCAGTGACAAGAATTAAAGATTATAAAAAAATATTAGGTTATTTATTTTAGTCACTGTTACTAATAAGAAGGCAAAATGCTATTTCCAATAGTCACTGTATCTGCTACCATACGTCAATCACCATTACAACGTTATTTTGCTCAAGAATAGTAACGTTGTCATGATTATCTATATGTTTAGTCCACATTATAAGCGCTTTCACTTTCAACTTGCCTTTTCCTTATGGCATGCAATAAGGTATACCGATTGGCGTGCGCCGCAGCGAATGGGTTCTTTACCCCCCCATGGGTTCTTGAATGTTATTACGTTCAAAAATGTACGCCTATGCAAGATGTCTCTGTAAAAACTTGAAAGAGACAAGTTGAAGATGAAAACTAACGCATAACGGAAGACTTGTTAGCAGACAAATAGAATATTGAAAATGGCAGTCAGTCCTTTAAGAGAAGTTAAGTTAATCACTGTGGGTTAAGTTCCACAAATCAACTCACTGCCTCCTCGCTCTTCGCGTCCAAATCTTTCCGTTCCTTGAACGCGCCTCCAAGAAGTCGTTGTATCTAAATATTTATCGAAAAATACAGGAAGGATAGAGAAGTAAATATTAATCAAAATTTAATATATACTTATATATTATATACATATATATTTTATAAAATTTCTTGCTTCATTGTTGCATAAGCATTTAATTTTTTACTAGTGTGGTGGATGCATTTGTGCGTTCAGTCTTACGTATGCCTGTATAGGGCCTTATTCCAGAACTAAACTCAAAACTAAATCTAGATTCACGTGTAGGTTTAGTTTTAGATACATTCTGGAACAAAACGCTTGAAGTGCCATCTATTTGGTGCAAGTGTAAATTTTTAAGGACTACCCACATTTGCATTTTGTGAATATAACCTTTCTATGAAACGATAGAGCTGAAGGTAAAAAAAACATCGGTGTGGATAGCCCTTAAACTAAGCGAAAACTTACGGGTTTCTAGAATGCGATGGTGAAAATACTTGACATGTATATACCGTGAAGGTATTCGGATAGTTTTTATAGGTTTTCTACAGGGTATCCCAGAATATGTACACTATCCCGAAAGGGGGTTACCCATTTTGGGTTGTACATTCCTGTAGGAATGATGTGTACATAATAATGTAAAAATGTTGGTTCTACGGCTTTTTGAAATTCAGTTATTTTCATTATGGAAAATGATAGTCTTAATGTTGGCCATAAGTCCAATAAAGAGCTGATTAATGGATGTTCCACACAGTTTCAATTTTTTTTCCATGTTTTTTTTTATTGAATGCATTTTTTTTACTTTCTTGTACATGTTCTGGGACATCACACCGTCAAAATTTCACTGTGATGTAAATAAAAACCCTTTTCAGGGCCACTGTATTATATCGGAATCTACTTCTATGAACCTAACGCAGGGTAAACCAGAGAGAACCAGTGTAACTAAGATTGACCGATATTATTGCCAAAACGCGTCTATAGAGCACTTTTCTAGTATCGCCGTTGTTTTTTTTTTATAGAATCGAAGCGAATGAATCAAAACTTAGTCGGTGCATTCACAGATACGTGAAAATCCCCGTTTTACAATATGAATGCTTCGGCGTCGAAGAAATTGTTGATACTCACGACTAGAAATTCATTTTTATCTACTCTTTGGTTGCCGTCCGTATCGAACATGTTGAAGGCGATACGGAACCCTGACGCCGGTTCTGTAATTACAAAACACACAACATTAAACCGGTTCTCTAACCTTGCGGAGGGTGACCAAAAAACAGTAACACTACGACGAGCGAATAACATATTATTTTACAATTCACATTCGATTGGGAAAACAGACGATTGTTAAAAAAAACAGCTCGGTAAACGAAACGGCCTCATGACGGCGTTTTTATTTCATGAAATTTCGATTACGTTTGCCGAGGAATAAATGTATTAAGGGATAACGTAATTCGAAATGAAGTGGAGAACGTTAATATCAACCAAAAAAATTAAGACCGGAATAATGGTTGATTCCGTCGACAAAAATATTGATAAATCAATTCTAAAGAATGGACCTTCAGGGTAAACATAGGCTGTATATTATCCCGTTAAAATAAAACACATATAATATGTAAAAAATAAATCAGCGATTTTGAAATGAAATCCATGTCTCAAATAAATTTCATGACACAATTTTTTAGAAAAGTTTTGTTTCGAATTTTCCTTATTTTTGCGGTTTTATCATTTGTGACGACGACGTCCTAAAAAAATAAACGTCCCTTCACTAGTACCTACTGATCCGTAGGTGCCTTTTATGGAATTAAGTTTTAAATAATAAAGTTTGGTGCCATAAGTATTCCACTTATGGCACCTGCGAGAAATATCGGTAGGTGCCGTATGTGGAATACCTCGCACCATTGGCTATGGTAGCGTATTTTTTACTCTAAGTTGGCAGCACTGTTTGCCGCCGTTACTTTACGCTACGCTGGAAAGTGGTAATTGTAAAAGAAAGAGATTTGTATTCCTTTTCTTCAAACCTATATAACCCTGCATTTTACTCGTCCCACCCGTCACAAGGTGCTGTCCCACCCGACACAAGCTATGAGACGCATTTTTATTACGCTTTTAGCAATTTGTTGTGTAAATTACGAGTTCTTATAATTTCAGAATCAATATTTAAAAAGTTGGTTAATAAAAGTAGCATAGTTTGTCTTGATTTGCGAAAAGTACCTGTCAACTCAGATAGGTGGGGCGATTTGATGTCCCACCCGTCAAATATCTAATATAATTAATTATAGTCATAAAAATGCCATTGTATTACTTCTTCCAATGGTGATGGCAGAAATGAACATTTAACTTCCTGGTAACATCATATTTAAGACAAATATAGAAGCAGTACGAAAGAAATAAGTTAAAGTAAAAAGGAGTTAGAATGTCCCATCCGTCACAATGGAATGATCCCACACGAGCGAAGCCGTGTGCAGAAGTAGTGGTATCAAATAAAGCAAGTTCGATCCTACTATTGCGAACCCATCAAAGTCAAAGTCAAAGTCAAAATTCATTTATTCAATAAAATCACAAGGACCACTTTGAAACGTCGGTTTTTATGTACTGCCTGTTCCTCCGCGACCAAGCCAGGAAAGAAAACAGGGCTGGTTATTCTTTTTAATGATCCTTTTACAATAGGTTCGAGTTGGAGCATTTTCAATCCCAAGAGTTTTTGTCATCTAAATAATCCGATATTTTATAGTATGCCTTTTTATAAAGTTTTTGTTTAATTACGTTTTTAAATTTGTTAATTGTTAATTTTTGTATATCTCTTGGGAGTTTGTTATAAAAGCGTACACCGTGCCCTTTAAACGATTTACTAACTTTATGGAGTCTACAAATGGCAACAGCGAGTTTATCTTTATTTCTAGTATTAAAATTGTGATTATCGCTTTTCTTCTTAAACAAATTTAATATTTTTGTGAATCAGTTAAACAGAACCGGACAGACAATTTAGAGCTGAAAACACGCTCCTCAGAGTAACAATAAAGTTCAATAGAAATATAGTTCTCTTTAGCAAGTTCTACAGAATACTTAGCCGGCTAATGTTGTATATCAATTTGAGAGAATGATGTTACGGATGAGAGTTGGAGTGAAATACCCATGTAGTATTGATCATATACGTTTATATATAATATCCTCCGGCTTAGCAAGAACTACTTTTCCTTCAGATATTGCCATCGAGATGTATAAATCAATCTTTCTTCATAATACTTACCTGACACAGGGCGACCGGAAACTTGACTTCGAAAGTCACAAACCCTAGGCCATTTGAAACGTAATTATTCTTAACACTTCGATTTGTGGTATTTTGTTTAAGGTGTTTTTAAATCTACTGAGTGAGTTCTTTGGGCTTAAAGGTATCTGGCGTTTTAATTCTTTACTTTGCCTGATTAAACTGAATCCCAGTTTAATCAGGCAGGCAAAACCAAAATTATGACAAACATCGATTATGTTTGTCATAATTTTGGTTTTGTGAATAAATTATTTTATACTTAAACTGCTAACAATTTTTACCAATTTTTTTCTGGATTACATATCAATAATTTGAGTCCTAATAAAGATTCTCGGAATTAGTCGAAACTTAGTGCCTTCGCCGATGGTACGGTACGTGAAGATTCCCGATTTACGATATGAATACCAATAACATTAAATTTTTACAGGTTGCAGGCTTGGTGAGTGATAGGAAACAGAAACAAAGAAAATGTTACTTACTTGTCAAAATTGAGAGAAGAAAGAGGTACTCAGTGTAGGAGACTATTCCTGAAATTAAGATAAAATACTTTTAAATAAAACCTTGCTTGTTTTCCTGCTCAGAGTGAAGACTCGTTTACCATATTAAATCTAAATACTAAACGGTGAAATTACAGGCAGGTGTGATTCTTAGCCCGTTACGTCTCAGGGTCGGCAATGCGTGAGTGATACCTCTGGTGTTACAAGCTTCAATAGTTTACGGTAACCGCTTACCAGCGGTGAGCCGTATGCGCATTTGACACTTTAGTTGCATAAAAAACCCTTTAAGGTTCTCTATGTCGATGCATCCAATGTGATAAGTCAATGATTTGGCTGCAAGCAGAAGGCTAAAGCGCTCAGTTATAAATGGTACCCATCAAATGGTAGCCTGGCAAACGACGCTAGGAACCGGTTTGAAAATGACCGATTTTGTTTAACTTTTGAACCACCAGCAAGAAACCAGAGGCTGGAGTTCCAACCTGTCTAGTGACCTGCCAATAACCAGGACTCGCCACGGTGACGCATAGACTTACCAAATCGGAGAAGCTCACACACGTCTGGGGACCTACCGCATATAATAATCTGATAAAAGCACCTAGCCTAACATTATCCAAAACTAAACTAAAATTATGGCTTATCGAGAAGGCGTTTTATAACATGGAGGACTTTATTAGCAAAATCAGCTAAGTTCCAAATGAGACTGTAGGTACCTACTACTATGTGCTTTTTTACAATTTCTATTATTATTATTTTCTTTATTTTTTACTTCGAATTTTAATTTGTGTATAATTAAATTAATTATTCATTTATAATTTGATTTTCAAGACTGACTAATTATAATTTATCTGACTGACGTGTAAATTTAATTACCTATAAATTGGTTATTCTGCCAATAATAGGTATGGCGAGCATAGGCCACCGTCCAAAAATGTTGATATATTTCCTTTTGGGCAACGTTGGATCCCTAATCTTTTTTTCAGTTTGGCTATTTGCAATTTCATGTAGTAGATTTTTTCCATGTAGGTACTCTAGGACAGAGAATGATGGAAATGATGGCGGATGGGACAGGCATAAAATTGTGGTGTTTGATCCAATACGATGTTTTATCTTTTCCAATGTGGGTAGTTTTGTGTGCCTTAATATAAGTACCGTCGAAGTACAATAAACATTCTGTGTACTCCTGAATCACGATGTTTTGTTGTGCTCCCGTAAACCTAATACTTTCCAAAAATAATATTAACAAATATTTTATAACAACTGTTGGTTGCTTACCTCCATCCCTCATTTTGCGGAACATCTGCGACGACCCCTTCTTCAGCGCGGGGGTGTGGTCGCGCAGATATTCGATCTCTTTGGTTGTGAGCACACGTCGTTTTAATCTCGCTGGAAACAGATCAACTTCAGCTTTATTTTCAGTCAAGAGCATAGGCTAGAGAAAGACGTAGGAAACAAGCTCCTCAGAGTAACAATAAGGTCCAATAGAAAGTTCTCTCTAGCAAGTACTATTAAACCAGGCGCAGAACACTTAGCCGGCTAATGTTGTATATCAATTTGAGAGAATGATGTCCTAGAGAAAGACGTAGGTGCCTTCTCTATGCCCAAAAAAATATGCTTACAACTGTATTCCCCGTGATGGACATTCACAGATACATACTTAGTACGTCGATCTTTGAGGACACCGTTTAGGGAGTAGTCAAGGCACATCCAAACATAATATTTGACACAAGCCCGCATTTTACAAGTTGTTAGCATTGCACGTGACAGGTTGCAAGCCCATCGCCGTTTATTGGAACACTACGTGTTAACATTTTTAATATTATAGCTATATTTCCGAACAAAATCATGTTCGTCATCATCTGGAAAATTTCAGCGGGAATCCGAAAGAAATTACAATATCAAATTACCTAACACGTCGTTGCCGAAGCAGAATGTGACTCTTCCCAAAAAAGTCACCGGCAAGGAGCAGAGCCAGCTGCTCCTCCAAATGAGGTAGATGAGACGGACCATGAGTCACGACTAAACGCTCGCCCGCAAGGAGCAGAGCCAGCTGCCCCTCCAAATGAGACGAATGAGACGGCCCATGAGTCACGACTAAACGCTCGTCGGTAAGTAGCAGAGCCAGCTGCCCCTCCAAATGAGGCGATGTGACGGCACATAAGTCACGACTAAACGCTCGTCGGCAATGAGCAGAGTCAACTGCCACTCCAAATGAGGCTGATGCTACGGCCCATGAATCACGACTAAACGCTCGTCGGCAAGGAGCAGAGTCAACTGCCTTTCCAAATGAGGCGGATATGATGGCCCATGAGTCACGATTAAACGCTCGTCGGCAAGTAGCAGATCCAGCTGCCCCTCCAAATGAGGCGATGTGACGGCACATAAGTCACGACTAAACGCTCGTCGGCAATGAGCAGAGTCAACTGCCACTCCAAATGAGGCTGATGCTACGGCCCATGAATCACGACTAAACGCTCGTCGGCAAGGAGCAGAGTCAACTGCCTTTCCAAATGAGGCGGATATGATGGCCCATGAGTCACGATTAAACGCTCGTCGGCAAGTAGCAGATCCAGCCGCCCCTCCTAATAAGACGGATGCGACGGCCCATGACTAAACGCTCGTAGGCAAGGAGCAGAGTCAACTGTCCCTCCAAATGAGGCTGATGCTACGGCCCATGAATCACGACTAAACGCTCGTCGGCAAGGAGCAGAGTCAACTGCCTCTCCAAATGAGGCTGATGCTACGGCCCATGAATCAGGACTAAACGCTCGTCGGCAAGTAGCAGATCCAGCCGCCCCTCCTAATAAGGCGGATGCGACGGCCCATGACTAAACGCTCGTAGGCAAGGAGCAGAGTCAACTGCCCCTCCAAATGAGGCTGATGCTACGGTCCATGAATCACGACTAAACGCTCGTCGGCAAGGAGCAGAGTTAACTGCCTCTCCAAATGAGGCTGATGCTACAGCCCATGAATCACGACTAAACGCTCGTCGGCAAGGAGCAGAGTCACCTGCTCCTCCAAATGAGGTAGATGAGACGGACCATGAGTCACGACTAAACGCTCGCCCGCAAGGAGCAGAGCCATTCAAAGGTTGTCTGGAAGAGATCGCTTCTAAGTAATAAGACCACCCATTGTACTTTCTTTAGAATAAGATTTTGTTATTTGTTTATGGTGTACAATAAAGTATTTTCGTTCATTCATTCACTCATTCACTTCTTCTGCAACAGAACAGTTTTTTATGGTCGAGGGCAATTGCCGGTAATTGGTCAGAAAACCACATTATAACGTAAAATGATTTTTTTTCACTGTCTAGAATACAATGTTACACATAAAATAAATTAATGTATCCTAGTAATATATTGTAATGTTAGCCTAATTAGTAATTTAACATTGACCTAGTTTTATAAAATAAAGTATAGCTAAGAATGTGTCCATTAACACGTAAAATAATGAATCGCGGGAACATTTTTTTAAAAATAAATAATGCAGGACATTCATATCGTAAAAACGGGAATTATCACGTACTGCACTATCGGTAAAGGCACCGACTAAGTTTCCACTCATTCCGAGAGTCTTCATCAGGGTGAGTGGTCGCGATTCTCCCTCCGCGTCGAGCCGTGCACTACGACGCTCACTATAGTTTTTGGAATAAAAATGCAGGACATTTTCGCACAGCATAATCTAGCCCCAAACTAAGCAGAGCTTGTATTATGTGAACTACATGACTGATATACTACATATATATTTTTTTGTAAATACATACATATTATACATAGAGAAAACCCAGACCCGAGACAAACATTTGTCATTGTTTTTCAAGATGTAGGTATTGTGCGGTTTGCATAAACCGTACAGCATCTGAAAACTCAAATGATTAATAATAAAAATAATGCTGGACATTTTTCACACAGCATCATCTAGCCCCAAACTAAGCACAGCTTGTATTATGGGAACTAAATGACTGTTACACTACTTATATGCTTTTTTTTTAAATTGATTAATCTGCTATTGTATCTGATTAATCAGCTGCGAGTCCGGGGAGCTGGCTATCAACGAGGTTGAGAACTACGTGTGCGAGGAGTCCGGGGCTCCGCACGCGATGGAGCGAGCCGACTCCATAGCCGAGGAGGGGGAGGAACCCGACACCTTCCTCAAGCCGGCCGGTGACAACTGCGGCACTATGAAGTGAGTTGTTCAATCATTACATGCATACAGAAAACATCGCGAAGAAATCGGCATGCCCTAAAACTAAAAATTCGGAGGCAAGTTCGCGGGCTGGTGCTATATTATGTATATTCAAATTTTAAATCACTATCTATTAGTGAATTAACTCACCACCATGCAATTGTACCATTAAAATATTGTATCCTATAGTTGCCTGACATCGCTTTTAGAGACAAAGTCCTCGTTAGAGTTAAATCAGCCTGTCCAGTCCACACAGTCGCTGTAGCTGAAAGCGGCTAGGATGGCATCATCAAAAAGTCTATGCTTTATATTGTCAGATACAAATGGCGGATAGACTTGTCGAAGACGGAGCGGCACTGGTCGGGTTGGTTCAAGGGGCTGTCCTCGCTGTTCCTGGCGGTGGGAGCGCCGCGTCTGCTGCTGCTCGCCTCCATCGACGGACTGGACCGGGAGCTCACCGTCGGACAGATGCAAGGTACAGTCAGATACAAATGGAGCAAATATTGGCAGAACATGCCTTCCCAGTGGGAATCTAACCCGCACCTCCTGCGTCGCAGCTCGCTAATCGCCCGCGCGCCGTGCCTTTTCGTAGTCCAATGAAAGTTAAAGATATAGGAAATTTAAAAGTTTTGCGGTTTTTATCATTTTCTGCACTCGTCAGTAATATAGGGGGAAAACGTTACAGATGGACTCGGTTTTCAAAAACTAACGTCCCGAGTAAAGCGTCCCGGCTCTGGGTATTGTTGATACTCGTAGTTCCTGATACCCTCGACACAGGGAATCCTAGTGTGGTACAGGACTATAATATAATAATATTATAGTATAATATATTTACTATAATATTATTATATTATAGTCCTATAATAATTTATTTATTCTTCAATCATCATTGGATCGTTTCGTTGGTAAAAATTATCTTAACCTAGCGTTAGTATTCAATTTACATGTCAATATTAAGCCTTAAATGTATGTATCCGTTGGGATATTTAATAAAAATGTATCTTGTTTCTCGCAGGAAAGTTTCAAATGCAGGTGTTGGCGCGATGCGGTCACGCCGTGCACGAGGACACACCCGGAGAGGTATGAAAATACAACTTAAATTACCTTCATGTGGGGAGAATAGAAATTCAGGGGTGAAAAGAGAAAACAGAAAGATAATTTTCTTTAATAATTTCCTCTACA
Organism: Perizoma flavofasciatum; assembly: GCA_958496245.1. Lineage (NCBI taxonomy): Eukaryota > Metazoa > Arthropoda > Insecta > Lepidoptera > Geometridae > Perizoma > Perizoma flavofasciatum. The sequence goes on along the minus strand of OY292439.1, from coordinate 2,671,163 downwards.
AAGCCACCAATAATATAAAGAATAGGCATTATTGTGGTACGCAATAACATAGGTCATCCTAGTTTGGGTAGTAACATTGTCTTTTATATAGGACTAGCATCTGTCCACGGCTTCGCCCGTGTGGTACCCGGATAAAAAGTAGCCTATGTGTGATTCTGATATATAAGCTATACTGTAAAAAATCATCAAAATCTGTTCAGTAGTTGCGTGAAAGAGTAACAAACATCCATCCTCACAAACTTTCGCGTTTATAATAATAGTAGGATAGGATTATATAGTGTTAAGCATCTTAGAACTATATATAAGATTGTACCTATATTACTACATATATTTGTATATTCATGTTTCTTCTTTTATTTTCAATAAATAATTTAATTTCATGTAAACTAGCAATACAGGTAGGTACAGTACCCCTCTGTAGTTTAAATTTGTATTTTTTGCTTAAAAAGATTTAATCCCCCTGTTCAAGCTGGAACCAGGGAAAAATATTTTCCTTGTTATTGAGGAGTTACCCAGCTATGGTCTTACCTAGATCTCTCGTTACCACCTCACAATGTTTTCCTTGTTACTGAGGGGTTACCAAGCTGTGGTCCTACCTAGATCTCTTGTTACCACCTCACGATGTTTTCCTTGTTATTGACGAGTTACCCAGCTATAATCTTACCTAGATCTCTCGTTATCACCTCACGATGTTTTCCTTGTTATTGAGGAGTTACCCAGCTATGGTCTTACCTAGATCTCTCGTTACCACCTCACGGTGTTTTCCTTGTTATTGAGGAGTTACCCAGCTATGGTCTTACCTAGATCTCTCGTTACCACCTCACAATGTTTTCCTTGTTACTGAGGGGTTACCAAGCTGTGGTTCTACCTAGATCTCTTGTTACCACCTCACGATGTTTCCCTTGTTATTGAGGAGTTACCAAGCTATGGTCCTATCTAGATCTCTCGTTACCACCTCACGATGTTTTCCTTGTTATTGAGGAGTTACCCAGCTATGGTCTTACCTAGATCTCTCGTTACCACCTCACGGTGTTTTCCTTGTTATTGAGGAGTTACCCAGCTATGGTCTTACCTAGATCTCTCGTTACCACCTCACAATGTTTTCCTTGTTACTGAGGGGTTACCAAGCTGTGGTCCTACCTAGATCTCTTGTTACCACCTCACGATGTTTTCCTTGTTATTGAGGAGTTACCAAGCTATGGTCCTATCTAGATCTCTCGTTACCACCTCACGATGTTTTCCTTGTTATTGAGGAGTTACCCAGCTATGGTCTTACCTAGATCTCTCGTTACCACCTCACAATGTTTTCCTTGTTACTGAGGGGTTACCAAGCTGTGGTCCTACCTAGATCTCTTGTTACCACCTCACGATGTTTTCCTTGTTATTGAGGAGTTGCCCAGCTATGGTCTTACCTAGATCTCTCGTTACCACCTCACAATGTTTTCCTTGTTACTGAGGGGTTACCAAGCTGTGGTCCTACCTAGATCTCTTGTTACCACCTCACGATGTTTTCCTTGTTATTGAGGAGTTACCAAGCTATGGTCCTATCTAGATCTCTCGTTACCACCTCACGATGTTTTCCTTGTTATACCCAGCTATGGTCTTACCTAGATCTCTCGTTACCACCTCACAATGTTTTCCTTGTTACTGAGGGGCTACCAAGCTGTGGTCCTACCTAGATCTCTTGTTACCACCTCACGATGTTTTCCTTGTTATTGAGGAGTTGCCAAGCTATGGTCCTACCTAGATCTCTCATTATCACCTCACGATGTTATCTTTGTTATTGAGGAGTTATCCAGCTATGGTCCTACCTAGATCTCTCGTTACCAAAACCCCCTGTCCTAAGCATTCTATCGAAATTTGTTTTTCAATAGTTATTTTGTACGAACGATTTTTTTTTAATAGGTGGCCCGAGTGATTGCTTCCTTTGCACTGCGACATCGCCTCACATCGACGACGGACCTCGGCGATCAAATGCACCTCAATACCAACATGCCGGGATGCTGAACACAATATTCAGTTACGTAATGAAGGAAGAGATTACTTTTTAAGCTATTTATCCACATCATTTTTATTAGGAACGAGAAATTTACCAACAAACAGATTTCGCTGGTGTTGCAGATGTTTATTGGCGACGATAACCGCTTACCATCAGCTGGGTGGTATATGCCCGTTTGCCTAACATGCACACAGCTATACCCAATCCCTTATTACTAGGCAAAAGACCAAACAATCTGGTCAAAGTAAAGATTTTTAAATAGCTAACAAAAATAATATTGTTGTATAGTTTATTTCGTTCGGCCGTTCATTGGATTGAAAGGTTGCTGTTTCGATGAAATAAAACATATATTTTTGTGGTGGCACGTGCTCAATTTAGATTTATCTCTTACAAATGCTTGGTTTTTGTTAAATAGGTTATATTCGATTTGTAAATGCTGTCATTCTGAGGCGCCATTTAAAATTCAACAGTAAGAACAAAACAAAACACTGTTTAACTTACAACTGTTTAAAAAACCTGATATTTCGGCATGGTTGCATTCGGTAAATTTCCCGTTTTTTCTTAAGTTTGTGATGGAATTTATTCTTGGATGCGATTGATAAAGCATTGATTCTAAAGTCAACGCTGTTATAAAGTTTTATTAACTGAATACTCAAAACTCAGTTAGCATTGTCTAGATTAATTAATGATACCTCGCGCCAAGTCTTCTGTTGATAAAACTGATTTGGCGTTCATGCTAAGCTGGCAGGTATTATTTTAGTGGTTAAATAAGTATTTGCAAGATTTTATATCACAAAAATTCAACTTCGCTTAGTTGGTATAGTTGGTTGGTCATGGGTTCGAATCCCGAGGTTGAATTTTTGGGATATTATATAATATTCAATTCAAACCCATTCAATTTATTTATTTGCGAAACATGGGTACAAGCAGTAGATAATACAGTTAAAGTAAATCCAACCATGATCTGCTTTACAGCATGCAAAATTTAATACAAGAATAAGAAAGTATAAGCCTTAGTCTAAAAAGTCATACATTTGATAATACAAACAGGCTAGCATGTCACAATATTTTATGTAAGAAGAAAAAAAAATTATATAATTATAAAATGTCAAATTCTTAAAACTATCTAAAATTTGTCAAAAAGATATTCATTTATACTGTAGTACGCCTTTTGTAATAAAAGTTTCTCTAGTTTTAATTTGAATAAGTTTAATGTATTAATTTCCAGAATGTTAGTAGGCAAATGATTGAAAATACGAGGCGCCATGCAGAAAACACTGTTGTTAAACATTGCTGTCTTGCTTGGAGGACAACATATTTTCGTGTTCTGTCGTTTACTATTAAAATTTTTAAATAAATACATTTTGCTTTTTACAAATAAGGCCATCTCATATAAGATTGTTGATTAAGTTTATTACATAGATGTTCAACATGCGAGTTCCAGCTTAAATTGCAGTCAATAGTTATTCCAAAAAAAAATGTAGCCGTGTCAATGGGGAGAACTTTTTGTCACTTATTTTAATTACCCTATTTCTAAATATCATTGCATTCGTTTTCATTAAGTTATTTTTTAAATAGATTGAATTAAGCCATTGGATTCTGTCACTAAGGGTATGATTGATGTAATATTGCGATTTCCTTTAAGGGTTTAACACTTTAAAACAAATAACTATTGAAGTATTTGTGTTTAAAGTTTTAACCCGTGCTGAGGAGATTTGAGATTTAATATCATCAGAATTGTCTAACAATCGGTTCCGATTCTTGTGAAAGGTTGGATTCTTGGTTTGCTGGAAGAAAACTCTTGTTAGGGTTAAGCTCGCCTTTGTACATGTCCTATATGTAAACTTTTTTGTCTGTATTATACAGATAATACAGACAAAAAAGTTTACACGCACAAACACAGAAACTTTATCCCCAAGACGCAGCATTTACACTTAGCTCAACACTTTTTAATCCAGCACCCTATTATCAAACTACACGGAAAATAAAAATAGCCAACTTCAGAATGGCAAAGGCAATAAACGGCAATTTTTAGGCAAAGACATTGGCGTTGCTTGAAATCTTTTGATAAATTAGATTGTTTGTGATTAAGGGATAAAGGTAATAGAAGTTATATTGTAAGTTTCCATTTGGTTTTATTTTAGAGTATTAATATCCACACCTGGGGGGCTAGACATAAACCTCACGCTAGTCAAGGTAAATACCTCACGCTTACCTTTCCTTTCATGCTAACGCAAATTTGTCACGGTAAAACTTGGCAGCTGTCACATATAATTTCCACAGCTGTCATTTCCATTTTTCGCAGGCGTTACAACAGAAAGTGGTATTTGTCTAGCCCCTGTGCGCTTTCATCAATTTCCGTATTCTACTTTCAATTCATTTGAATGCTTTAGACGATCGGTGTGCGCTCATAACTAGTTATAAAAACCGTGCATTTACGACATTGCAAGCGCTATGGCGCTACACGCATGCCTCAAAGGAAGGCGCTAGTGCAAGATGAATTGCATTTATGTTACATGTTTCTAAAGGGATAGAAATACTTACATTTTAATTTATCGAAGACTTAATACGTAGATACGCAGCTGGTTATTCATATATTTTGTTTTTTCCCAGTGCTGGGAAAAGGTGGGGCGCAGACCTCATAAAATGTATGGATTAAAAAATAGTACCTACTTCGATTTTAAGTATTTATTGATGATTGTAACGTCCCTAGGAACAACTCAATTCCAAGAATAGCTTATTATGATTAAAATAAAAAAGATCAGCATTTATCAGGACTAAGGCCCTTTCAAAATTACATGGTTTTTTATTTGTATGAAAAAATAATTTTTAAATTCATTGCAATCTAATTCCAGTATGTAAATATGTATATTCTATTGATTGTATGATTCATAAGAGTGATGTTGGTGTCCAATACTGTAATTAATAAAGTTATTTTAACTATTTTGTGTTTTTTAAGGGGTTGCCCGGGTGGTATTGCTTAGCATGAATCATCGAGCACATAACGTCTCGATGACGTAAACCGAGTTGTCTCTATATCTGTCAAAATCGTATTCGTTAACGAATTTCAAAATGAATCTAATCTTACATTTCTTTTTTTTTCTTTGTTATTTGTAATTTCAAATTCAACAAAAAAAACTAAACACTGCTAAACAACAGTTTAAAATCTTTATTAGTATAGCTCTAAATAAAATAACGAGTTCCTTAAAGTTATACTGATGGCGCAGTAGATCTAGACTGTTAGAATGACTGACAGTCAAACGCGTCAGTTTATATTAGTTTAGGTGTATTACCAAGTTGATACATACACGCGAACTTACCACTCAAAAACCATATCCGTTTGGACCGCCGCCGCGTGAATTGACCAGGGTCTAGACAAATACCACTTTGTTGTCGTTAACGCCTGCGGAAAGATTAATTTGTATGGGAATGACATTAGCTGTGGAAATGTCATGTGACAGCTGCCAAGTTTTACCTTGATAAATTTGCGTTAGCGTGAAAGGAAAAGTAAGCGTGAGGTATTTGTCTAGCACCCAGGCCCTAAATAATGTGGCTACAATATTTTTCCACGTGTTTCTAGTACTTACAGTGCCATATAGTAAGTTCCGGGAACTTCGGCCTCCTACAGATAAAAATAAAACTGCATTACTATTGAAAATGAACTGACATTGTATTTATCAGGATAATAAAACAAAGTTTAAAAAAACAATCATTTATTTCATAAACCGTGGTTAGTAAGAACAACGAACATTTAAAAAAGGTAAAGTAACGGTAGTAGATCTAGTTATCTATCTATTAAATGAATTAAATCATGACTAGGAAACACTCAATAGATTCCTGAAATCAAAAGGATCCACAGTCCGCTAGGTCTTTGGTTTCACGGATCACAGCCGACTGCCATGAATAGGCTCGATGCTTCGAAGCTCTTCCCACGTTACGGTTCCTGAATGCTAAGTGAAAGAGAATTTATCGATGTAGCGGATCCGACACATCGCTATGGTCAAGTCTGCGTTAATACGGACGAGCCTCTTCCCACGGGCGCCGGTTAGGTAATCCGCAAAATCACAGACCGTGGGAACCACCCTTCAGAAAACCCCCAAATGACAATGTTATACGTAGCATTACCAAATTCAGATATTGTTTATTCAGATATTAGTGGTTTGTGGGGAAGTTATTGGAAGTATTTTATTATAGGTTTGGTTTTTATTCATACCTGGATGGGATCCCAATTTACCCTATTTAACATGAAAGATGGATAAAAATACTCTTGCATGACCAGCACGCAGGCCAAGCTATATTCTAGAATAAATAATTATCACTATTAATAACAGTGTAAATCAAGAGGTATACATTATAAATGTTAATTCAATTGAAGAGAACTTTCAACGAAATTTAAACTAAACAGGCAAGCATATTTGTAAAAGCACCATACTTTTTCTGCTACTGTACTGTAGCAGTCGGACAGTATGCTCGTTCAATCGAATGAAAAGAGTGAACTTTTTCGCATAAAAAGATCTGTCTTCGTTCAATTGATTGAATTAGCTGGCAGCGGTGCGATTAGCTTTAGCCAGTAGCACTCAGTATATAATACAAAATTATTATTGCTTATTTTAGGGTCAAAATAAGCGATGCAACATTGAAAGTTATTAATTACTAGCTTCTGCCCACGACTTCGCCCGCGTGGTACCCGGTTAAAAGTAGCCTGTGTTATTCTGATGTATAAGCTATATTACTGTAAAGTTTCATCAAAATACGTTCAGTAGTTTTTGCGTGAAAGCGTAACAAACATCCTCACAAACTTTCGCGTTTATAATATTAGTAGGATTATAAGCAAAAATAATAGCACAACAATATCACAAAATATTAATAAAATCTCACTAAAACCAACCTTTAGGTTCATACTAACATTTAACGGGTGTAATAAGACACTTAACGATAACGAAAGATAACATATTCTTAACTGTATGATTAAACAAATACACGTTATATTTATGATTGTGATATTTTTTCTACTACATTTTACCTGGGAATCCACTGGTTCTGAAGATATTGAAGGTCAAAGTCACAATTTTTTTGAGTTCTTTACGGAAATTAATTTAAAGCGTTATTTATTTAACTTTGTCCAAACAAATATTAACAAAACTGAAGAATTTTCGTAACAAGTCACATTGCAGAAATGCAATGAATATCAAACACAAACGCGGTCAGCTGTAAGCGCTCGAGTTCAACGACCGCCGCGACTACACCACCAACACACACATAGCCACAGTCGGTTTGCATTACACTGCGCGCTACAAAAAACAACATTTTTTTATGCCTAAAAATAAAATTCGTTTCTCAGCAATTATTTTCCCTCTATGTTACTCGTTAAGATGACAGTATGCCTGGATTTCGGCTTGGTGATTGGTCTTATTACACCCTGTATTTCATTTTAATACACTTTATCCAATGCAAGTTATAATAAAAAATACGCGGCAATTATTGGCGAGGTCGCTTCAAGAAACTGTCGCCAACGTGGATGAAACCGACCACAACGCACCAACATGGAAGCGCACGCTGACCCCTCCCACACTCCCGTCCCGCCTCTATGCATAATGGTACTAGTGGAACAAATCCGTGCCAATTGGCCATCAATGGTGCTACACAATGGTACAACTGGTCCGGAGGTAAAACGCAATTCCGTACATCCAATACTACATTGTCAGACAGCAAGACCGTTTGCCAAACTAAATATTTTCCCAACGTCATTTTGCAGTTGTTGTGTGTAAGACCCCCTAAAGTTTAATTCCCTACTTATGTTTTAAAGAGATTATTTAGAGACTCGCAAAATTTCAGTAATCATTACAACAATCTAGAAGAGTGCGAGTTTAACCAGCGCTCCTTCTAGTCTTCCCTTGAAGCTCACAATTAGCTTAGTCGAAGTCGTGCAAAGCCGTGCTATAACGTTGGACCGAATCGCCACTGACCCTATAGTACAGGGTTCACGTACGCCCCTGAAGTACAAAGTATGTTCATCATATAGAATACAGTAGTGAGCATGTTTGTTTAATATAAAATGCTTTCCGCACGTTTCCGTATGTCACACCAGGAATATAGTGAAATCTGTTAGAAAATATCTCAAAATATTCGTGTTTCAAGGCATCTTGAGAACGAATGCGAAGCTGGGTGTAGTTTTTCACTTCGAACGAACTGACCAGATTTTCACACGCTTTTCATCCGATTTGACTTGTGTTTAAGGCTCCCATACAAAAATGTATCATCAAATATCAATAGGCGCTCGATTAATGCCGCTACTTTGTAGCACAGTCTAAAAAACGTTCTGTTGAATTCAGTTAAGGAAAAAAATACTCATATTATTTAAATTCATTCGTTATTATTCAAAATTCACTTAATAACCGGTTTTCTTTTTGATCTGTGGCAGCTCAGTCTTAGAAGATTTTCTCAAGAAAATATTCATAAAAACTGGCTTCTCATAAAACTCTTCTTTGAGTGAATTTTCAATAATAAAGATTAAACGTTTTTTCAACTGTACTGGCTTAAGTTTGGTAGCAGAATATTAATGAATTAAGTACATTATCAACATAAATCTAATCGGTAACAAATGTGTGAGATCTGTAACTATCGATATTAATAATTTATATAAATAAGTTATGGCACGTTTGGGTGTTCATTTTACACGGCACTCTTCATTTCTTGTTTGACGCAAGATTTGAACGCTTCCCAGCCTTCGTTCTTGGCATAAGACTGAAACAAAGAAAAGAAAAAAATAATGCTGGACATTTTCACACAGCATCATCTAGCCCCAAAAGTAAGCAAAGCTTGTATTATGGGACCTACATGACTAATAAACTACTTATATACTTTTTATGTAATTACATACATATTATACATAGAATACACCCAGACCCGAGACAAATATTTGCAGATCATTCAAACACTCATCCCGTGGCGGGAATCGAACCAGGGATCTTCTGCGTCACAGGCGGGCCTTCGCCCACTGCGCCCGTAATAGGTCGTAAATGTCGAGGAAATCTGAATTAGGGCCGTATTACAGAGTTGATATATATAATATGTATGTATTTACAAAAAAAAAAGTATATAAGTAGTTTATCAGTCATGTAGGTCCCATAATACAAGCGCTGCTATAATTACATTTATTCATACAACTATTTACAAGTAGGTATATACAAAAAATACAGATGAAACAGCTAGCCACCTAAAGACCATTACAAACGATCTATAGATAGCTCAACTGATCCAGATCAGCTCTGCTCAGTTTTGGGGATATATGATGGTCGAAAGCAGTGTTTACCGTCGCTCATTCACATATGTAACACATTGCAAATGGCATTACTGTAGCGTTGCCTGCTCTCAGTAAGACTCTTTTACATTTAGGTGAGTTGCAGAGTTTCAGGTGGTTGTAAGATTTTCAGGGGGTTCTAGGAGTTTCAGGGAGTTGTAGGAGAATCAGGGGTTAGCAGGTGTTTCAGGGGGGTGTAGGAGTTTCAGGGGGTTAGCAGGTGTTTCAGGGGGGTGTAGGAGTTTCAGGGGTTAGCAGGTGTTTCAGGGGGGTGTAGGAGTTGCAGGGGGGGGGCTATAGGAATTTCAGGGAGGTGTAGGAGTTTCAGGGGGGGGGGGGGGGTGTAGGAATTTCAAAGGTTAGCAGGTGTTCTAGGGGGTTGTAGGAGTTCCAGAGGGGTGTAGGAGTTTCAGAGGGGTGTAGGAGTTTTAGGGGTTAGCAGGTGTTTCAGGAGGTTAGTAGTTTTAGGGGAGTGGTGGAGTTTCACGGGTTAGCAGGTGTTCAGGGGGTTGTAGGAGTTAGCAGGTGTTTCAAGGGGGTGTAGGAGTTTCAGGAGTTAGCAGGTGTTCAGGGGGTTGCAGGATTTGGCATTTTCCGAGCACTGTGTACCTTGAAGCCGCGATGTAGTCTGTCCTTCATGATGGCTATGAACTCCTTGTAGCTGAGCAGTCCGTCGCCGTCCGCGTCGAATATCGCGAATACTGTGGACACAAGGTGCTCCGTCTGCGATATGCCGGTGCAAATCTTCACTGCGCGATGAAACTCATCTGGAATTGAATAGTATTATATATTATAGTGTTTATCCCAATATTATAAAAAATAACTTAAGCCAGTATAAGCGTTAGCCTAAGAGATTGTTTGTTGGTTTATCTAAAATTATAAAATCCTTCGTCCTGACTGACTGATCTATCAACGCAGAGCCAAAACTACTGAAATTTGGAACAAAGGTTTATTTTACAACATAAAATAAAAATTGTATGAAAGTTTTTTCGAGTTAGAAACATAAAGGATTACAGCTACTGAGCGAGCATAAAATGACGACTTTTAGCAAACACCTAAAAGTCGTCATTATTGATTTATGCATTTTAAGGGGGGGGGGGGGGGTGAAAGTTTGTATGGGAGTATCAGTTTTTTAAAAGGTAGGAACTTCATAGTTGAAATTGTAGACACTCATTATAAATAATGGAATGGGGAGTGAAATATTGTATGTGAGTATCCTTTTATTTTAAACACAACTCCGCGCCTGCAAAGCCGCAGGCAACAACCAGTCTAATTATGAGGCTGAACTAAACATAATAAACGCCCATGCTATTTATGTGGCTGGCACATAAATAGCATAACCTCACTAGGTTTTCCTAGTCGTTGCAAGTTTTATAAAAGTCTTTGCGAGTAAAAGGTAAATGCGATAACCATAAAATATAATAAGCAATTTTATTCCAAAAACTATCGTGAACTTGACTATTCATATTGTAAAAACGGGAATTTTCACGTACTGCACTATCGGTGAAGGCACCGACTAAGTTTCGACTCATTCCGAGAGTCTTCATCAGGGTGAGTGGTTGCGACTTTCTACTTCCGCGTCGCGCCGTGCACTACAACCACTCACCCCTCTCGGAATGAGTCGAAACTTAGTCGGTGCCTTCACCGATAGTGCAGTACGTGAAAATTCCCGTTTTTACAATATGAATATAATAAGCAATTATATTTACTGATCCCGAATTTTTGCCATGGTAGGTACTCGTAGTTTCTGATACCCACCGTATAGAGAATCCTAGTCCACACTACATACCACCCAACACCACCCTGACCCCACGGTCATGAGCACGTATATGACTGTGGGATGTTATACTTGCCTTTCGATATAGGATGGTCGGCCAGCGTGTACATCCTCATGGCTATGGTGAAGTCCTCCAGGTTGTTGAGGAACTGGCAGAAGGTCTTGAACTCTTCAAAGGTGATACCGCACTCTCCCTTCATGCGATCCAGCAGTCGATCAAGGTACATGTCGTATTCGTCTGTGTCGAGGTACGTATAGCGGAGAAGAATCTTCGCGAAATCCACTTCAGATATCGTTTCATGGCCTGTTAATCAAATCTAATGTGTGAATGAAGCATAATGCTAATTATAGAATATAATATAGAAAACCATCCATCTTATACTATCAGACATGTTGGAGTTTGAATAGAGCCAATTACTGACGTTTGCGATCAGACACACAACCAATGACTGATGCTTACAGGCCGCCACTCTACCAATGACTAACGTTTGCGGACAGACATAACCAATGACTAATGCTTATAGACAGAGACTGCCAATTACTGACGTTTGCGATCAGACACACAGCCAATGACTGATGCTTACAGGCAGGCACTCTACCAGTGACTGAGGTTTGCGGACAGACATAACCAATGACTAATGCTTATAGACAGAGACTGCCAATTACTGACGTTTGCGATCAGGCACACAGCCAATGACTGATGCTTACAGGCAGGCACTCTACCAATGACTGAGGTTTGCGGACAGACATAACCAATGACTGGTGCTTATAGACAGAGACTGCCAATTACTGACGTTTGCGATCAGACACACAACCAATAACTGATGCTTACAGGCAGGCACTCTACCAATGACTGACGTTTGCGGACAGACATAACCAATGACTGGTGCTTATAGACAGAGACTGCCAATTACTGACGTTTGCGATCAGACATAACCAATGACTGATGCTTACAGGCATTCACTCTACCAATGACTGACGTTTGCGAACAGACATAACCAATAACTGATGCTTACAGGCGGGCACTCTATCAATGACTGACGTTTGCGGATACACATAACCAATGTCTGATGCTTACAGACAGGCACTCTACCAATGACTGACGTTTCCGGACAGACATAACCAATGACTGATGCTCATAGACAGACACTCTGCCAGTGACTAATGTTTGCAGACACCTTTCTACCACTAACTGACCTTTGGAGAACTCGTGGAACTCCAGCTCCAACACCTCGCTCTGCAAGTTTTCCATGAACTCCCGGAACCCCTCGAACTTTAAGTCATCCTTGCCTTTCTTGCCGAAGAAATGGACCTGGAATTTTGGGAGTTTTTTTTACAAATATGTATTTAGTACTTTTGTTAAGTTAGGATTGAGTTCTTTAAAACCAATGTTGTAAAAAAAGATTATAAAGTATAATCTTTTTTAACTGTAATTTTTTAACAATATTGGAACAAGTTGGTGATGGGGGCGTCCTGAGTGGTGGGAGTCATTTTGTATAAATTCACTTATTTATGTTTATATACCCAAATATTTGTATTATTCTTTCTGTAATAAATTGGATATTCGAAGGCTTGACGATAAGGCAGTATTGACCAGCGCGTCGTGAGTCTTGAGAAGAGAACTACCTGCAAGAATGTGTCGACGTTGTGTCTTCGCTGCAAGCCCTGCTCGTCGTTCACGTAGTTGTCCTGAGGGCGCCCCCCGTCTGCATCCTCGGCGATGCCGCGTTTGCCCCTCCATGCGTAGCTGAAGATTTTCTCCATCTGTGTTCGATGGAACAAAAATTACCACTTCAGCTAAGACGCAAGACGTGCGGTTTTGATTACTGCTACGGGACAAAGGTTTACATATTCTGAAGATTTTTGTACCGGATCTGGGTGTTATGGTTCCATGGTAGTAGTTAATTAAGTTTGTAACAATTCCTGATACATTCGTCGCAGGGAATTTTAGTGTGGGCTGTTCGTTTATGCGATGAACTGCCTGTTAGTATCAGATGTGCGAAATCATTACCTATTTTTAAATCCTTAGTCAAGGAACATTACTTATCCTCGAGTCGTTAGCTGTTGCCTGTTTCTGGCTTACCTAGTTATGTATTATAGAATAGTAAATGATAGTATGTAGGTATTATGCTGTGTAGTAAGTAAGTATATGTAGATAAATAATAATATAGTGTTTTCACAGTATGTGATACACCACTTACAACCCCTTGTAATCTTTCGTACAGTCCGTTCCATCCAAAGATTGTCTGGTAGAGATCGCTAATTAGCGATAAGACCGTCCATTGTACAACAATGTTAAAGTTTGTACTATTTATTTAAGCTGAAATATTTTGTGTGCAATAAAGTATTTTCTATCTATCTATCTATCTAACTATGTTTGTGACTCTGTTTGAAATTTATTTATGAACTAATATTCAACGTTTTTTATAAAACTAGTAGAAGACCGAGCTTAGCTAGAGGTTTTACGACCACATCCCTAAAACACTTTTCTTGGGTGATCTGGTGCCATTATTATCTGGACCCTTTTAAAATAATTCACCGTTATAGAAATTTTCATAGTCCAACATCATATAGTTTTTAATTCTCAAAATTCTGTATCGTGCAAATTTTATCAAAATGCCTTCAACATTTTTGAGATCCTGTGAGGGTAAGCAAAGAAATATGCGAAGGCAGGGTTTTAGAACGCGTACGACGTGCATAATGGACTTTTCCAGTCAAAAAAAAAATGTGCGCATTAACACGTGATCAAAACCGAGGATGGAAACATTCATAGGAAACCAGAGGCATAGCGTGCCTGAGACCGAAACATTCGAAGGCATTAAAGCATGTGTCATCAATAATCATCAATGCTTTGTGTTTCAATAAGCGGCGTCACGTGGAATCCTAACCAAGCGAAATAAGGCCATGTGCCAAATTTTATGTTAAAGGGTACCTTCTTGGTAGCCCACAGACAAGGTGTTTGTTTTTGCTTTTTTTGTAGGTATATCACGTATTAGTAACAGAATCAAAGGTTTCAAGCACTCGATAAGACTTTAGATCAGTACTTATAAAAAACGGTTACATACAAACAGCCGGTAGTTAATGTAGTTATTTTCAAAAACTATAAATTAACACAGAATTAGGACAATTTTTGCTATTATTATGGTTTTGTTAGGATTAAGAATTAACATGTTTTATAAAAAATTAGATCATGTTGAAATGTGGCAAAGCTTAAACAACTTTATGCAACATTTCGCCAAAACAAATATTTTATTAGAGCGCATGGAATCGAAAGCCAATAATAGCGCACCGAAATTTGAACTTACTAAAGACGGTTTAGAGACTACTTCCGTTTCTCTGGTTGTGGTTTGTTTCTTCAGAACGCTTGCTTGCACTAAGGAAAGCAGCTACAATGCCAGGCGATGAGCATATATCACACAAATACATATATTTATTATTATTTAAACATACATAAATAAACAAAAATAAAATAAAAGAGTTACTTGTATATACAAATATACATAATACATGGTTAAGGTATAAAATAACAACAGGTTTCGAAAAAAATATTAAAAAAATAATAATCAAGGTTTCTACAGGGGTACAATAACACTGACAAGAAAAAAAAAGTTTTCAAACAGATGTCTGATATTTTGATGATGTTAACTCGTATTCATTGATCATAAGCCCATTTTAAGGCTGATGACCTAGAAAGAACCAGTGACAAGAATTAATAATTATAAAAAAATATTAGGTTATTTATTTTAGTCACTGTTACTAATAAGAAGGCAAAATGCTATTTCCAATAGTCACTGTATCTGCTACCATACGTCAATCACCATTACAACGTTATTTTGCTCAAGAATAGTAACGTTGTCATGATTATCTATATGCTTAGTCCACATTATAAGCGCTTTCACTTTCAACTTGCCTTTTCCTTATGGCATGCAATACGGTATACCGATTGGCGTGCGCCGCAGCGAATGGGTTCTTTACCCCCCCATGGGTTCTTGAATGTTATTACGTTCAAAAATGTACGCCTATGCAAGATGTCTCTGTAAAAACTTGAAAGAGACAAGTTGAAGATGAAAACTAACGCATAACGGAAGACTTGTTAGCAGACAAATAGAATATTGAAAATGGCAGTCAGTCCTTTAAGAGAAGTTAAGTTAATCACTGTGGGTTAAGTTCCACAAATCAACTCACTGCCTCCTCGCTCTTCGCGTCCAAATCTTTCCGTTCCTTGAACGCGCCTCCAAGAAGTCGTTGTATCTAAATATTTATCGAAAAATACAGGAAGAATAGAGAAGTAAATATTAATCAAAATATATACTTATATATTATATACATATATATTTTATAAAATTTCTTGCTTCATTGTTGCATAAGCATTTAATTTTTTACTAGTGTGGTGGATGCATTTGTGCGTTCAGTCTTACGTATGCCTGTATAGGGCCTTATTCCAGAACTAAACTCAAAACTAAATCTAGATTCACGTGTAGGTTTAGTTTTAGATACATTCTGGAACAAAACGCTTGAAGTGCCATCTATTTGGTGCAAGTGTAAATTTTTAAGGACTACCCACATTTGCATTTTGTGTGCTGTGGACGCGTGTCTTGAATATAACCTTTCTATGAAACGATAGAGCTGAAGGTAAAAAAAACATCGGTGTGGATAGCCCTTAAACTAAGCGAAAAACTTACGGGTTTCTAGAATGCGATGGTGAAAATACTTGACATGTATATACCGTGAAGGTATTCGGATAGTTTTTATAGGTTTTCTACAGGGTATCCCAGAATATGTATACTATCCCGAAAGGGGGTTACCCATTTTGGGTTGTACATTCCTGTAGGAATGATGTGTACATAATAATGTAAAAATGTTGGTTCTACGGCTTTTTGAAATTCAGTTATTTTCATTATGGAAAATAATAGTCTTAATGTTGGCCATAAGTCCAATAAAGAGCTGATTAATGGATGTTCCACACAGTTTCAATTTTTTTTCCATGTTTTTTTTTATTGAATGCATTTTTTTTACTTTCTTGTACATGTTCTGGGACATCACACCGTCAAAATTTCACTGTGATGTAAATAAAAACCCTTTTCAGGGCCACTGTATTATATCGGAATCTACTTCTATGAACCTAACGCAGGGTAAACCAGAGAGAACCAGTGTAACTAAGATTGACCGATATTATTGCCAAAACGCGTCTATAGAGCACTTTTCTAGTATCGCCGTTGTTTTTTTTTTATAGAATCGAAGCGAATGAATCAAAACTTAGTCGGTGCATTCACAGATACGTGAAAATCCCCGTTTTACAATATGAATGCTTCGGCGTCGAAGAAATTGTTGATACTCACGACTAGAAATTCATTTTTATCTACTCTTTGGTTGCCGTCCGTATCGAACATGTTGAAGGCGATACGGAACCCTGACGCCGGTTCTGTAATTACAAAACACACAACATTAAACCGGTTCTCTAACCTTGCGGAGGGTGACCAAAAAACAGTAACACTACGACGAGCGAATAACATATTATTTTACAATTCACATTCGATTGGGAAAACAGACGATTGTTAAAAAAAACAGCTCGGTAAACGAAACGGCCTCATGACGGCGTTTTTATTTCATGAAATTTCGATTACGTTTGCCGAGGAATAAATGTATTAAGGGATAACGTAATTCGAAATGAAGTGGAGAACGTTAATATCAACCAAAAAAATTAAGACCGGAATAATGGTTGATTCCGTCGACAAAAATATTGATAAATCAATTCTAAAGAATGGACCTTCAGGGTAAACATAGGCTGTATATTATCCCGTTAAAATAAAACACATATAATATGTAAAAAATAAATCAGCGATTTTGAAATGAAATCCATGTCTCAAATAAATTTCATGACACAATTTTTTAGAAAAGTTTTGTTTCGAATTTTCCTTATTTTTGCGGTTTTATCATTTGTGACGACGACGTCCTAAAAAAATAAACGTCCCTTCACTAGTACCTACTGATCCGTAGGTGCCTTTTATGGAATTAAGTTTTAAATAATAAAGTTTGGTGCCATAAGTATTCCACTTATGGCACCTGCGAGAAATATCGGTAGGTGCCGTATGTGGAATACCTCGCACCATTGGCTATGGTAGCGTATTTTTTACTCTAAGTTGGCAGCACTGTTTGCCGCCGTTACTTTACGCTACGCTGGAAAGTGGTAATTGTAAAAGAAAGAGATTTGTATTCCTTTTCTTCAAACCTATATAACCCTGCATTTTACTCGTCCCACCCGTCACAAGGTGCTGTCCCACCCGACACAAGCTATGAGACGCATTTTTATTACGCTTTTAGCAATTTGTTGTGTAAATTACGAGTTCTTATATTTTCAGAATCAATATTTAAAAAGTTGGTTAATAAAAGTAGCATAGTTTGTCTTGATTTGCGAAGTGTACCTGTCAACTCAGATAGGTGGGGCGATTTGATGTCCCACCCGTCACATATCTAATATAATTAATTATAGTCATAAAAATGCCATTGTATTACTTCTTCCAATGGTGAAGGCAGAAATGAACATTTAACTTCCTGGTAACATCATATTTAAGACAAATATAGAAGCAGTACGAAAGAAATAAGTTAAAGTAAAAAGGAGTTAGAATGTCCCATCCGTCACAATGGAATGATCCCACACGAGCGAAGCCGTGTGCAGAAGTAGTGGTATCAAATAAAGCAAGTTCGATCCTACTATTGCGAACACATCAAAGTCAAAGTCAAAGTCAAAATTCATTTATTCAATAAAATCACAAGGACCACTTTGAAACGTCGGTTTTTATGTACTGCCTGTTCCTCCGCGACCAAGCCAGGAAAGAAAACAGGGCTGGTTATTCTTTTTAATGATCCTTTTACAATAGGTTCGAGTTGGAGCATTTTCAATCCCAAGAGTTTTTGTCATCTAAATAATCCGATATTTTATAGTATGCCTTTTTATAAAGTTTTTGTTTAATTACGTTTTTAAATTTGTTAATTGTTAATTTTTGTATATATCTTGAGAGTTTGTTATAAAAGCGTACACCGTGCCCTTTAAACGATTTACTAACTTTATGGAGTCTACAAATGGCAACAGCGAGTTTATCTTTATTTCTAGTATTAAAATTGTGATTATCGCTTTTCTTCTTAAACAAATTAATATTTTTGTGAATCAGTTAAACAGAACCGGACAGACAATTTAGAGCTGAAAACACGCTCCTCAGAGTAACAATAAAGTTCAATAGAAATATAGTTCTCTCTAGCAAGTTCTACAGAATACTTAGCCGGCTAATGTTGTATATCAATTTGAGAGAATGATGTTACGGATGAGAGTTGGAGTGAAATACCCATGTAGTATTGATCATATACGTTTATATATAATATCCTCCGGCTTAGCAAGAACTACTTTTCCTTCAGATATTGCCATCGAGATGTATAAATCAATCTTTCTTCATAATACTTACCTGACACAGGGCGACCGGAAACTTGACTTCGAAAGTCACAAACCCTAGCCATTTGAAACGTAATTATTCTTAACACTTCGATTTGTGGTATTTTGTTTAAGGTGTTTTTAAATCTACTGAGTGAGTTCTTTGGGCTTAAAGGTATCTGGCGTTTTAATTCTTTACTTTGCTTGATTAAACTGAATCCCAGTTTAATCAGGCAGGCAAAACCAAAATTATGACAAACATCGATTATGTTTGTCATAATTTTGGTTTTGTGAATAAATTATTTTATACTTAAACTGCTAACTATTTTTACCATTTTTTTCTGGATTACATATCAATAATTTGAGTCCTAATAAAGATTCTCGGAATTAGTCGAAACTTAGTGCCTTCGCCGATGGTACGGTACGTGAAGATTCCCGATTTACGATATGAATACCAATAACATTAAATTTTTACAGGTTGCAGGCTTGGTGAGTGATAGGAAACAGAAACAAAGAAAATGTTACTTACTCGTCAAAATTGAGAGAAGAAAGAGGTACTCAGTGTAGGAGACTATTCCTGAAATTAAGATAAAATACTTTTAAATAAAACCTTGCTTGTTTTCCTGCTCAGAGTGAAGACTCGTTTACCATATTAAATTTAAATACTAAACGGTGAAATTACAGGCAGGTGTGATTCTTAGCCCGTTACGTCTCAGGGTCGGCAATGCGTGAGTGATACCTCTGGTGTTACAAGCTTCAATAGGTTACGGTAACCGCTTACCAGCGGTGGGCCGTATGCGCATTTGACACTTTAGTTGCATAAAAAACCCTTTAAGGTTCTCTATGTCGATGCATCCAATGTGATAAGTCAATGATTTGGCTGCAAGCAGAAGGCTAAAGCGCTCAGTTATAAATGGTACCCATCAAATGGTAGCCTGGCAAACGACGCTAGGAACCGGTTTGAAAATGACCGATTTTGTTTAACTTTTGAACCACCAGCAAGAAACCAGAGGCTGGAGTTCCAACCTGTCTAGTGACCTGCCAATAACCAGGACTCGCCACGGTGACGCATAGACTTACCAAATCGGAGAAGCTCACACACGTCTGGGGACCTACCGCATATAATAATCTGATACAAGCACCTAGCCTAACATTATCCAAAACTAAACTAAAATTATGGCTTATCGAGAAGGCGTTTTATAACATGGAGGACTTTATTAGCAAAATCAGCTAAGTTCCAAATGAGACTGTAGGTACGTAGGTACTATGTGCTTTTTTACAATTTCTATTATTATTATTTTCTTTATTTTTTACTTCGAATTTTAATTTGTGTATAATTAAATTAATTATTCATTTATAATTTGATTTTCAAGACTGACTAATTATAATTTATCTGACTGACGTGTAAATTTAATTACCTATAAATTGGTTATTCTGCCAATAATAGGTATGGCGGGCATAGGCCACCGTCCAAAAATGTTGATATATTTCCTTTTGGGCAACGTTGGATCCCTAATCTTTTTTTCAGTTTGGCTATTTGCAATTTCATGTAGTAGATTTTTTCCATGTAGGTACTCTAGGACAGAGAATGATGGAAATGATGGCGGATGGGACAGGGAGGCTTTTGCCCTGCAATGGGATGACGCCGACGTAGGCATAAAATTGTGGTGTTTGATCCAATACGATGTTTTATCTTTTCCAATGTGGGTTGTTTTGTGTGCCTTAATATAAGTACCGTCGAAGTATAATAAACATTCTGTCTACTCCTGAATCACGATGTTTTGTTGTGCTCCCGTAAACCTAATACTTTCCAAAAATAATACAACTGTTGGTTGCTTACCTCCATCCCTCATTTTGCGGAACATCTGCGACGACCCCTTCTTCAGCGCGGGGGTGTGGTCGCGCAGATATTCGATCTCTTTGGTTGTGAGCACACGTCGTTTTAATCTCGCTGGAAACAGATCAACTTCAGCTTTATTTTCAGTCAAGAGCATAGGCTAGAGAAAGACGTAGGAAACAAGCTCCTCAGAGTAACAATAAGGTCCAATAGAAAGTTCTCTCTAGCAAGTACTATTAAACCAGGCGCAGAACACTTAGCCGGCTAATGTTGTATATCAATTTGAGAGAATGATGTCCTAGAGAAAGACGTAGGTGCCTTCTCTATGCCCAAAAAAATATGCTTACAGCTGTATTCCCCGTGATGGACATTCACAGATACATACTTAGTACGTCGATCTTTGAGGACACCGTTTAGGGAGTAGTCAAGGCACATCCAAACATAATATTTGACACAAGCCCGCATTTTACAAGTTGTTAGCATTGCACGTGACAGGTTGCAAGCCCATCGCCGTTTATTGGAACACTACGTGTTAACATTTTTAATATTATAGCTATATTTCCGAACAAAATCATGTTCGTCATCATCTGGAAAATTTCAGCGGGAATCCGAAAGAAGTTACAATATCAAATTACCTAACACGTCGTTGCCGAAGCAGAATGTGACTCTTCCCAAAAAAGTCACCGGCAAGGAGCAGAGCCAGCTGCTCCTCCAAATGAGGTAGATGAGACGGACCATGAGTCACGACTAAACGCTCGTCGGCAAGTAGCAGAGCCAGCTGCCCCTCCAGATGAGGCGGATGTGACGGCCCATGAGTCACGACTAAACGCTCGTCGGCAAGGAGCAGAGTCAACTGCCTCTCCAAATGAGGCTGATGCTACGGCCCATGAATCACGACTAAACGCTCGTCGGCAAGGAGCAGAGTCAACTGCCACTCCAAATGAGGCTGATGCTACGGCCCATGAATCACGACTAAACGCTCGTCGGCAAGGAGCAGAGTCAACTGCCTTTCCAAATGAGGCGGATATGATGGCCCATGAGTCACGATTAAACGCTCGTCGGCAAGTAGCAGATCCAGCCGCCCCTCCTAATAAGACGGATGCGACGGCCCATGACTAAACGCTCGTAGGCAAGGAGCAGAGTCAACTGCCCCTCCAAATGAGGCTGATGCTACGGCCCATGAATCACGACTAAACGCTCGTCGGCAAGGAGCAGAGTCAACTGCCTCTCCAAATGAGGCTGATGCTACGGCCCATGAATCACGACTAAACGCTCGTCGGCAAGTAGCAGATCCAGCCGCCCCTCCTAATAAGACGGATGCGACGGCCCATGACTAAACGCTCGTAGGCAAGGAGCAGAGTCAACTGCCCCTCCAAATGAGGCTGATGCTACGGCCCATGAATCACGACTAAACGCTCGTCGGCAAGGAGCAGAGTCAACTGCCTCTCCAAATGAGGCTGATGCTACGGCCCATGAATCACGACTAAACGCTCGTCGGCAAGTAGCAGATCCAGCCGCCCCTCCTAATAAGACGGATGCGACGGCCCATGACTAAACGCTCGTAGGCAAGGAGCAGAGTCAACTGTCCCTCCAAATGAGGCTGATGCTACGGCCCATGAATCACGACTAAACGCTCGTCGGCAAGGAGCAGAGTCAACTGCCTCTCCAAATGAAGCTGATGCTACGGCCCATGAATCACGACTAAACGCTCGTCGGCAAGGAGCAGAGTCAACTGCCTCTCCAAATGAGGCTGATGCTACGGCCCATGAATCACGACTAAACGCTCGTCGGCAAGTAGCAGATCCAGCCGCTCCTCCTAATAAGACGGATGCGACGGCCCATGACTAAACGCTCGTAGGCAAGGAGCAGAGTCAACTGCCCCTCCAAATGAGGCTGATGCTACGGCCCATGAATCACGACTAAACGCTCGTCGGCAAGGAGCAGAGTCAACTGTCCCTCCAAATGAGGCTGATGCTACGGCCCATGAATCACGACTAAACGCTCGTAGGCAAGGAGCAGAGTCAACTGTCCCTCCAAATGAGGCTGATGCTACGGCCCATGAATCACGACTAAACGCTCGTCGGCAAGGAGCAGAGTCAACTGCCTCTCCAAATGAAGCTGATGCTACGGCCCATGAATCACGACTAAACGCTCGTCGGCAAGGAGCAGAGTCAACTGCCTCTCCAAATGAGGTTGATGCTACGGCCCATGAATCACGACTAAACGCTCGTCGGCAAGTAGCAGATCCAGCCGCTCCTCCTAATAAGACGGATGCGACGGCCCATGACTAAACGCTCGTAGGCAAGGAGCAGAGTCAACTGCCTCTCCAAATGAGGCTGATGCTACGGCCCATGAATCACGACTAAACGCTCGTCGGCAAGGAGCAGAGTCAACTGCCTTTCCAAATGAGGCGTATATGATGGCCCATGAGTCACGATTAAACGCTCGTCGGCAAGTAGCAGATCCAGCCGCCCCTCCTGATAAGACGGATGCGACGGCCCATGACTAAACGCTCGTAGGCAAGGAGCAGAGTCAACTGCCCCTCCAAATGAGGCTGATGCTACGGCCCATGAATCACGACTAAACGCTCGTCGGCAAGGAGCAGAGTCAACTGTCCCTCCAAATGAGGCTGATGCTACGGCCCATGAATCACGACTAAACGCTCGTAGGCAAGGAGCAGAGTCAACTGTCCCTCCAAATGAGGCTGATGCTACGGCCCATGAATCACGACTAAACGCTCGTCGGCAAGGAGCAGAGTCAACTGCCTCTCCAAATGAGGCTGATGCTACGGCCCATGAATCACGACTAAACGCTCGTCGGCAAGGAGCAGAGTCAACTGCCTCTCCAAATGAGGCTGATGCTACGGCCCATGAATCACGACTAAACGCTCGTAGGCAAGGAGCAGAGTCAACTGTCCCTCCAAATGAGGCTGATGCTACGGCCCATGAATCACGACTAAACGCTCGTCGGCAAGGAGCAGAGTCAACTGCCTCTCCAAATGAGGCTGATGCTACGGCCCATGAATCACGACTAAACGCTCGTCGGCAAGGAGCAGAGTCAACTGCCTTTCCAAATGAGGCGTATATGATGGCCCATGAGTCACGATTAAACGCTCGTCGGCAAGTAGCAGATCCAGCCGCCCCTCCTAATAAGACGGATGCGACGGCCCATGACTAAACGCTCGTAGGCAAGGAGCAGAGTCAACTGCCCCTCCAAATGAGGCTGATGCTACGGCCCATGAATCACGACTAAACGCTCGTCGGCAAGGAGCAGAGTCAACTGCCTTTCCAAATGAGGCGGATATGATGGCCCATGAGTCACGATTAAACGCTCGTCGGCAAGTAGCAGATCCAGCCGCCCCTCCTAATAAGACGGATGCGATGGCCCATGACTAAACGCTCGTAGGCAAGGAGCAGAGTCAACTGCCCCTCCAAATGAGGCTGATGCTACGGCCCATGAATCACGACTAAACGCTCGTCGGCAAGGAGCAGAGTCAACTGCCTCTCCAAATGAGGCTGATGCTACGGCCCATGAATCACGACTAAACGCTCGTCGGCAAGGAGCAGAGTCAACTGCCTCTCCAAATGAGGCTGATGCTACGGCCCATGACTAAACGCTCGTAGGCAAGGAGCAGAGTCAACTGCCTCTCCAAATGAGGCTGATGCTACGGCCCATGAATCACGACTAAACGCTCGTCGGCAAGGAGCAGAGTCAACTGCCCCTCCAAATCAGGCTGATGCTACGGCCCATAAATCACGACTAAACGCTCGTCGGCAAGGAGCAGAGCCAGCTGCCCCTCCAAATGAGCGGATGTGACGGCCTATGAGTCACGACTAAACGCTCGTCGGCAAGAAGCAGAGTCAACTGCCTCTCCAAATTAGGCTGATGCTACGGTCCATGAATCACGACTAAACGCTCGTCGGCAAGGAGCAGAGCCAGCTGCTCCTCCAAATGAGGCGGATGGGACGGCCCATGATTCACGACTAAACGCTCGTTGGCAAGTAGCAGAGCCAGCTGCCCAATTTAAATTCATTTCAAAAGACTTCGTTATACGATTTTGGCTAGAGAAAGACGTAGTCGTCTCTAAGCGCCTAAACGGACGTCACAAATGTCTTATTGACAGAAATTGTTAAAGAAAAACACTAATCAAATCAAATTTATCGCTGACGTCAGTGTTTAAAAAAACTATTCCAGTATTACAAAATATTCCAGTTTAATAATGAAGCAAAAAAAACTGTATTCCTTTTGTAAGAGGTTCGCGAACATCTATATGTAGAATCAAATTTTCAGTGTTGAAGACAGATTGCGCCGCACTGAGTAGAGCTTGCAAAAAACGAAACTGTCATGTCATAAATATATAATTCTGATAATATGAATTTTGAAAAGCACGGATCAAAAACAGCAATATTCTTTGGTTGCCATCTATCGAGACCGTTGGAACTTTTAAAATCGTGAGTGAAAAGCCCTAATTTTAGACTTCTTACTTATTAGGGTTCCGTACCTCAAAAGGAAAAAACGGAACCCTTATAGGATCACTTTGTTGTCCATCTGTCTCTCTGTCTGTCAAGACCCTTTATCTCGGGAACTAGTCCCTTGAAGCTACGAAAAAATCAAACTTCAAAGTTAACATAAAAAAAGATACGACCGTTTATGCCGCAAAAAACGTATATTTCGACACTCTCAAGGGAATCAAAATTTATAGGGTACTTTCCGTTGACCTAGAACTATGAAATTTGGCTAGTAATATCTTCTTATACTACAAGTACAAGGAAAAATGTGAAAACTATACATTTGTAATTGCTCGTGGTTTTGGAAACTGAATTTCGGGAAAGCTCGGAAAAAACTGCGAGCCTTGATTCCTGAACTATTTGTAATATTTACCTTCAAATTTGTACGGAACCGTCGGACTCGTCCACGACTCGCACTTGTCCGGGTTTTTATACAATATCAGTTAAGACATAACACTCACGTCTCGGCTCCTGTTCCACGACGGACTCCAGGAAGTCCTGAGGGGTCATGTACAGCTGGCCGCCATACTCGACGCTGGCGAACTTTATGAAGCGCCGCTCACGTGACGTCAGCTTTACGGATTTCGCCAGTTCATCCGGCTGCAAGAAAAAAAAAAGACTAAAGAAGTGCACCAAGCTTTTGAGCTTTTTTTATGGCTTTAATATCAATGCGGCCGTAACAGGACTATATTGTGTCTTTGTGATTGAAGCATTTGAGCGTAGAACAGTTAATATTAGAAATTTTGATTTTACCTTAAAGCTTTAGCTTATCGTTGTAACTTTCATCGTCGTACACTCGCTAATATAAAGATTAGTGCGTTTGCGCGTAGGTATACCAAAAGTGAGTACACAGGACGAAACTACGACTACCGATTGTTTGCGCCGCCGCCGCCGGACGTGCAGTATTATCCAGTCTGTTGTTGTGATCGCTTGGTAAGGTGTAATTCAAGGTATTTTGATGCAATAATTTAAATGCCGTTTTTCTCAGTATCAAACTATCGAAACTTACTTTCTAGTTGATACCACGGAGTTTTCGTATAAAATGTATCGAATGTCTTAGGTTCCGATACTTTATTACGAAAATGTTGCAGATTTGTTTATGGAACATAATAGTTACGGTTATTTACGTTGATCATGATAACTGAAACACTACCGAAACTGGCAGTTTCGACTGTTTAAATCCAAGAAATTGTTAATAACGCACTCGAAATAGTATCAATTATTTTATTCGGGCATTGGGTACTTTTTTATAGATTCTTTTAAAATACTAGCTTTAATTTAAGGTTAAGTAGGTAGGTACAAGCTTTCACTTTCTTTCTTACAATATAAAGGGGGAAAACAAGCTGATCTGATGATGAGAGTCAGGAGCTGATCCACAAGAATCCGCAATTCGTAATTCTTGCCTTGAAAATTACTCTTAATATTATTCAACGAAACTTATTTTTTTATTTATAAACTTTTATTTAACTTGCAATGTTTGTATGTTAGTTTGTCTGTTTAGGTCAAATATTGCAAGCTGAATTAGAACAACTTCCTCTTATTCTACGGAGTTTTTTACATGTTGATTCAGTTTCGATAACAATGCATTTTATGGTTAGCATGACCTGAATGGACATTCAGAATTAGCTCCAGATAAAGGAACTCTTCAATGGTCATCAGCACAGACACATTGTGTACGCATTTTATGATGATAGTTGGTTTAAAGTTTTACCACGACATGATTGCTCAGGGTTAAGAGCTTGTTTTTGAAAATGTTTTATTATTATTAATTAATTATCTTTAAATTAAAGGTGTCAATTCATCGTAATATAACTTGTGTTCTCGTCAGTATCATGACATAAATTAGCTAGCTACATCAAATTTCCAGTGACACAAGTTCAAAGAGGTCTTGTTGACAAATGATTTTTTATACTAATTTAATTTGTATCTCAATTAGTAGAATCAATTGCTGTTCATAAAAAGACACCATACATTACGTTTTTATAAACCGCAGACTTAGCGTAGCAGGAGCACCCAGGTAACAGTTTCGTCAACGGAAAATAAGACTTAATAAATACAATTTTTCCGTCAGATAAGAGATAGAAATATTTTTTCCTGCTATTTTGTCGCGCTAAACCGTTGTTTTAGGTGCTCCTGAGTGCAGATGTTTTTTGAGGCCTCAAGGCAACGCTATCAAAAGTATGTTATCAAGCGCCACAACCACCATGCCATACACCAACACACCATAGTTATTGGATTATTGGAAACTATGCCTCTTCATTTAGATGAATATAAATTAGCCACAGATTTAATGATTACCTTTTGTCAATGTTCAATAATCAATCTTTGTAATAAATTCAAATGTTAGATTCATATTTTTATAGTTTGCTTGTTGACGTTTCGGAACGTCTAGAAAAAAAGAATGGTGGTTAGAAATTGAAAATATAACAGAAATGTGAGATTATTAACATTGAACATAAAATACACGCTGGATATATAAATATTCGTCTTATTTCGTGCCATTCTTAAGAACTGTTTACATCTCAGAAGTGGGATACCAAAAATGTCCGGCCCGTATATCAAAGGTCTTGGAAAAAGAAAGCGGAGATCGAGCGATT
The DNA here is from genome assembly GCA_958496245.1 of Perizoma flavofasciatum. Taxonomy (NCBI): domain Eukaryota; kingdom Metazoa; phylum Arthropoda; class Insecta; order Lepidoptera; family Geometridae; genus Perizoma; species Perizoma flavofasciatum. The sequence goes on along the minus strand of OY292439.1, from coordinate 2,643,722 downwards.
CTTCTACAAACTCCACAGGTGACGAAAACGGCGAATTTTTTTCCTTGATCAATCAAGTACTCCAGAATCTGCAAATAAGCGACGGCATATAACACAAATGGATGCAGAGGTGATACCAAAGTTTCGTCCGGATGAAAAAACCAGTAATGTTATAAATTGGTTACACAAGATTGACCAGCTTGGAGACGTCTATGGCTGGAACAGTAAGGATCGCCAATTCATTATGCAACTACGTCTAAGAGGTTCAGCTAGAGAATGGTATGATGATTTGGAAGATTACAACCTGACTTGGAATGATTGGAAACATGCACTACAAACTGCATTTCCCCGATCTACCGATTTTGTTGATCGCTTGGAAGAAATGTTACGTAAAACAAAAACGAACTCTGAAACTATGACGAAATACTTCCATACAAAGATGTCGCTTCTCAAAAAATGCAAGATAGAAGGAGAAGATGCAATTTCATGCATAATTAGAGGCACGCTATGGAAATTTTATCGATCATAAGTATATAATATACATAATTATACTCTTTGCCGACCAAATTCATAATTTGATAATATTTCAAAATTATGAATTTAACGGCAAATAGTGCTTTCTAGAAAATATCATCATTTATCGATATTTCAAAAAATAAGCCTAAGTACATCCCTACAATAGGTATTGCCATGTGTGTAACTTCTTCGTCGAGTCGATCGTAAAACTCCCTAGATTTTTCTCTACTTGCAACACACTAGGAAAATGGCGACTTCTAGTGTATCGCTCCCCGTCCCCCGTGCCCCTGTCATAGCGTTATACCCCTCGCCTGTCGAGTTTCCAGTCTGTACCCAGGTACATATAGTAGTCTGTGATTAGAGGTTTACCTCAAGAAATAAGAGCCAATGCTAAGGCATTCAATTGTGAAACGCCTGAACAGCTGTATTTTGGATATTTATCGTCGTTAGAAACCTACAAAAGCGGCGAGGCAGCAATTGCAGTCAAAAATTTAACCTGGAGACGTGGCAGTAGTGGAAACACTGCTATAGTCGGCACAGCTTTAACCACGACACGGCCACTGTTGTTACCTAAGATCTGCTACGCATGCCGTCGACCAGGTCACGAGGCACGAGACTGCAGATCCCAGCTACGATGCGAGAACTGTCAACGTTCAGGATACACAACGGCCAGCTGCTGGTTCGGATCGACCTCCACACAACAAAAGACACATAAGGTTAGCGGAATCTTACATATCACTTATAATGTATTTCAAGACCTGTACAAAAAGTCAGTCATGGTAAATGGGTGCAAATTGACTGCGTACAAGCCGATAAATTACAACTTAAGCTGGAGCCTTCTGAAGCTACTATGAGGGGGTTTGGAGGTTCTTGTGCCCGTTCTTTGGGTAAAGCTAACATCAATGTTGATATCGATGATCTAACCTTAAGCGGTGACGTGGAAGTTACGGACTACAACTTATCAGAGGTTGATTTAGTTGTTGGACAACCTATGATTAATCAAAACAACATTAGTTTGATTACAACATCAAACTTTGTGACCTTTGTTCCTACACAAAGCTTAGTGATATTAAATTGAGAAATATTGATTGTATCGACAAATTTCCAGTCTACCTGAAACAAAATGTAAATATACCGCGACAAAGTGATGCTTACGTTAAGGTTTTCGTAGATTACATTCCATGTGATAGAAAATGCACACTTCTAAGCGGCGAAGTTTACTATGAGTTAGGCTGTACAGCGTATTTCATACCACAAAAAGTTGTCAATGTCCAAAATAGCTATTTAAAAGTCTTCAACGTTGGAGACGATGACATTCAGTGGTCAGTTAACAAGTTAATGACCAGAGCAGAATTGATTGAGCATAGTGATCACAAAATGTTCAACGTGAACTATACAGCTGCGATCCCTCGTGAATCAGTTGCCATAGGTATATCAGACTTAGATGTTGGAGAATTGAATAGAGCAGATAAAGTGCGCCTGATTGAGATATTAAATAGGTACACTTATTCTTTTGCCAGAAGTACTAGGGATTTGGGATGTACTGATTTGATCGAAATGCATATTCGTACTACTGCTGATCAACCAGTATATTTCAAACCCTACAGACTGTCTCACAAAGAAACCGAAATTGTCAATAATAAAGTTCAGTACAGGAAAAGGCGTTCTAAGTTTTAAAACTAAGATTGACCGAAAGACCAGTTTTGGGTATCTACAACAAAGACGCTGTTACTGAACTCCACACTGATGCCAGCCGGTTAGGGATAGGAGGAATCTTAATGCAGTATCAAGGAGATGGCAGTTTAAAACCAATCGCATACTTTAGTAGGGTAACTAGTAAAGAAGAAGGCTTTTATCACAGCTATGAGCTGGAGACTCTGGCTGTTGTAGAATCCTTAAAACGATTCCGTATATATTTAACGGGAATTCCTATCAGAGTAATTACTGATTGCGCGGCGTTACGAACAACTCTCACCAAAAAAGACTTGATTCCTCGTATTGCCCGTTGGTGGCTGATGATTCAGGACTTTGACATACAAATAGAATATAGACCAGGGGAGAAAATGAAACACGTTGATGCTTTAAGTAGAAACCCAGTGACTTGCAACGTATTGATGATAGATGATTCCGATTGGTTGATTAGGCTGCAATTACAAGACCTTGGTATTCAAAATATACTTACTCAGCTACAAGAAGGTACCACGAACAGTGATATTACGTCTATTACTGTATCAAGGACAAAGTACTCTATAGAAAAATTATGGCTGGAGAGCGATTCGTTATCCCAAAATTAGGTAAATATGGTTTATTACAAAAATATCATGACCAAGTAGGGCACCCAGGATTTGAACGTTGCGAAAAATCTATAAAGGAACAGTTTTGGTTCTCTGGAATGACCCGTTTTATCCGGAAATATATTAAATCGTGCTTAAAATGTGCTTTTGCAAAAGGCAACCATGGCAAAACGAAGAGCGAACTGCATCCGATCAGTAAAGAGCCCTTTCCTATGCATACACTTCATGCTGATCACTTGGGCCCATTTGTCAAAACGCGATCGGGTAACGCTTATGTTTTGGTAGTCATCGACTCGTTTACTATATTTTTATTCGCTAGATCAGCCAAGAGTTGCAGTTCTGTTGAAACAATTAAACTGCTAAAAGAAATCATAAACCAATTTGGGACTCCCAAAAGAATTATTACTGACAGAGGAAAAGCATTTACAAGTCGTTATTTTAAGCAATATGCTGACGAGGCGCAATTTAAACATGTACTGAATGCAATAGCAAGCCCTCGTTCAAACGGACAGGTTGAACGCGTTAACCGAACTTTGTTGAACGATCTTTACACTATGTCCGAGAGTGAACGTCTTTGAGACCAGAAGTTATCAGATGTGGTGTGGGGAATAAACAACACGGTCAATGCCACCACTGGTTTTCCAACTTTTAAACTCATGTTCGTCCATAGTAATTCTCGTTTACCCGCTTATCCGGTACAAGAAGCAGAAAATGCTGACTCACAACAGAGTGAATTGGAAATACGTAGAGCATCTGCAAAATTGCGTATTGATAGGAATATGACATTAATGAAGGATAGATTTGACCGAAAGCATAAAAAATGTACGAAGTATGCTTTAGGACAACTTGTTTTGTGGAAAGGTGGAATAACTAGAGATAGTACAGCCAAGGTGACTAGAAAATTAACTGGCCATTATACCGGTCCGTATAAAGTATGTACAGCTGATCACTCCCTTGATCGTTACACTATTGCAAGTATTAAGGGTATGAAAGGGTACAAAAAATTTAACGCGGTAGTGCCAGGGGAAAGCCTTAGACCATACAAAGCAACTATGTCTGATAATGATAGCTCAGGTAGCGACCACGAAGTAGACAGAGATGACCTGATTGATCTTTTGGAGAGCTAGATAAAAATAAATGTTGAGTAGGTACTAAATAACAACAATACATAGAGTGTAGTAGGTATCATAATAATTGTAAAAATAAACCAGATCTAAGCATCAAGTAACACGTATTATGTAAAGGTTTATAAAAGTCAATTATGTCAATAATAATTAAGACAACTTACTGTAAATCATTTAATATAATAAATGAGTATGTAAATAGTTACTGATATAATAGAATAAATGAATAAAACAGGCTAAATAACAAAAAAATAAATAATTTACCTACTTCCAAACAAAATTGAAAGAAAAATAACAATAAAGAATTGGTCTGTGTGCTTTTACTAACATAAATAATTAATATCAGAATATGATGTTAACCTGTCATTGTACCTGTATTAATATCAATGTTAACCTGTGTGATGCTGTTAACTGTGTGACACTATTCATCTGTGTGAAACTAATGTTCTGTGTGATCTTATTGCCTGTGTGACACTATTAAACTATGTGATCTAATTAACTGTGTGATCTCATTAGCTGTGTGACACTATTTACCTGTGTGATACGATTAACCTGAGTGATATTTAGTATTGATTATTGTAGCTCTTATTTACTTAGTGACACTTTTAAATTTTATGGGATCGTTTTGGTATTTACAAACAAAATAGCTTGGTTACTGTGTGATCTATATCTACTAAGATAATTATGACTGAGTGATAAAACGAAAAAAATATTAATAATAAACATATAGGTATATGGCTATAAATAAATGCTGTGTGATCTGGATGACCAAAAAGGTTGATGAAATGAAATTTATGTAAATGAATAGAATCAAGTATAAGAGTCAGAAATAACATTGTTTGCATTCAAAGTTTCGTAATGATATTTCTAGACTTATGTATTAATGCTGCAAGACATCATACTGCTGCGTATTTTTTTTCATCTTTTCCAGAACTGGAACAGCAGCGAGAAGAATGACGAGCGGCGCGGGACGCGGCCGCAGACTCAGGACGGCCGAATGTTATCAACTGCCACAACCACCATGCCATACACCAACACACCATAGTTATTGGATTATTGGAAACTATGCCTCTTCATTTAGATGAATATAAATTAGCCACAGATTTAATGATTACCTTTTGTCAATGTTCAATAATCAATCTTTGTAATTAATTCAAATGTTAGATTCATATTTTTATAGTTTGCTTGTTGACGTTTCGGAACGTCTAGAAAAAAAGGATGGTGGTTAGAAATTGAAAATATAACAGAAATGTGAGATTATTAACATTGCACATAAAATACACGCTGGATATATAAATATTCGTCTTATTTCGTGCCATTCTTAAGAACTGTTTACAAGTACTAACGGTTCCGCACTATTTCTATAAGTTGGTGCTGGCCGTATGCTTTCGCAGATGGGATAGAAACGCAAAGTTAAAAAAATTAAATAAAATGTTTACTTTCCTAATCGAGTAACAGAGTGATAATCACCACAAGTCCATTTTCGGAACCGCCCGCTCTACAGCTGATGGTAGATATAATATATAAATAGGGAATGCAAGAATTTCTTCGTTCTAAAAATAAATACAATCATAGGGAATAAGATACCCGGAACAGTATCCTCGTTTCGCTTAAAATAATATTTTTTCGAATGGGTAGAATGTAGGGTGACCAACAGCTTAACTTTATTGGGCGATTTACTTTAACGTGTGTAATTTTTTACACACGTTAAAGTAAATCGCCATTGAAATTAAAGCTTTTCTTAGACTTAAAATATCTTTCCGACGGGTGACTGCGTTAGTTAGTGTGAAGTTGAGTATGCAAATAAAAACATTCTTTGGCAACTTCACTTATCCAATACAAGTTTGGATTATGCGAAACCAGAGAGTAAGTAGATAAAAAAAATAAAAATAAGCCAGTACGAATAGTTCTGACTGAAATCCAGTAAAAAGTGACATATAAGTTGCGCTCGCAACTTACCAGCAATCTGTCCAGCAAATTCATGTTAAGCAAGTATTAATGAGTTACTGTCATCTTGCCACAACTGGTATATAGGTCGTGGCCTGCATGAACCGTTTTACGCGTTTGCTTAAGATAAAATACAGTCAATTGTAATGTCTCGCAAACAGCAAGTATGGTCACCTCCGATGTAACGCTGTAAAATAGCAAACAAAGATGTTCGCTAAAGCGGCCGCAACTATTTTAAGTTTGAGGCCGAACGCACTTTGTATACGTTTTCGTACGAAATCATATATTCAAGGCGGATGGCATTATAGAAATACAAATTGACCGCTTATAAATAACCTACAAAATAGTCAGCTAAATGGCCATAAAAACTTTATGCTCGAATGCGACAGAACAACCAAGAAATATACAGAAAGAGACCGACATGCATATTTCACGTTTACAAATGCCCAATGTCTTTAGTTAATTTAGGACGTTTACCCTATTCGGGTGGATTTATAACTCCTTTTAGGGGTGGCACTCGGTCGGTTTATTTATTGCTATATTTGACACAGCGGCTATTAGTCGGGCTGCAACTGATTTTATTACAATACTGATTTATTGACATTTACGAGATAAAACATTATTATCACAATATAACAAGGTAAGCATTGGTTGACCTAAGTCCCAAATGTTGGCTATCATCGAAATAATCCAGCAGACGATCTATTGATAATTATATAATATAGGTTATATTTATTATTATTATTAATATATGTTTATACCTCTAAGTAGTCTTAGTTTTAAGATAACAAATTGTAGCACGCCAACTGCCAAATCACTTTACAAATTAGGTTGGTTGATAGAACACGCTTTAGCACTAAGTCCGCCTTTTGTATGTGTGACAATAAATAACTTAAATGTGTCCTTCTGTACACATTTCAGCCAATTTGATTTTGTGTCAATAATTGGGAACGACGACAGTACGCTTTTACGCGGCTACATTTCTTCAGTCCCAAGAGACTCCGAACCTTAGAAACCTGTCTACAAATACCTGATACCTTAAAAGAAAACAGTAAACCATTCAATATGCTTATTTTACCTCAATTGTGGGAACCACCGAGACGAAATCAGCTTGCCACATTCATCTCGCCATATCAGTAGACGGCACTCAAACCATCCAATAAAAAACATAAATCAACATTATCCAAACTTTTACTTCAATTATACAATTAGTGGGAACTACAATTTCAAACAAGTTTAAATAATTTATTTAGTGCGATCGACTTCAATTCAAGAGTTAATCTTCGATTAAATCAAATAGATTATAGGTAGGCTAAGTAGGTATAGGCAATATAGCTTAGGAATTGATAACAGTGCATTGGGTGTTCTATTGTAAAATAGTTTCAAACCACTGCACTGGTTTCAATACCTGATTTTAGGCGACTTTTCAGACAAATTAAGCAGATATATTATCATGAAATGAATTAGTCAGTCACACGCGTTTAATAACAATCCCGAATCAAGATCACTACTTGTTTTAGACCAAAGAAAAATAATTATTTGCTAATGTAGCCATAGATCAATTTATTAATTTAAAGTGAGCTACACATAGCTCAAGCTACATAGTAGTGACGAACATGGCTTGTCTCTTTATTTTTATGGCCAAAGATCCCAATGAGTTAATGTAGGATACCAAACTTTCTCAACAAAATTGATGGCACATCTCGTGTGTAAGGTGTTATTAAATCACACATAAATACGTAAAAATAATAATTTTATTAGAACTGGTAGCTATTACGATGGTTAATGCTGTAATTTGAGTGGTAAATGGGAATGGATTTTGTTTAGCTAAATAATAAATATCGCTGGACATTTTTCACACAGCATCATCTAGCCCCAAACTAAGCAGAGCTTGTATTATGGGAACTACATGACTGATATACTACTTATATACTTTTTTTTCTAAATATATACATATCATACATAGAAAAACACCTAGACCCGAGACAAATATTTGTCAAATAAATAAATATATTTGTATATTTATATATTTTTTTAAATAATGGCATCTGAATAGATGAATAGGAGAACAGCAACGTTGTAAATATGAGGCTCAATCAGAGATTCATCATAGCACAGGTTATTATTTCCGCCATAACTTAAAAATAAAAATATAGAAAAAATTACACGAGGTGGCAGGGCAGGCAGGGTAGGCAATAAGCCGGCTGAGACGCATAAGGTGCAGGTAAGATTCCAGTTGTTGTTGTGGTACCATGGTACTCGATGTTCCTAACACCGAGGGAATCCAAGTGCGGAGTATTGTATTGTATTTATTTATACCAATATTAATAAAAAATATATTGTATGCGGAATGTTACATAAAAGGTGACATATTACACATACAAAAATCACTTAAAACTACACAATAAGACAGACAAAAGCAATAACGAAATAAACATCTGCGGTCTCATTACGAAACGTGGTTTAAGTCAAGTTTAAGAAAAAAACTGGGGTTTAGACTCTGGTTTTAGAAAATTGTTATTACGAAACGAGGTTTTACCCAAAAACCGCGGTCTATCTGTGGTTTATAATTAAACCAGCCAGTCCCCTAGTTTATCTCTGGTTTTAGCTAAATCTGTCATGTCTTTATACAGATTTGAATGTAGTTGCTTGTGCACCTTCGATAATTCGTACTTATCTGATATTATTTTGTGTTTCCTAAACGACTAAGCTTGAAAATAGACTTGAATTTGATTGACGATATGGATTTTAATTGTTGCGATTTTGAAAAAGTTCATTTTAGCGCCTTAGCCGCTTACGTTTCGTTTCAAGTAAATTATCGTAACCGGAAACTTCTTAGTAAAAATATATTTGATTTTATTTTTAGAGAGTGTTACTGTTTATTTTAATAATAAGCTGGCTGGTTATCGAGGCGAACAAATAATCATATGTTTTAATAACTGGCACTTTTTTTTAAATCGTGACGTAAATAATAAAGCAAATAATTTTATTCAAGATTCTTGAAGGAATGGAACGTTATCGATGTTTGGAGCATATAAAGTCCACGATCATTGGCTGTTGTCAGTGAATGATTGAATGATACACGTAGACCGGAGTTTTAGTTGGGTTTAGTTAAATCTGCTTTTGTAATAAAGTCAAGTCTAAACCAAACGTCTATATTTAGACCTGGTCTTAGTAGTCCTGGTTTAAACTCGAGTTTTGACCACGTTTCGTAATGAGACCGCTGGGGTCTAGACAAATACCACTTTCTGACAAAATGACATTTGCTGCAGAAATGTCACGTGACATACAATTTTATCTTTCCGCAGGCGTTAACGTCAACAGAAAGTGGTATTTGTCTAGCCCCAAGGTAATAATATATAAGGTAAAGTCAAATTATTGTCATATTCATATAAAGATAATGGGCATATAAGTACATAGAGTTGAATCAGACCCGAATAAGCACAGTATGTCAGTAAAATTTAGTACAAATATCAGATTTTAGTAAAGAGGCTGAGGAGTAGAGGTTGAGGCAAGGGAGTACAAACTCTTTTCTAGTAGAAAAGACTTGAGTTTGACTTTGAGTGCAGTTTTCTGATGAATAAATTTGATATGTTTAAGTAACTTATTGAATATTTCAACAGCTTGATATTTTGCACAATGTTTCATTATGTTTAGATTAGGAGTTATTTTATTTTTAGTATTTTTTCTTCGACTTATGACTCTGATGATATGTTCCTCTTGCGTTTCATACTCATGAAGTTACTATGCGTGTGATAGTTGGCTGTTATGTTATATATAGGAATGTACTTCCATTTCAATGGTTACCACAATGTATTTTGAATACAGTAACGATATACAGACCACCTGTAGACCTTCTAACCCGGGGTCTGCCACGTTCACAAATATAGGGAAAATGCCTTCACGGTTAGTTTTATTTTATTTAATTTATTTAACAAAATCACACAGCTCTTAATGAATGATAACTATAACCGATAAAAACTTTTCTTACAGCCAATTATGGATTTCGAGGCATTTAAAAGGAAATAAGGGAAAAATGTTGGAGCTTCTAGCGTGTTTTCAGATTTCACGATTTCACGGAGGTTCTACGACCATTAAACGTCTAAACTTTAGACGGTCTAGGGAGGTAAATTTCTGAACTACATAGAAGAATGGAGAACCTATATTTAAGTAGTATATAATTATAGTCATGTAGTTCCCACAATACAAGCTCTGCTTAGTTTGGCTAGATGATGCTGTGTGAAAAAGTGTACAGCATTATTTTTTTATTTTATAATAATTATCTTTGTAGTGGAAAAAATATTTTATCGAGATAAGATAAAAATAAAGTGTCATAAAAATTAACCTTATTATTCCCTTTACCAAATTTGTAGCTTATATTCTAAAATATCATATTTTTAATGGCTAGAGGATTATTGAGGATTTTTTTAAATACACAAAACTTAAGTAAAGTTCCCTTGAATACGACACACGTATTGCCGACTAAGATAACGCCCTGTATGAACTAATTAATTAAAATGTAACATCAAATTCCCCGTATGAATTAGATTCAGTGTAAAAAGTTTTATGAGCAAATTTTTTTCTAAGTTAATTTATTAAACAAAATTAGTGGAGTATAAGTTAATTAATTGATTAGGTATCTCCTAAATAATATATAACGTAGTTAGGATAGTTAGATTACATCTTAAATACCTATGAATAATTTCATAGGATATACATATTTTTAATAATTAGGATCTACCATTTTTAGACGAATCACGTGACTATATTTTAAGTTCAACACAAGTTGGTGGATAGGTTCAGTAGGTTATTTTAAGTATGTATAGTTCAGGAAGAAATAATTTAGTTAGTTAGTTTTATATTTCGGTCGATAGGGGTACAATAAGCAAATCTGTAAGGATAACCCCACTAGAGAGCGTCAAAGGCCAGTGCAAACAAGGAAGCACGCGCATAGTTGTACCAGTTCGGAAACAGCAACTAATCGACACCGGTCGCCACTTATCGTGTGATTGCATCGACGCGAGACCAAGATCAAAGAGCAGCAACAACAAGGCTGATTTATCATCTGCTTCGCTCTTTATCGGCAGAGAAATTACTGCTCAAGTCATGGCGAACATGCAATGCAGGTGCAACTGAGTTACACCGTTGCGAAATCGGTAGATAAATGTGTGATAAAAAATGTTCTTCGATTGAGGTTAACAATGATATGAGTACTTTTCCTGTCCGGCCGAGTCGAGGAATTACCACCGAAAAATATATTATGCATGGTAGCGGCTGGCATCAAGCCCACACGTCGTACTACCGAAACTTTTTAAAAGGAAAATGTAAAAAAAAATCTCAAATAACCTGAAAGTTCTTAAAGCAACAAAATGGAATGAATGCCTGCTCACAGCAAAGTAAGTAACCACATGCATGATCAATAAAAATACAAGAAAATTTATCAAACAACCTGAAGTTCTAGAAAAGGTTAACTGAAGATGCAACTAAGTGGACCATGCAGGATCAATGAAACACTAAAAGTAAATAATAAAAGATGCAACTACGAGGGATGAATGCCTTCTCAGCAAGGTAGCCACGTACATGAACAACAAGAGTAATATATTAAATAGCTTGAAAGTTCAATATAAGTTAACAACTAACTGAAGATGCAACAAAATGGAATGAATGCCTGAGCCTTGTTAACAGTTTTTATTGGACGAGAGTCAAAAAAGGCAAAACTCACAAATAACCTTACCCTCAAAGAACAGAAGATGCAACAAAATGGAATGAATGCCTGAACTTTGTCAACAGTCTCTATTGCAAGCGAGGAAAAAACAAGGTAAATATCTCAAATAAAGTTTTATAATAAATAGAGAACAGAAGATGCAACTAAGTGGAACGAATGCCTACTACTCAGTAAGGTAAGTAACCACATGCATGATCAATAAATATACAAACGGCAATATTAACGGCAATCATAGCAATTTATAAAAAAAATCTAAAAATGTCTCTGAGTCATTTTGGGGAATACTCAGCTAATGGCAATTCGAGATGCCATTCTTAAAAAAAAACATGATTTTGTTCGGAAACATAACTATGAGGCATACAGAATAAGTATATAAGCACAGAATGTAATAGTACTGCGTGTTAACATTTTCACGAGAAATTTCAACGAAAAATTGCCTGTGTATTAGAAAAAATATCACAAAATGCATAAAATAATATATTATTATTTAATTGATAATTTATCCAAAACATGATAACAAATAAAACCGTAATCATAACTTTCCGCTAATAAACGAATAACGTTTCCGAACGATCCTTGGGAAACACTACTAACCAGTCAGACAATTTAGCCAGGGAGGAATTGGTTTGATTAATTGATGTCAGTTTGAGGCCGTAAAATGAATTACATAGAACTCGTCTGGTTTTAGATACGAGTAAGTTCATAATATGTACTACTCCAGATCACCATTCTAACGCAGAGCGACCAAGAAAGAACTGATAACAGGATGAAAAAGATAGCAGGAAATAATATACCCCATTATATATGACATAATATATTTTATTGTTAAATTCATCTTAACGCCTGACGTTGCATAATGATGACCGAGCTTGAGTCTCGTAAGAATTCTACGTTAAATCCTCCTTAATAACAGGCCTCGCCACCATGCGGTTTTCCTGAAAAATTGCGTCCGCACTAATGATGTACCCAAATATAACATCGCAAAACTTAAAGATCATTTCAATAGATAAAAACTTATGCAACAATCGGTCACAGACTGCCACAAACATGTCATAGGTAGCCGGGACACAAACTGTAAATCACCCAGCAGCCCCCATTAACTACGTCCAGGCGTGTTCGGCCTAATACGAAACAAATATTTGTACAATGGACGTGTGTTTAAAACTGTCGCCTATAGATTTATTGGTTGGTTGTTGGTAGTGCAAAGTCAAACAGGGATGTAATAGAAAAAAAAACTTTAAGTTTTGATGACGAATATATATAAAGGTTCATTTTTTTTATTTGTAAAAAAATCCTCTTAAAAAGTCAAGGGCAAAAACGATTTAGAGCTCGAGATTTTACACTTAACTGAAGTACTTAAAAAACTAATACAAAATTTTACGAATATATGTTTTTTCATATAAAATACCTCTACATTTTACATTTCATTCGCAGCTCTCAATATAAATTGAATGATCCACTTTTAGGAAACGGCAGAAAAACGGCGCAGCATTTCAATTATTCGTGAAATGTGTATATGGAGTCAGTACGTAATTTAATTTAGTGTGAAGATTAAAAGTTTAACTATCTTTAAAAAAAGCTGATATCTAGAAGAGAAGTATTGGAGGCTGCAGAGCATCCGAAACAAGCTGACGGAGAATATAAGCGGTCATGGACCATTAACTTCTCAGCCCGTTTGTATCATACTTAGGATTACCTCAGTGCCAGATTTCTCTAAATAAATGACAGTTAGACATGCCTAAGCGCACATACATATAGGTTATCAAAAGTTATGATATTGATACAATACTTTCGAGTCCGTCCCAGTATTCGACGACGCGATTCCCACAAATCCATCTCTTCGCGATACAGCGTCGGTCGGCTGCGGCGCCTGTCACGGTTTATGGCTCCAACTCGCTTTGTGTACATGCTAATACGACGTAAAGACTTGAGAATAGTTACCTCACTAAGATTCTCTTGGTATTGTTAAAAGGATAACATATGACACCGCCTTAGAAAGTTCTTTGAAAAATATCAGCATGATAGTTACAGGTTTATGGCGCACTTGCTTTCCTGTCTATGCCCAACCTTCACTTTCCTAGCCGAGAACATTCTCGACCTAAACATTCGACTACGTACATCAACGGAAATACATTTTAAAATTGACGAAACAGTGATCGTTTCGACAAGTTTTGAACGTATTTTTAATTCAGCATAGGCCCTCTGGTTTGAAACTTTGAATAATTAGCATTTCAAAAAAGACGTGCACTTAGGATCAGGGTCAGGGCTTCCTTTGCGAGATGCCTAGATAGGTCTACTCTAGTATTTACCATTAGCCCGTAGGTTGAGATATGCCGATATAATTTAAGAAATGGAGATATATATATATATAGAGAGAAAATGAGAGTAAATCTTGTAGTCGTGTCTTGCACGATCAGCATAGGAATAGTACATAACAACCGACTTATAAAAATACTCGTACTTATCGGAACTCTACAAGGCAAGAACTCGTTGATGTACAGACATTACGACTGTTGCACCAGCTTTATTGCAAGCAATATATATTTTGCGTCACGCACAAATAAATATCAACGATGTGTAGTAAAAAGTTCAAACATTACAATGAATGCATATCCGTAATAACAAAGTTTTACTTGACAGAAAACTGACAAATAGCGATAACATTTGTGTGAGAATGGAGAAAGGTAAACGACAAGTTATGAAAATTTCGAGTTGTGTTGCATAAAGAACATATACATTCTTAGCTATATTATTATACATTTCGGATTTTCTTTTGTATGCACTTTATTGGGTTCCCTGACCAATGGGTACCAACGGAACCCTATTACAGCCCTATTATTATTAGCAATCGTGCGGGGACCACCAGAATTACAAAATTGTACCAAAGTCGAAGTCAATAGGTTTTTATTCATTGAAATCATAAGGATCATATATAAACGTCAACTTAAAAACTATGTGAATTTAAAATTTGAATTTGAATTTACGCCGATTCCTCGCGCGCGATCAAGTCTAGAAGAATCAGGCCACAAACTCTGCTTGGTTATTTTTTTGATGATCCTTCATTCAGCTTTAATGTGGTGCCAATCGAACGAGGTGAACTCATTTATAGAAAAAGAGTACTACTCAATGAAAAAAATAAAATCTAAAAAAAGTATCAACGAAAGTTCTTAAGACAACACACGATTCGCTTTATAATAATAATGCTTAAACTATTTAAAAAAAATATGTTACTACAGATTCGCAATTTGACAATTAAGCTAACGAGGGAGTGGAGCGACGACATCGGGCCATGCAGTTTTATCGTCAATATAGGCATTTATGTTGTAATACGTCTTCTTTATAAGATTGTTCTTTAAATAAGATTTAAATCCTACCATACTTAGTGGTAAATAAATATATTTGTATTATTATTCCTATGCCCGTCTTAATCAGTCTTTCACAGGGCTGTATCTTTGAAATCATAATATGTGAAAAGTTTATTTTTATTCAGAATACGTGTTAATCTACGACCTACATAAAATAAAAATGTCAACGCATCAAAACTCAAGGGGATGCCCAAAACAAGAACGTTTTTTTTTATTCATTCCAGAATAATGCCCATCTGCACTGGACTTAGGCGTGTGTTCCTGATACTTTTTCATTGAATTCTGTGACTAAGACATGCTTGAATCTTTCCCTAAGCTTAGTGCGGGCGGGCATTAGTGTTTATATTGTGTGCTGGTACGGAACCTTCAGTGAGCGAGTCCGACTCGCACTTGGGCGATTTTATTTATTATTATATACGCTATGGTGCGTTACTTTATTCAGTAATGTGCATTTTCGTAACACTCGTTTATTATTGCGATGTATTTTGTTAGAGGTTGTATTTCTTTATGTGACGTTTAGTGGAACTTCCTCCTACGCTATTTACAAATGACCTACGAATATTTCAACGTGTTCGATCTCTCGTAAGAGCGTTAAGCGTTTACTCACATATAATTGCGTTATAAAGATATGCGATTAAATTTTAGTATTTACTTAAAACAATGGAAATATCGTATCCAATGGAACTTGGTACCACTACGCCTTGCCAATATAAAGAATTCAGTGGAAAATAAAAGAGACGGATTACTTAAAACAACCGACTTTCTATTTACCTATCAAATTACAATCAGATAATTTGGCTTCATTAATACTACATAAATCGTCCCGCCACGTTACTAACTGTTCATTTACAACTTGCAAGCTCGCTAATCTTCAGGATCTCGGCTTCCAATTTCCCATTGACCTACATTAAGGCGCCAAGACCACCGTGTTACTAGCACTTAGCAGCTCGATTATGTAGTGGCCCCGCGACTTTGTCGGCTTAAGACTTTTATCATACATCTAGTGCATTTTTTCTTAGTGAAACCTCACAAACCAAAAGGAAAATTTCCTCCGACATTCAGGCCTCAAATATTTATGGCATTCATTGCATCTGCTAATAGTTGGTCAGTATGTCAAACAACGATTTTATATATCAAAACAAAAATATAAAAGATTATACTATAATATTTTACTTTCCACTGGAGCTTTTTGATTTTTCAGTTTAGAAGCAGTATTTAAGACTTTCCTCTGCTAATTACTGTAGACTATTTCACTTTATGCGAGAATAGAACCAGTGACCTATGTGTGCCCAGCGTGCTACTACTTAATGACCTTGAAAAATAACTCTCCTATTAAACGAGCACATGAATCACTAGCTATGTAACGGCCGCCCTTGGCCCCCGACCGACCTACCGTGTCGCAACGCTCGTCCGTGCTATTACTTCTATCGCTCGGCTCCTAAAAGTCGTGTTGTGAGAACTATAGAGGTATTTAACCTTCCTCATGAATTGGGCTATCAAGTGCAAAAATATTTTTACAAATCCGACTATAGCAGTTCCAGAGCTTAGCGCGTTCAAACAAAATAACAAACTCTTCAGCTTTATTATTAGTATAGATATACCTCTATATTTACCACGCTAAGACACGATCGGATACAAATAAATGAGCGATCAATTTGTTTTGCAATTTCACGCTTGCAATCTCGCGTAGATATCAAGGCGTCTCCCGTATTTTCCAGCCTCATTGAAGTCAACAGCTCTGACTTTTATCACGGCAACCTGCTATCACAATTTATCACTGTTGTCTGTTTAAACACGTTTTGGTGCTAGTTTCATTATCTTCGGCACTCGACAGCGGCATAAGTACAGTTTACTGTATCGTCTCCAAAAATTACAATTATTTTAAACTGGGTTAAAAATATTTGTTTTAAGGTGTATTGCTCTCCAGAATGCGCCTTGTTGTCTTCTGGAAGTCATTTAACTTGAAGGTGAAACGAGGGTTAATTTCACCTAGCAAACAAATCTTGGCGAAAACTGACAGAACGTATCAGATCTGCCAATTATAAAACATTCGGGGTCTCATTACGAAAGGTGGTTTAAATCGGTGGTTTATCTTTTAGACCTTTGATTCCTGATTTTCAAGACAAATTGTTGTGCAAAGGAAACAAGGCTTAAAATTGAATGCTATAGTATAATAGCCGACAGTCTATGTGCCATTTCAAAAAGAGGTTTGACTACAAATAACTGCTAAAAGATAAACCAGGCGGTCACCTAGTTTATTTCTATCATAACTCAACCTCTTTTTGAGGACCTACTTTTTTTGGGCTACCAAAAAAAATATGTTTTTCTTTTTTATTTTGGTTTAGAAGTGTTTTTTAAATTAAACGGTCATCCCGCGGTTTTATTTTATTTTTAAATTGTCGACCGTAGTGGCTTTGCAATAATACTTTTTTTTCGATAAGGTATATTTAAACCATGGTTTAGTGAATCTGACAGAACTTGAGTTCAACTCGAGTTTAGACCACGTTTCGTAATGAGACCGTCGGAATTTATAATTGGCATTCGTTTTCAGAAAAGTGCTCAAAAATTAGAAATGGTTTTACGGTTTCGATCTGAAAATTCTGCTTTTACGTTTCATGGTGCTTAAAAATTACAAGTGGTTATACAGTTTAGATCAGGAAATTCTGCGCTTTCTCTCATGTAATAATGTTTTTCAGGTGAAATACACCGAAACATTTATTTTTCGTCTAAAATAGATCAAAGGAGGGCTGGAAATTATGAGTAAGGATTTGGAATAGAATCTTCCATCCTGCGTGAGTATTTACAAGAAATCATTGATATAGAGACAGATAGGTAGACTAATATTACATACACTACGCATATAGTAAACAAACACTTACACACTTATTTCGCAAATTTCCAAGATAATTATAATTTTACTTTTGTATGGAAATTTTAAATTAAGTATTCAACCTTTGCACACGTCAAGAATTCACGTGCATGGTCGGCATAAATCGCCTTTGGACTAATAGGAATATAAAGTAACACGTTGTATATGATCGAATTTTACATTTTGTTTCAAAGGTTTTTCAAAGTGATCATTGAAAGGGGTGAAATATGTAGAAGGGAATATGTAGTATTATAGAAAAAAAAATCGACATAATAAGTACGAGGTTGGGGTTTTGTTGCAGATAAGTACCTACTTGTGCGACAGTGAACTAAATTACCTTTGATTAACTCTAGAAAGTTGATTGAAATTAATATTCTGGTAAATATAACGACGAGTCTCCGTGGTAAGCCTATGAGTTGTTGCAAACTAGACTGCCGCTACCTAACCATCATTAAGATAGCAAATGCAATTAGTATATCTGCCTGACCGTTTAACAAGATCGTAAAGCATATGAGGGCCATGGAAGTAAACTGTAACGGATCAAGTATTATAAACACACGTAAATTAAATAGCAGAGGTATACACTAAAATTATGAAAAATGCTTCATAACTCAGGTTGCAGTTCTGATTAAGTTTATGCTTTATCTTGGGAAAATTCTTCTAAGTTCTTACTGCATGCAGGCTGAGTACATTTGCAATCATAATATTTAAGACTTTAATTATAAAATATGTATTCTTGCAAATAAATGATTTGATTTGATTTAACTGATTTTAAAGTAACGATGCTTTACTTTTATGCGTTGTGAGGGGCTTTGAGGTTTTGTATTTGCATGTTTGTAGGCGGCGGGAATCGACTTCCGAAAAGAGGAAGATGAAGAGATGTAAGTTTTTCTGTTTAAGAGGAAAAAAATGTGGTATTTACAAAATCACCTCAGAATCTCAGCAACATCCACCAATCCTACTAATATTTTAAACGTGAAAGTTTGTGAGGATGTTTGTTTCTCTTTCACGCAAAAACTACTGAACGGTTTTTGATGAAACTTTACAGTAACATGGCTTATATGTACGTTAGAATAACACATAGGCTACTTTTTATCCGGGTACTACGTGGGCGAAGACAGTCATTATATAATTGTTGATAAATAAATTAGCTTCAATCGCATCCTGATTTTTCGATCCTGAAATGCCTAAGCATATACATTTTCGCCAGTTTTATTCTGTGTCATTCTGGAAACTGACAGAGCGCTTTTAGTCTAAATATTTGTAGTCCCGCGGGACTCAGGGAATGCAGCGAGATTAAATAAAATTAACGGTAAAAGCCCACACCAGATTTTCAAGTTTGACATTTCACCCTTAAGTAGTAATTTTTGGCTAAAATAGATTTATTTCTACCAGTGCCTATTTAGGGTGAGTAAATAATTCTTTTTCAGTATTTGAACATATCATACTACTCTACCAACTGTGGTTTTGTGTACTTTTATTTTAAAAGTATTTATTCATATGAGATATCTGAATTAACTTCGTAAAGACAAAAAAGGAATGATTTTAATATCATCCCGGGCATAGCAGCAAGTTTTCGGACCATCGGAGGCTTGACTACCCGGGTCAATAAACACCCAACAGACATTACTATTTCTGTTTAAGTTCTTAGAAGTATATTCACTCAAAATAAAGCACATATGAAGGACGTTTTAAAATACCCTAGTCAGTACCGTTTCTGCTCTTAGATGGATTCTCTCAAGATATAGCACAAATCTATCCCGAACTTTAAATAAGACCCGAGGTCAGTAGCGACTACATAGTTTCTGTTCTTTAGAAGACTCACTCAAGATAAACCACGTATTAACCGAGGTCAGCACCGGTACTTCATATTCTTAGAAAGATTTACTCAAGATAAAGCACTAATCTATCCGAATCTTTTTTAGATCTTAGAAGGGTTCTCTCAAGATAAAGCACAAACCCATTCAGAACTTTCAATAAAACCCGAGACGTGGTATAGTTTTTAGAAGGATTCTTTTAAGATAAAGCACGACCTAGTCAGACCTGAAGTCAGTAGGTACCTACTGTTTCTGTCCTTAGAAGGGTTCTCTCAAGATAAAGGACAAATTCAGAACTTCCTTTAGGACCACAATTCAGAAGCACCTAAGGTTCTAATACAAACCCATTCAGGACCGAATCCTAATTTTCTTGCTAATTTTTGTAATTTAAAACAGTTACTTTGACATTTACTCCAAAATTCAATAAGTAGACACGGTATAAGGTCAAATAAGGTACAACTGGATAGGTTTTGAAATAAACTTTAACTTTGGATACCAAAAGATAAAAAAAAACTTTTGTTTTTTGAAAATTGATGAAAATTCATCAATGTGCGAGTTTTTGGCACCCAAGTGTATATGATATGAGTAAGCCATTATTTAGCGACCATGTATAGAAGTTTAGTGCCATATGTCATCACTGGCAACAAGTATTGATGTCTTACATACATTAAATGTAAACCCTTAATTGGCTGTAAGAAAAGTTTTTATCGGTTATAGTTATCATTCCTTGAGAGCTGTGTGATTTTGTTTAATATAAAAAATAAAATAAAATAAGTTAAGTTTTAATACAGACCGTTATCCCATGTCTGTTCGCTATTGGTCTTGCTTATTACTATTCAGAGATAAATAGATACAACCCACCGTCATCAATTTACTACCTAACCTCGCCGACTGAGAGACAACACTCATGGTTGGGATGATTTTCAACTGAAATTCCTTGCTGATCAATATTGACTACCAAAGGGCGCATGTAGAAGACCACCCACCTTTGCTGCAGTGCTTTAATTGTCTCCAGTTTGGCCATACCAGAAATATGAATATGTACAATAAAAATTACTTTCTTGTCTTCCACCACAAACCCTCTGGACATGTCATCACGGTCTCTTCATCCCACTCCATCAAGCACATCGGTATCGGAGGAGGGAAACCATTTATTGTGATGAACCGTCGCACCTCAGCGAATTAAGAGCTAATTACGATTAGAGCAGGAAATTAGACCGAGGTTGACAGTGTGTGATCTGTATGATGTATTAAGGGCCCCAACCTGTGACACCAACGATAGATCGGGCGAGCAAATCGTATATTTGCAGATCCTCGCAATCCTCTGCGTCTCGGGCGGGCATTCGCCCACTGCGCCACAGAGGTCGTCATATAAGAGGAGGTCATGATACTGTTTATAGATGTAAAAAATTTAATTCCCTTTCGTCTGAATATAAACTATATAGAGCATAATCACGGGTAAGCAAATGCATAGAAAAAACACTTAAGTTTTGTATTTCAAGGGGCGCCACTTTGAGATCTCGCACCACCTAAAAATATTGCTAGGGCCGCCACTGGCGCCATTTCCGCCTCAAGCACTCTAACTATGCAAATGGGTTTACGAACCGATACCCTGGATATCCCAATTTTTTCCACTTCTACGCTCCTTCTGCAGTACCATTTTGCCCATTAGACCAAATATTCCCTTGAGATATGCTTAAGGGGACTCACGGCATCTCTCCGCATTTCCTGCGAATGACCAGGGCAATTATAAAAAATACGCATCTATCGGCGATGGATATATATTTCTGGTCTTTGCAGTGCGGTCAGTGACTTAAACTCTATTTTTTACCTGTAGTCGTTTCACTGCAGTTAAAGAGAACTTTTCCTATTTTAATATTATGTAGATAGTTTATTATTATTTTTCTATTTATAAAGTTGTTCTAGTATTTTGTTGTATAAAAAAAATATCCTTATTTTTTGCTATACATAGCATGTGTCAAACATAATGTTAAGACTTTACACTGGTTTTCTAACAGATCTGCGTACTGAGTATGAATCTGAGGATCTACATCATAGGAATAACAGTCGTGAGTAAGTATGTATTTGTTCTGTTTAAATTTAAATCTTGCGCGAATAAAGTCCGGTACTTACTAATTTTTAATATTTTTTTCTGACGTGTATTTTATCAAGTCACCAGATTATAAAGGGCATAAAGAATTGCCGAAATCCTAATTACTCAATTGCTTTCACTCCACATGTCGGGTCGTATTGTTTCAATACAGACTTAGAATTATGTCTTCACTTCAGCAGTATATCACTCGTATGTCGCGGAGACAAGATACCTCCTTTATTACAACTTAAATATTATTTAAATACCGATTTACATTGGCGAAGTGGCAAGTACAAGTATAGTGGCGAGGGCCAGGACAAGTCTCTGTTTTGTGACAAGTGCCATTTCTTCGTCAAGACGGACGAGCAACGTAGCAAAATATGTTCTGCGCGTCCGTCATCCATAAACTTATTCACTGTTACTATTCTGACTGTTTACGACAACGCCAAGTTACGAGTCAAGTGTCGCATGGGGGGCCTGAGAAGGCTGACAGGCGGGTGACAGGTGTTACTATAAAAAAATAGATTATGTTCAATATATTAAAAACCACCATATCATCTGTCGGGGACATCAGTTAGAGCCGGTGCAGCGGCTGATACGGCCGAGGATTTCAAGAGGCGCAAATATAGAAGTCTCGACAGAGTTTACTTATTTGAGCCTTTTTGGGTTGAGACTCTGGGTCCGTGGGGAACCGGGGTCTACGCGTTTTCAAAATTCTTTCAGGGCGGCTGGTCGAAGCGACGCGTGACCAGAGAGCTGGCTCTTATCTGGGTCAACGCATTAGCATTGCCATTCAGCGTGGCAATGCGGCCAGTATTTTGGGAACGCTTCCGTCTGGTAGTGATCTGGATCAGTTGAGCTATCTATAGACCGTTTGCAACGGTCTTTGGATAGCTAGCTGTTTCATCTGTATTTTTTTTGTATAGACCTACTTGTAAATAATTGTATGAATAAATGTAACCTTATTAAAAAAATATATTAAAAATAATTTACAAATTAATTTTACAACCAGCAGAAACACAAAAACATACTTATTGTTGGTACTTTTTAAAAGTGAATCCAATAAAGAAATTACGCTTTCATCTAAATAAGGAGTAACGCCCAAAGCGGCACGTCTATTTCCATCCACCCACAATTTGGTTGCTATACACTGTCAATTATGATTTAGTAGAGGAGCCAGATAGTCAGGTTTGCAGCGATGTAACGTAAGAAAGCCATTGCTAGCTCCCGTGCTTCAGTTTAATAACATTGCATCAGAATTGATAAAACTATTAGAGTTGCATCATTAGATGAATGATCGATAAATCTCCGTAAATATCGGTGTCCGATGTTGGACGTGTATGGATATGAATAGAAGGTATTGAAGCGACTAACTCAATCAACATTCCTATAGTTTATCGCTGGCGCCTGCTGGGTTACGTTGCTCTTGACAAACTAAGTTTATACCACAACACTACATGGCCGAAATCCATAGCAAAATAAAAATCAAAGGATAAAAAATATCTTACAAAAAATAATCTTAGATATCGAATGTCACAACACAACGGAATGTGAACCAGTGCACACCAGCGGAACAACGATTTATCACTCGGACTGATACCGAGACGAACCAAAGTGAAAGTCTGAATAATTATTAATCTGTGGTCCGGGCAGGTGCCGTCACCCGTTTTATCAACACCTTGAAGTTTATCTATGGGATCGTAATTAACAGATTTTCTTTATTATCTGATAAATTGCGGTCGAGCAAGCCGAGCAAGACACTAGTATCTTCTCTTCTTTATGCTGCAAAGTTTGCAAAGCTCAAGAAGCCCAACAATTTTAATTAAACTTATGTCTCAGTGATAAGTAAGTAATACCTCGAAGAAGCATTTTAGAGTTAATAATAAATGTAATAACTACAACTAAGACAGCTAATATCCTCCTAAATATAGTACCAACCATGGTCGAGGCGACAGTTAATGGGAGGGGGGCTCTTATAACCAGAGATCCGCTCAACATTATTATAACGAATCAACGTACGGCGGCTTTCGTCGTGAATGGGGAAATGAGTCTACCAGACAAAATGATTCACCCGCACGCACCTATAGTTGCCGCGCCCGTGCCAGCTGCTGCTACGGCACAACCATCAAGACGTCCAGCGCCGAAGAACCTTTCTAAGATAGCTTCAGACTAAAGACTCATATTTAGTCTTTTTCTAAACATGTCGGGACACACCTAACACCTAACTGCGCAGATTGCCCGCAACTACTGAGCACTATCCTGGAGCCGCAAGGTTACCCCACGTAGTCGCAGAGGATTATACATCATTGTACGCTAAATCAAGTACTGAATGTTACTATAAATTAGACGGTATTAGTGCAAATTTAGCCCAACTATACACCGGCTTTAGAATTTCGTGAGATGATCAAATACTTTAGTGGGATTTTCGCAAAGATCAGAAATCAGAACGACTCCTTAACCGCTGGATGACAAACTACAGTTGCTTAAGCACTTGGTTATATTCGAGTTTATCTTTATTGATTTGTAGAAAGTTATGCCTTGCCTTTGGTGTTAAAGGATATTTTCTAAATTCACAGCTTTGAGAACGAATATTGCCTAGGACACTTAGTTAATTTGAAAGACTTCGAACAACAAAACGTATTAAAAGAAATGTTATGACCACCGGAATCATTTCCTAAACTGTGTGAATACACGCCGAATCGATGTGATTCAAACTCTACCGGGGACAGTCACCGCAAAATCATACTGATTATGAGTACTCCTCACTCCATGAATGCCAACGCAAGCACTATCAAAGAAGCTACGGTGAGTTTTAAGACGGCGATGAAATACGGTCAAGTACGACCAGCTCGAGTACTAATAAAGTATACAAAACTTATCATAATCGATACTCCTCCATTCTAAGTTTAAAACTCTAGAAAATAAAATGGTTGCTTTTTAATTTTCTCCGAAAAAGTATCTCATTCTGTGTGCCCAAGAAAAAATTTGGATTACCGGTAACTACGTGAGCAATTTTAGAACTCCGTATGGATTGGGGCCATACAAAGTTCTGCATCACCGTTGATTGATTTTTGAATATGTGGATTCTACAAATAGAGCAATGTCTACTGGACAGGTTTGGTGTCGCGGACTTATAAACAATGATATTTTTTTGCTAGATCTATAGACACGCGAGTGTTTCTATAGATCTCGCAAGTAACACACCGACTTACTTGAGAGCTAGGTCGGTGTGCTACCTCCTTGGTAGTTCACCTACGGATTTTCTCGTTTCATTCAGACTCGTGTAACACAACTACGAGCATAACTCTCCCTGGTAGGGTTACAGGGGTTGAGCGACACACTCACACAGCACGGCGAGAGATGTAAATTACCTATTCCTCCTACATAACATACATCACAGAGAAACCTTGCCGCAGCTTCCCTTATCTTAACACATTCGGATTTACAGCAGAATCACAGAATGAATAATAGTATAACGTTCAGAATTATCACTCAAAGACGACACTTATACCCAAAATCTTTAGTCATAAAAAATGCAAAATAAAACTCGTTATTGTGTAGAAAAAATGCATACGCGAAATAATTGGTAGGACGGATGATTTATACTGACTTGCTATGACGGATGACGATTTGTAAATTCAGTTTATTTTTTCGTTTATAAATAAATAACTAATATTAAATCATCCAACAGGCACATACAGCCCTGACCCACACTAGAAATCAGGAGTACCGTGGTAGTATATTTTCTATTTCATAAAGTTATTGCATCACCTCTCATTTCGACTTAACTAAGTTCACCATTATGTTAACATTTTTAAAAACAGAAAAGATCATTCTTAGAATTGGACATTTTGCGGAATAGACATTTTACAAATTGCACATTCTGAGAATTAAGATTTTTGCTTTCTAAAATTAGTACTGGCATTTTCACCCAAAAATATGAGAAAATTTACTAATTTACAAATGAAAAGGAGGTTTTTCTGAATCCGTACATCCCAGATGTTCGATCCGTTTTTCTGAATATATTATATTAACAAAATTCATTTTATGTGAAACAGGCTTGGCAGAAGCGCCGTTCATAACTTGCGGCGGCCGTGTTTCTGTCACCGGAAGTAGGTAGTGTAGACATCGAGACTCATGTCAAATCGGGAATTGGATGTTATTCCTTTAATTTGGGAAACACCGACGACAAAGAAAATATTACCATGAATTGGGAGACAGACCGAGTTCTAACCGAGTTTACAACAAAACAACAACAATAATTTTCACGGAGACATAACCACGCTATACAATAATATTACTAAGATCTATTGATTGAGAATGAAAGTATCTATACTTAATAAACTTATAACACGCAGCCAAAACTACACAAATCAAGTGTCTAGGGATCCAGCACGTTTTTGCTAATTACAAAAAATCTGGTTATTTCAACTCCTACTCTTTTTGGATACTTCTTAGTAAATTTGATCATTGGAAAAGGGAATAGTGTTTGAATTTCGGTAAAAAGATGAAAATCTGCTGTCAAGTCGTATGCCTATATAATCCTGCAACAGGTTTTAAGGGAAAATCTGTACATTTTTTGCCTTACTTCTGAGTGGAACCAATACAAAAGAACGTTATTATGGAGAGAAAACGTCATTTGAGCCCAGAAGAAATGATCAGAGCCGTGGGAATGTTGGAAGCTAGTTCGCGGCAATGTGCTGTGTCAATCGCTCTGAGCTCTACGCAGAGTGTTATAAGTCGAATTTAGACACGTTACCGCATCACTGGCAGCGTGGCAGAGCGACATGGAGGACAAACTCTCATCACCACAAGCAGAAAAGATCGTTAAATACAAATTACTGTCCGACGAAATCGTACAATGACCGTGATGATGTTGGTTACGATGCTTCATAGCTCTTCAGTGATGTTAATAAGCGATCAAACCATAAGAAATCTTTGCATAAAGTCAATCTCATGAAGTACCACCTATTGTGCCCCGCAATCGCAGAACCAAACTACTAGTACTGCTCACATATTTTAAAATTATTGCATTTTCAATCAAAATCATTTATTTATAAACATACTGTATAGTGAAATTGCATTAGTGTGAGTACTGTGAACGTGCCAGCTTTAGTTAACCGATCTGTATGGGTTTTATAAATACGACTCCACGCATGCAAAGCCGCTGGCAACAGCTAGTCTTAGATAAAAACCTTTGGGTTTGATTGAAGTTTGGTACCCTGAAACTGGCCTACTGACCGATGGTGCGCTGTTACAATATAACATTCCAACATGACTTCATTGGACTCGTCGTTTAAGGCAAAAATTTTCAGCAAAGCACAAGTACATATAAATATTTTATACTGTTGTTTAGCCAAACAGTGTTTTGTTTTCTTCTGTTCAATTTGAAATGACACACAGAAAATAAAGCGAAAAAGCGGTGGTTAGGTAATCAACTGTTTAATAAATCTACTTCCTAAGTATGGCCTCCATGTCCACACACCACAGATAGGAAACACGGCTGTACAAGCCGATCGGGTTCGTAACTCTCACGAAAGCATCACAGCCGTGCGTGGGAGGTGCAGGTGCCTTGCCTGCGTATGGAAGATTGAGTCGTGAATATGTGAACTCGTTTATAAAATAGCAGATGACTACTCTATAATCACTGGTCGCTTTTATTATAATAAACTAGCTTCTGCCCACGACTTCGCCCGCGTGGTACCCGGCTAAAAAGTAGCCTATGTGTTATTCTGATGTATAAGCTATATTAATGTAAAATTTCATCAAAATCCGTTTAGTAGTTTTTGCGTGAAAGAGTAACAAACATCCAACCTCACAAACTTTCGCGTTTATAATATAAGTAGGATATAAGGATAATATTCTAGAGCTCTGGCACTGATACTGTAATTTAGACACTAAAAATATAGACAAATCAAAAGTAAAAAAAAAACTTGTGAATCTGATTTCATTTGAATAAATAATTTAAAGTTGCCTGTATATTTTGTCTAAATTAATACTTAGTATTAAGTGACAAGTTACTCGTTCGGAGTATTTCCCTAACACCGAAATACTCCGAAGACATCATCATCACGTCAAAAAATATCTAAACATCTACTGGTCCAGAATAAGTAAGCAAATTTCTACAGTATTATATGATCTAATCAAACCTGGATCAAAACATAGCTTTTAACCATTCAGCGGCATCTTGTGGATCACGCACCCACCTCACCTGTATGTTTACTTTAGTTTTCTATTCAAACTCTGCTGCAACAGACTTTTAACAGTCCATCACTTGATTCTTCATCGTCGTGAGTCCTTTGTGATTAACGAATAGATACTGATATAAACTCAACAAGGCAACTAACCAACCAGTGACACAGAAATCACAAATCACGGTATGCAATGCAATACAAGCTCAGTTACGAATCACATCGCTGAACGAAGGTTAGAATGCTGATTTATCCCAGTATACAATTTCATTAGGATGGCATGTATCCGTTTGCTGCATGGTCTCAGTCGCCGAGTTATTCATGTGCGAATGTTGAATGAATCAAAGCTACACAATTTTACTATTTCATACGCTTTCCCGGTTTAAATTGCTGAATGACGATTGCTAACAATTCTACCGTTTACGGTTCGCACGCGACTATTTTCATTAAATGTGAGCACACTGGTGTAAAAGGCTGTAGATACATCAGTTATTTACTTAGGTAAATAAGGTTTCGAATGCTAAATCGAACGGGTCAAAGCCATGGGCAAGGTGGCCTCATTATCATAGAAATACGAGCATCTTCCTACTGTTAGGGCTGGGACATGGCTGACGGGCTGCAACGCTCTCGATACACAGTGCAGGTTTGTTGGACACAGAAAATGAAATATCCTTTATGGTCCAAAAACAATTTAAAAAAAAATCAGCCCTGCAGTAGATCAATACGGGTAGGAACGGGATAGGAACCACATTTATGTACCAAGAATTATTATGATTTATTCATGCTCAAAACAACTGTTTAATATAAATCTTTTTGCATAAGTTTAAAAAAGAGAATATTATATGAAGTGATATCAAGACCTTCATCGCATGACCTAGTAATGGCTGACTATATTAATAAATAGTGAATTGTACAGCAACATTATAAACAAGCCTTTAATCTAAAGGTTCGCCACAGAATCGGGCGCAACGTCTGCCTGAGAAATTTACATTCATGGAAACAGCGTATCGAAGCGCGAGGGGTTATCATCTGCCCCCTTTAGGGGTAAGAAATGGTACTCCATTGCAACGGTGTTTTAACTCGCAGTAGATAAAAGCCTTGAATAAAGGCGGATTTACTATGTGAACTCGAACTGAGACAAACTTATGTTAAGGATATGCTTAGACAGTGTAGGGGACAGAAATTGAGACCACGTTGTGAATGAAGTGAGATCAGTCTTTTGTTTCATCATCATGTAAAATTGTGTATCATCTGTAGAAGTCTACTTATGGATTCAGCCATGAAGTGACATGACGAACGATCTAACCTCCAAGGGGAGGATGATACATATTTGACTGCTGTACAAGTAAAAAATATCGAAAGCGAATCATGGAAGAATTGTGGCATTTTATGTGTGCTCGGGTAATAACGCATTGGCTAGGTTATCCTAGAATTAAAATTATTGTGGTATGGTATAATTTAAGAATATTATTACGACTATACCATTGACTTTACTTTTTACTCTAAACGGTCAACGAAACGTCAGCAGGAAAATAGTAAAGTACGTGGTATACGTATATCCTAGCTAGCCTAAAACATTATGACAACAGTCCAGAGTTACATATCTGCGCCAGCGGTATTATGCAGTTTTATTCCAAAAACTATCGAGAACTTGACTATTTATATTGTAAAAACGGGAATTTTCACGTACCGCACTATCGGTGAAAGCACTGACTATGTTTCGACTCATTCCGAGAGACTTCATCAAAGTTAGTGATCGCGATTACTATTATGCAGATTAAGTTTTAATTCGAATGTTAATACTTTTTGATCAATGGCAGTTTTTAGATTATTCTACAGGTTGATTATAGTAAAATACTTTTTAGATAAGTAGGTAGAAACTGACTGCGTCGAAACAACATCAGACTTAAGAAATCAATTTAAGTGACTTCATTGGAGGTTTGGTTCTTACCGCCATCTTCGAGTTTTCAAAGTACGGATATTCTAATACTTAGATTCCGTGAAAGTTTAAATTATAATATTAAAAGGAATAATGGGCTGTTTGTTTGCTCCTGGATAATCTAAGACGTATATTTCAAGTGTGCAATGAGGCTTTCACTATTAATGGTGCTTCAACTTTTACTAAAAGCGTGCTTTACTTGATGACAAGTTTTAGTGCAACTGCAAAGATCGCTTAAAACAGGTGAACACATTAAAGCAGATAATTCGAGAATAATTAAGTATGTTCATTGTAATATTCATAGTGTTATTATGGATCGCTAGGTTCCGTAGCGCCTTGAAATAATCTGCAAGAATAAGCTGTGAGAACAACAAAACCTTAAGCTCCATAAAACTTATCGATAAGCCCCACACTAGCCCATTACAGCCATTAACTGCAATCAATCATTCTCAACTAGAACAAGGCGGCAAAAAAGTATGAAATTACACGCGAAGGAGGGCCATTATAATATCGATGTGTATCGATTTATCGATAACTGTGAAGGGGTTAATTGGCGGGTGTTTAACGTGGAAACGTCTCAATTAGTGACCTCTATGTATGGTATTGCGCATGCGTCGGATGACTTGAATGTCTTGTATGGTTTTAAATTGCAACCTATACTTATGCAGCGCACGTGAGGCGGGAAGGTTTTGTTCAGTTTCTCGACAGATTTACCAGAACCAATCATACGCATTATTGTTTAAAATGTTAAAAAATAACCTCCGAACGTTATAATGTTTCTTTGACTTGCATGACATGAGATCAACCCCGTGAATGTAGAAGATTTTGCAGTCATCATTATGCTTGGTATGGTTTTGGCAAAACACGCTCAAAGCAGATGCACAACATAACAGACGGTGTTATATGCCAAGCGCAAGTACGGTGTTATATGACAGTTTGTTGGAAAGATAATGCTCTGCCTTATAAATAATATTAACTCCTCATATTGTAAAAACGGGAATTTTCACGTACTGCACTTTCACCAACTGCAGTTGGTAGTGCATGGCGCGACGCGGAAGGAGAAGTCGCGACCACTCACCCTGATGAAGACTCTCGGACATGGATTGCAACTGTTTTCACTGATGAGCTGAAGCAACTACTATTTAAACAAAAAGTTAACAGATTTCATAAGAACTAAGTAGGTTGGAATTGGAATTCCTTTCAACGATCCTTACGATTGTCCTCACAAGCAATTACCTATTATAACACGTACATAAAAAGCTCTTCTCAATTTATTACATTATTATACAAGGATGACTTTGGAACGCTGGCGACGTTGACACTGGCACAGGTGATTATCATAAATGAAACAATAATAGTAAAAGTAATCTGATCAAAAACAGAAAAAGCAATAGAGATCACTCAGACTTTATAATTTTTTTAATCCTCCGCACAATTTAACGAAAAATCTTTACATACAATACACAATCCTTTTACATAGATATTGAGCGACATACTTTTTTATCCGATTACTACACGATCGCAAGTAGATCGTGTTGATCACTCGCCTTAGGCTTTCTTATCACACTAGCTGTGTGATAAGAACCCGGGAGATTATGAAGTCAAACCAGAGCAAAGCTTAAAAAAAAGGTTAAAATCTCTATAAATTAAAAAAAAAACATGAAAGGTTTCATCGGAATTATTTTATTTAACTTAAAATTCGTTTTAGAATGTGGAAGAAATCTTTACACCATAAATATTTCATATTACATGTATAGTGATTGAAGCATAGTGATTTTGGCATAAATTGATGGTCACATAATTTTTGCCGACGAAAAACTGTGACATATATTTTTTTTAAATACACATTCATTATTATTGCTAGCGACGATACGTAACTAGTCCAAATCGCAATTATATTTATACCGTCTCTTTACAATTCTGTGTTCCAATCACATCCCGTAGCGTGGAAAACGATTCGATTAGCCGCTTGCGCATGGCCGCTATTATTATCGCTCGCATGATGCATGGGACCACAGACAGGGCATGATGTCCCCAACACTATCAATATTTATTGTATATTATTAAAACTTCATTATCCGAATAGCTACATATAAAAAAGGTGGGTGTCGATATTTGAATAATCGGTTGACAACACTATGCACATGCTGAGCAAGCATATTAATTCAGTGGAACAATTAAAGTCTGATGTCTCAATAGAGCACTGAGGCCTGTAATCCAGTACAACTCTCAAACTGAATGTAGACTCCATTATAGATTTCGACAGTGATAAATAGGTTGTGTGGCAAAAAAAACTATGCTTGAGCCTTGATTCGGATTTAAATTCGTTGACATGTTTTCGATAATCCGACGAGAGGGCGGAGAACTTTCAGGAAACTACGTGATAACCTTCACCTCACAGATACCGAAGAGCCTTAAAAGATGAAGCGCTGATGGTAGAGCAAATGGGGTGGCCCGCTAAAACGAGATTAAACGGAAAATATCCCTTACAATGTTTTTACCGCGACCGGGCGAAATTACGATGGAGGCCTGCCTTCCATCAATAAAGTCAAAAAAGCTCTCACAATCACAAGGCATAAAAAAGGTAGGGGTAGGAAGAATGTCAAAGTTTAGTGCAGACAAACTAAGGAATAAAGTTAGAAGCATGGCCATAACGGGACATACATAGCTTGTATGATGGCTTTATTTATTAAAATGTAAATTCTGGACAATTGATGGGCCAGCGCAGTGTGACTAGGCAGGATGAGGTGTGATGTTTCATTGGACAGGATTTGGTAATCAGTTTTTTTAAGAATGTTAAACTAGACATTCCTATATGTATGTATCGGATCCTCTCCATTTGGTTCTTGAAAGAAATTCCTTTATTCATTTATACCTACTTTTAGACTTGCAACCTGTTACGTGGAATGCTAATTACTTAGCAAAACGTGGACATGTGCCAAATATGTATAATTTGGCACATGTCCAACCCCCATGGATTCGAGGATGTCCATCATGGGGATTAGTCGTAGCATTTTAAGCAAAAACGGAATCTGAGTGAATTATAAAAGCTTTGTATATTGAGATAGTCCTGACAGCAAGAAGAAAATGGACGAGGTTTGCAAGAGCCCAAGACATGCGGAAAGTGTTGGAGAAGGCCTTTGCTAGTGGGCACACAGATTTAGACAAAAACAAGGCATAAACCAACTATTTAAAACCAGCCAACAAAAATTCTATAAAAGGTTTAAAAAAAAATACAGTAATATTATTCAAACTCATATTTAATAGTAAATCCGTATTTCATGTCAGTGGTAGAGTAGGTACACAGCCCATGTGTGTATTAACTCAAATTTACCTCTAAAATACAACTTAATTTTCCCCACAATGTCTGCCCGTATATCCCGGTAACTGCATAATTTTAACGGTTCTATGTCATATAATTTCATACTGACCTCGGATCTACGAGGCAGTTTGTGGCCCACGTCTTTATGTTCAATCTGCTTTACAAGTGATGGCTTAATTCGATACAGCGTAACCGTATAGTAAATCACCAATGTACAACACTATTTCCGGAAGTACCAAAGGCAATTGTTGCCAGCTTATCCTACTCTGGGACACATTTAGCGACTCGGCCCTTGGTATTGGTCACTTTTCTGGCCACTGTTAAAATAAGCGCATCCTACATCGAACGGAGGAATCTGGAAATTCCAGATTGGCTTTGAAAAAAATTGTTTGTGAATACTGCGAAAATTGTTTACAACAACAATGAGTAGACAAGAGGAAAAATGACTAACATCATCATCAACCTAACGCAGTGTACTGCTGTCTCTCCTATGGCGCACCGCTCCCCATCCAGTGGCTAGCACCCACCCTAGTCGTCGCTCCATCTAACCGGACAACGTCCTACACTACGTCTACCTAGACGCGGTCGCAAGGATTTTACTCAAATGGTTGTCGGTTCGTCGGCAGATATTACCGACCCACTGCCAATTCAGCTAGCTTAAGTTCAGGTCTGGGTAACATTTCAAAATGTAAATGTTAGACAAAAATTCCAGAAAATAATCGGCAACAATGGCCCTAGAACCAAGTCAAGCTAAGTCCGTGGGTTTGCTCCGATTCGGGTTAGGTTTCACGAGCAGTTGACATAGTTGACAGCAAGCAATTGTGTAGTACTAAACTAAAACGATAGAAAGGTGATCTTTGTTTAGTCCGAAATGAAAAAGCAATCAAAACTGCATGCCCAGTAACTATGGATCGTTCTCATGGCAGGAGGGATCTAAACCAATACGCATAAAGTTGATTTCTTTTTAGTTTCTGGTGGCAATTCATATTGCGTAGGTACATCAAAATTATGTTAGCAGCTTAATTATAAAACGTAAGGCTTTTCTTGTGTTTAATATAATCCTATTAGGTAGGTCAATGTAATACCTAATACCTACTTACATATATGTTCATTGCAAGTCCTGGCTAACGCTTAAATTGTACCTACAAACATTGAATTACTTCTTTTAGGCACTCCTTATATGTTGTAAATGCAACCATTAATAAATAAGCAATGTATCTTTTATGTGAAAGTTTGTGCCAAATACAAAAAAATAAAAATAAATAATATATTTTCTTTTTAATTTCAAAAGTCAATCACTCGCAGTAGTTAATTTGAAAATATTATGATTTTTTCACTTGTTTCGTTCAGTTACGCCAATAACGAACCTCATAGTGAATTGAGGAGTGAAATCTATTTATTTTAACTGAAAAAAAAAATGTATTTTTTCGTCGCGTTCAACTTTGAGTTTCGTTCGGACATAATAGCGTAGTCGAATGTCATTTCTGTCTTTTTTAGTCTAGCCATTCAAACTGAATGAGACTAATTGCTAATTAGAAATGCACGCGAAATGATAATTAAGGCTTTCGCAGTGCCTATAAATTATCATGTAATGAAGTCTGGGTCCAAGTGGGCGGTGCGGCGAGTTGTAGACCACACAGTGTCTTTCGATTTTACGTTGCTTGCTAAATAATCAGCTACAGTAGGTTGGCCTACTCATTGCTCTCTAACTATTACAGTGGCACTATTCTCCAATGAGCAACAATACTACAGTTTCATCTCTTTTTCTGTTGAAATCATCCTTGTCTTGTCTTCCATCGATAAACTTTTATCTTGGGTCATTTGTATGAGCAGGGCACCCTTAGTATGGTGCAGGCCCCAATGCCCCAAGCGTCATCAAACGAGCACAATAACCGACCTTGAATCATACATAGTAAGTATATCAATAAAATTTTTGGCACGGCATAAATTTCAATCAAAGCGCCACGTTACTTAATATTGTCAATGCAAATTTAACGATGGTCGTAAAAACTACAATGAACCAAATATTAATTTATTGACAAGTCTTAGAGAAGAAGTCACGTGCGAGTTCAGTGATGCAATATATATGGCACTGGAAAATCACATGGATCGTGGAATTAAGCCGGGAATAGACGGACGAAAAGCTGTACGTGCGTGACATTTTTTTACTCGTGTAGTGCTTGACCGATAAAGTATTTGGCGAGCGTTTTGTTAGCAATTTATTCATATTCTTGGTAAAATTTTCAGGCCCTTTCCTAAAATTTATTTTTATGACTGTAGTTTATGGAGCCTATGGTATTGTTGTCATGGTTTTTTTGTGAGCGATCCCTGAGGTTGGTTGCCTGTCATAGTAAATTTTGATATCGTAACAGTCCTAGAATAGGTATCGAAGAACGTACTCCTTGCATGTCAGTCACCTCGGTGTAATTACATTCTACACACATCTTCGTTACGTCTCCGCCACTTCTGTATGTCTCTAGAGGGCTAAGTAAGACAACCGCGCCAGGAATTTATCGGAGAAATGAACTAACATATACCGTTTGAAAACATATAATCATAATCAACTGAAATTAGATCCAGCTTTGTTAAACAAAATGTAATTCTGCCCCGGGCCATATCTGTTTTTGTCCATGATTTTTTTACCATAAACGTTTTAAATTATTATTTAAATACAGACCGATAACTACTGTCGCATAAAAAAACATACTAAGTATGCTAGTTGAATTAAGAGTAAATAGCGAATATAAAGATTTGTTTCAATCATTCATGCCCACTGTACTGTGTGAACTATAAATTTGAAGCACGACCAAAATCTCAATACTCAATACATTTATTGCTTTCATGGTACGTACGTACATAGATTGTGTTTACATAATTTTAAATATTTTGTACTACCTTATAAAAATAACATTGAAGCAATAGCTCTTCCAGGCACAGGTGACCTTTGAGCGGAGACAGTTTTATGATATTGTATGAAAAATGAGGATGAGGATTAAATGAGGTGGTGAGACATTATATGAATATATATTTTTTTTATGGGTTTTTCGAATAATGATTGATATCATTTATCAGTTATTATATCAATACAGTTAAGAACCAATTCAGAATAACAAGCAGCAACAACAATGTTGTATGTTGATGAAGCAACATACAACAGTGATTGGTCAAGTATAATTTTCGCTAATAAAGTCATCAAATCAGAAATTAGGGTTCTAACAAATCGACCCGCCGATAATTATGTTACGTTTAAACAAACAACGCATAATGAAGTGGTTCGAGAAAAAAAAACTATAATGGTAAAGCTTGGTCAGGCCACCTGTAATTTCTATAGAAGCTCATTGACTTAATGGGCAAATTAACATAATATTTATGGTCTACCTTACAAACTAATATTTATTTTAGGCTGCACACGTTTATCCGCACGATTTCATTTGGTTTCGTTTTTTGTCTATGCGAAAATAATGTAAGTAGATTGAACATAGTCCTCCAGCAAATAAACGAGCTGTAGAGGAATTGTAACTTATACCCTATCCGTCTGCAAAACAACGGGAAGTGCTCCAATTCCGTTACCTCAGCAAGAATCAGGATGTCTAAGTTCTGTAAGTAAATTCAATGACTGATTCAACTCAGTTCTTGACGGGCAGAAATCGAACATTGAACACCGAAGACGCGTTCTCTGTGATCTCGTTGATAAATCACTATCTCAAGACAGCTGTATTTAATTTACACTCGTGCAATGTTAATGACTCATACTAATTTGAATATAATTTTAGTATGCAGTTAAATATTTAGCCAGCATACCACTTACGATTATGGAAAAAAACTTTACCTACATAATGGAACGTACATTTAAATTAAAGAACATTTGATTAACTTAACAGTTTTCTGTTATGTTTCAAATACAACAGAAGAAAACGATTCAATGTTTAAAATCATGATGATAGATGTTTTTTTCTTTTGAATTTACTTCATAAGTAATACTCTTTATAAGTATGTATATTTTTAACAAAAGCTGTTCTGCAACTAAAGCCAGTATGGTCTAATGCGATAGAGCAGAGCCTAAAATAATATGCCATTAATCTAGTTAAAAATAGTCGTTTTTTTTTGGCTAAATTAACAGAAGAAGACAGCTTGATAAGTGCATGATAGACGTGCCGTGCGGTTAGAAAAGTCTAGCTGAAGCCTAAGAGAGCAATCACAGATATTACCTACTAGCATCCTATCTGCATCACATACTACCTTAAATGATATTTTCTTCAAATACATACATATATTCACGCCTGTTTCCCGGATGGGTAGGCAGAGACCAAGGATTTCCACTTGCTACGATCCTGGCATACCTCTTTCGCTTAATTCATCCTCATCACATTCTTCATACAGGCTCGGCGGTTTAGTGTACTCGGTATGTAACTTAATTCGGTTTCAAATAACTCGGTAAAAAGCATATTTTTTTTAAACATATGAACAAATAAAGGAGGGAATTTTACAAAAAAACCATGTAACCTTTGTTTCAACTTTACGGGCAGATTATCAATCATCAGATAATAATTACTTTCATAATTTCATGAACAGATTACGAATAGTATAATATAAGACGTCGAATTTGCAATTGAAAAACCTACAAGACGAACTTTCCTTGAACCTTAACCTTCTGCTAGAAGTCAAAACTCAGACGTTCCCAAATTGTTTAGCAATTTAAACATTAAATAATCTTTCAATACGGCTACTACAAAAGAGTCCCACATCACAGTACAGGGGTTGTCTCAATTCAATTCCATGAACTAATCAATACTTATAAAGTCGTTTGTCCTGACTGACTGACTGACTTATCTATCAACGCACAGCCAAAACTACTAAGTCTAGAAAGCTGAGATCTAAAACATAGGTTTATTAAACGTGAGTATGTGCTAAGAGGGGATTTTTGAAAATTTCCACTTTTAGGGGGGAAATGGGGTGATGAACTTTGTAAGAAAGTCTTTATTATTTGAGGTTAGAAACATGAAAATTGGAATTGTAGCTACTCATAAATGAATAATGACGTATTTCAGGGTTTTTGGATTTCGACAGTTTAAGGGGTTGATGTATGGGAGAATAGGTTTCTTGAAAAGAAAAAGACTACGCGTTCAAGACGCTGCCAACTGCTAGTTTAGCATAGTTTCCTAAAAAAACTTCTAACAGAACTAACTTTGCTCGTGTCATACAATACGTGCACTCGTATAAACCACTGTTCGCAGCTACATAAAGACACGATTGGATGCTACTAGTTTGTATACTTAAATCAAATTATTTCTGACCACCCACAGCAAACCCTCTACCATGTCTATTCCCACCAAGGAAATTCCAGAAGAACATTATAGCGATCGATTTGACCACGATAGTGAAAATGTTCGCCATAAAAGTGACACGTTTCGAATTCTTTTAAACTTCGCGTTCGTTGGAACAATTAAGATTCTTCAGATTGAAGAAAATTAATTCTAGATTCATTGACAATAAAGGTTAAATTAACTACAGTACCTTTTAAAAAAGTGTTTAACAAATACTAGTCTTCGTTTGTTGTAACAAACTATTACCGTTTTTTATGGTTTTTAAGCGATACGACACGATTTAGTTTATTATAATATTTATCTGGGTGTTTTCTATGTAGTATTTAGAAAAAAAAAGTATATAATTAGTATATCAGTCATGTAGTTCCCATAATACAAGCTCTGCTTAGTTTGAGGCTAAATGATGCTGTGTGAAAATTGACCAGCATTATTTATTTTATCCTGGCAAAATTATCGTGTCGTATCCAAAAACAGGGCCCTTCAGTTGCCGAAATAAATTAGTTAATCGGCGTCGACATTCTCGAAGCGTCCCGTCTGACGAGTAAAAAGAGCGACGTCTAATTTATTTATGAGAATCGTGAGCCCTTTACAATAGCGCCTTAGAAAAGAAAAGAAGATCTCTACAAATGGACAAACAAAGATAGCGTTCAATCCCTTTAACAGTTTAGGGGATCGCCTTTAATTAATAATAAATGGGAAGGCTGACCGACAGGAGAGGAGACAATCTTCACAGATTGTAGACGGATTGATAGATAAAGTTTGCAGCTAGTCGGTGCATGGTGGTGGCTCGTGACATCAACAAAACAGTGATTATCAGTAAACTTATTTAAAAAAACTAAAGCAGCAAGATCTGAGAAATTCAGATGAGCAACATCAATGAGCTGTTCCAATACAACTGTGACATTCCCGTCAGTAATGTTTACTTTATTCTGGTGAAAATCTGTTGTCTGAATTATTGATGGCACTAGACGCTTGTATGAAATTTTATTTTGACGTTTTTGTGACATTTGGAACGCATGTAATATGTCAAACATTTGAAGTTTTCACCGTATCCCACTACGAAGTTACATAACATACAACTGTGAAAATTCGTATTACTTCTCGCATTTTCTCAAATAACAGCGAGCAAAAGAAAGATGACGGATCAATAGAGGTGGTATGAAGCCTATCGCCATCAAGACTTTACTCATAGAGAAGAAAAAACTAAAGTTCTGATGCAAGTATAAACTTATCAATCAATACTTAAATGGAGTGAACTTTTGAGTATGAAGACATATCAGAGTATGAAGATTCAAGATTCAATTCACGGCAATGAGTCATTGTTGAAGGCTTAATGAAGCAACCTGGATTAATTTAAACCAAATGGCTTATTCAATTCGGAACTTTAATAAATAATTTTGCTAATCAAAGACGAGACAGGTCGGCATACATTGCTTAGTTAAAAAAAAGATAGCGCTCTTTAAACAGTATTTGGCTGAATTCGACATGGAAAACATCAAACAAAAAAAACAAGAACTCAAAGAAAACTCATACCAAGTTGAACATAAAAAAATTGCAAACGAATTGACAGCCACGTCCACGTTACGACAAGAAGCATGAGATATAAGTGGACCCGGAATTATTCGAATTTCAAAATCAGTAAGAACCGGACATCTTAAAATCAAAATCAGATAAATGTAAATAAATAAATAATGCTGGTCATTTTCGCACAGCATCATCTAGCCCCAAAGTAAGCAGAGCTTATAGTATGGGAACTAAATTATTGATATACTACTTATGTATTTTTTTTTTGTAATTACATTCATATTATACATAGAAAACAGCCAGACCCAAGACAAATATTTGCAGATCATACAAACATTTGTCCTGCAGCGGGAATTGAACCCGCAACCTTCTGCGTCTCAGGCGGGCTTTCGCCTTCAATATTCAATATAACAGGAATATTTCAAGACTAACACTTCATTTTCTTGCATAATTCATTAAACTGGATATTAAAAAGTTGACATTTACTGCCGAAAGCATCGAATGGGATATAAAAACTATACTAACAGCAGCATGTATTGTTTGTTGCCCGTCAGTCACAAATCATTTCCAGACCGACATGGCGTTAATTTGGCGGCATTATTTCAGGGTTGCCAAAGACAAAAGTCGTTCTTAAAAAGTGCCCCATCAATAAATCATCTTGACTATATTTTTAATACGTAGTATGTAGTAGTATTATAAATACGAAATTAATTGTTATTGCTTATCAATTTACATTTATGCAAATGCCATCCTAGGCTTTACCAAAGTCTTAAACAGAAACCTAACTGCTAGTAAAAAAAACTTGTTTGAGACGATGAGTTATTATGGTAACCCTACCGTTTAATGGAGCCGTCCAGATATTTGGCCCCGGATACCATTACAGGATAGCGCTTATTAATGTTTTTTTATTCGTTTATGTGTCAGTATGTGTAACGATACTGTTACACATACTGAACATGTATCAAATCTAATTGATAAGTTGGGTAGAAATTATATGCATATTCAGTATGTTCCGTTTTTCCATTTCATCGATATCAATTTTTTTTTATGTTATGTATTTCTGTAATCATCCAAATGATTAAAAACTCGTTTTTTTAACAATTTATCCAAATAAAATTCATGTAGCACCTACATTATGTCATTTTGTTAACAGGATTCAAAGAAAAAGTAGTAAAAAGTAACAATTCAATGCAGTCTACCAGAAAAACATAAAACTGGAAAAGCGACTCCTTAATACAATATAGTTGTCACGAACCAGATGAGTAATGAAGAAATCTCGATCTTACCATAAAGACAGACCAGCCCATTGGTTTAAAAGGCTAAAAAAAGGCTTGGTTTGACAGAACAATTATACCAAGACATGAACCTGTTGAATGCGGCAATGCAAAGTCATCCTATGCGGTTTGTTTAAAACAATCGCTGGGGTCCGTCCTGTGATGGACGAGCTCGTGACTCGGGAGGCGCACGC
Source organism: Perizoma flavofasciatum (assembly GCA_958496245.1). NCBI lineage: Eukaryota > Metazoa > Arthropoda > Insecta > Lepidoptera > Geometridae > Perizoma > Perizoma flavofasciatum. The sequence goes on along the minus strand of OY292439.1, from coordinate 2,602,226 downwards.
GCATGTACCGCGAGATTTAATGCGGGGTCGTAGAGCACTGGGTATGTGGGTCTTGTCGATTCGTGTCCTTTTAGTACACTATAGGACTAGGTACGATTCCTCACGCATCTCGGGTAACAACTGGGATTAGGATGTGGTACGTTCTAACCTCACTGTGTACTTTTTGCCAGAATGACTAGGGACGTCGTCGATTGAAACTTCAAACGAACACGGCTCGCAAAATATTTTATTTTATTCTTATCGAAGGTAAATATTGTTAAGTTCTACATTATTGTCAGAGGATTACCAGCTAGCCTTCATCGTCTAAAAGGTTTTTTACGGTTTTTACTGTGCGTTGAAAAACTTATTTTGATCGCTAATTGTGACTTAATAGAATGCTACCTGCGTTCTATTTTTAAGAAAATCCGATACCGGAAGACTGCCAATTTCAACAAGAAAATCTAAACCATGACCATGAAAGCAGTAACTAGCCCAAACACAATGGGAAAAAAATAACAAAGACATTTGCCCTTGACATAATCGGTTAGGAATAATAGGCCCCAGAATGATTTTGATAAATATTTCGTCTGGGCACGGCTGTTGCCAATTTATGTCAGATGTGATTGATTGATGAAACACTAGAAACTAGAATCAAGGCGAATGCTATGGGTGGAACAGAATGGTGGGATATTGTGGAGTTATAATGAAGCTATAAAATGAGTCACAGGGTCGTTTATCAGTCAAACGAATAGTTATGCGTTCTTCTCATACACGAATATATGAAAAACCTTGCAACTATAAGCCAGATTTAAACCAAAGGCTCCAATCATCTAATGAAACAGCGCGATTTCAGACATTTTTCAACTTACAAATATATTCAATTTATATTTTATTTATCCTACTAGGTAAGTAACTCGTAAGCTGATAATTATGGCAAGATGGAACGAGGACCAGACCGTAAAGATTGTAGAGCGCGAGTTATCATAAATTTATAACTTAGTGGCGTTGTCATGACGCAAAAAAGAAAACATGACACAAGCCTGGATTCGAGGACCTTTTCGCCAAACTTCTCTCCTCCTGCAAGTTCCTCCAGACCAAAAGTCTGCAAAAGTCAAAGGTGGTGCCAGCAAAGGATCGTATACGCTTCCGTAGATGTCTTGCGACGGTAGGACCTTGCGAGACGCTTTTATCCGAGACCGAATAGTGATAACATGAGATCAACCAGATCACAATTATAATCACAACAGCCGCTTTTTAAACTTGATTGATTGGCACCTATTAAACCTCGAAATACAGTTACAGCTCTTACTGCCCTTTGCATAATCCAAATAGGTGTCATAAACAAATTAAGATTTTAAAAGCAGGTAGGTAATCGAACATACTGCTAGCTGGCTGATAATTTTTTATGAAACCGGATAAAATATCATACGCTTTTAGAGACTATCGACCTACTTACTGTTCGTGGTTCGATCATCAACAATGCGCCTAAATTTTTCTTGGGCGTCAGGTTAAAGAGCGCGTTCGCTGCTAGATCACGAAAACCGCTTCTTAGGAAACTAAGGCTGTTCAACGAACGACTGTTTCGACTTAGTATTTCATTTCCAAATTCGTTAGGAGACCAAACAATCAATGGTAGATTATCCAAAACAATAAATCTTTCAAATTCGTCGTCCTTTGTCCAATTGCCCCCGTAAATAAATTATTGACAGTCGTACACATACGGCCGCATTGATAAGAACATCGTATGATATGGGGAGTAAACCATAAAGGTTGCTTACCACTCGAAAGATATGTTTCTAGTCGTTAAATACAAAAAACAAAATGCTGATGTTCAGATCTGTGATGCCCAAAAAACAATAGATGAGTATAGTAAAGTAACACATTTAATTGTGCAGCAGAGCGTCAGAAACGACCATAAAGCGTCTTACCATACCAGAGAAGACAGCCTGCTTGCTTCAAGACAAGAGCGACAGATGTGACGTACAAGCTACGGTATAATTACGTGGCAGTTTTTCTCTGAAAACCTATTTTTTTAAACATTTTACAAATGGAAACTTGATCATTTACTTTCACTTTGCTTTCAATCTCAATTTCGACTTCTCGGGAAAAAAATATTACTTATCTTTTTTCTAGACGTGCTAGACGGAACCCTAATTTGACAATGTTTTTTACGAGAATATTGCCTCTGGACGCCTTGCCTTATCCAACTGCAACTCAGTGATTTATACCCCAACTATTCCATCGATCCTATCGCTTAATACATCATTTGTGGCGTATCCTTTCATTGTCAATATTCCACTTTTATTTCGTTCATTGTATGGTTCCTGTGAAGAGATAAGACAAGAATGGTTTGGGACCCTTGCGCTTGCCAGCACAAGGAACCCAAGCCCCTTAGGAAGCTAAGCCTTGCAGCTTAGGCAAAGACTTAGGCGTGTCATAGTGACATCTTTTTTTATGAAAAAATGACATCTTTGCCTAAAATAAGTGCAGACATACCAATAGGGAAAAATATGATCAGACGAACGCGGAAGTTGACGGATATTTACTTACTTTTTTTTAATACTAATTAAAGATTTTCGCTCCCTTAATCTGCTCTTTCTCCGAGTAACAAATAATGTACCACTATAGATCAAAACAAATCTAAGCCCGCCGAAGTAGAAATGGCCGATTTATCGAGGCAAGCGTATACGCGTAATAAATCTCAATCAAGATCACCGATATGAAGGCTGGTCGTCGGCGCCTACAGATGTAAGTCGCGCACACACCAAGCGGACGATAGTGGCAAACAACAAAATTGCTGCCGGCCTAGCCTATTAGCGATTGACAACGTTTTCTGGTTAGAAAAAATACAAAATTCGGTATAATTCATGATCATAAGTGCTTCAGTTTTGATGTTATAGATGTAAACACCCAACGGTAATCGCTTATCTTCTGCAGGACAAAAAACATAGTAACTAAATAATGTAACATGCCACCTGTTACATTACAAACGTAATTACCGACATACGAATAATTTAAAAATATCTTATATTATTATTTTTTATATTTTAATATGATTATCTTTTATTAATGTTATTGGTGTGCAACCGTTTAAATTAAAGTAAATAAATATATACAAATCTTTATTCCTAATTTTGCATGAATTAATATTATTTTAAGTATTTATGTACGCGTGTTCGGTTGTGGTTGGTAAATTGTGTCTCCAATAGCCAGTGTTGCAGCAGTTTCGTTGCCCCTACAGCATATGTTGAGTGGTAGCCAATTTCTCGCTACATTAGTTTTATTTGTACGACTGATTAAGGAGCTGAATACCGCCATTCGTAAAATATCACGACCTTGCCTTTACGGAGTTTTAGTCTACGATAAAAATAAAATACTTGGTGTGTCCCGTGAGGGACTTGCCGATGATACGTCTGTTACGTAACAAGATTTGCGGTGGTAATGATGCGATTGTCTTATTTTAGATGCCCTTTCATTGTCATGGTTGCTAAGGTTTGATGAACTTTGGCTTGTTTGGTGACGTAAGAGTTTCGGCTTAAGGAAAAGTGATTTATTTGGTAAGTCGTCAGCGACAAAAGTAGATTAAAATTTGAGTTTACAGATTCTCCACGTTAAAAAACAGTATCATCTCAACTAATGTATAACAGAAGAGAATACAACAACGCCTTACAGTTCAGAAATTATGTTAAACCATTAAACACTTTGGCACTTAGTATATTTTCATAAATCAATTTGCAACCACCAGTACAATTTACACCCTACAACTTTGTGATACGGTTGAATGTTATGTAAGATGTAAAGGGGACTTCACAAGGGGTAGGTGAAACAAGTGATTGACGAAACACGATGCTTATCAGTAAACAATGCGTGTGGCTTGACCTATCGATGTATGAACAGATTTAACGAAGGGATGAGTAACAGTGACTCATGAATACAAATATAGGCATGATCTTTCGATTGTGTGAGAACTGAGACGTAATCTTGAAGACAATATTGGAATATTACATTTATTCAAACAACCATGCACAAGTAGGTATATACAAAAAATACAGAACGAACAGCTAGCTTTCTAAAGGCCGTTGCAAACGATCTATAGATAGCTCAACTAATAGTAGGGCGAACCTCTAGATCAGACTATTTTCAGCCTTGCCATCCATCCAATTATTTAACGACTTCAATCCAAACTCAATATTTGGACGATAGAACCTTAGGTGGCAACGTGGATACGGTTTGTCAACTTTTTGTTTCCTTCACTTGTTTAGATAGAAATTCTGCTATTGATAAATTTCTTTAGCCTCTAACATTACCGTGGTAGATAAATGTTTACTTCGTCTCATGGGTTCACCAATTTTTGAGGAGTCCTTTCCGGCTTTTTTAGAAGAAAAAAATCCAAATTTTGTGCAAAGTTCGGCCAGATTGCTCGAAATTAATGCCCATAATTGCTTTTACAATTATCAAGTTTTATCTTTTTGTTAAGATGTTGTCAACTGTGGAAATACAGTGAGCTGGTAGAAAGGCTTGGACAACATAGTAAAGAACACCCTTTCGTCGGTTTTGAATATAGACTTGGATGGTAGGGAATCGTCGCAAGCCTCTCTGTTTGTCAAATTAGGAGGCTTAGGTATTCGCAAAATATCAAGTGAAGCACTACCAGCTTTCTTGTCTTCCGTCTACAGCACTGGTTCTTTGGTTCACCAGTGCTAACTCTGGTGTTTCCTGATAACAATTTAAAAATGTCAGTTTCCTAGTAACGTGATTCTCGAACCGATTGGTCTACGTGATGATGGTAAGGGGCCTGACGGCATGAACCTGTCCATTGGGAGAGGGAAAGGCCTTTAGTATGGGACGTTACATAGATACCCTAGCACCATCTCATCTGTCGGGGACATCAGTTAGGTCCAAATAAGAATAGGCTGCCATAATATTTTATTTATGTGAGAAAGGATAATAGAAATTCAAATACCAAAAGTATTTGAATCTCATAAGTTTATTTAGCACATTATAAAAAAGACACTTCTGCATTATTTCGTCTTCTTATCTCGAGCACAACAACATACGAGAGACACCATATTTCTAACAATCAGTTCTAGACATCAATAATCATCTCTTTAAGTCATCACGATGTTTCTCCATCGGAAAGATCTAAATCGCCAAGATCCTGGGTGTGAAACCAATTATGAAGTAAAATGAATGCGGCTGATTGAAAATACCAACCAAGGGGAATCAGTTTGTTTGTCACTGACAGTTCAGAGGGTAGAACTGGATTTATGAATGGGTTGCTATTTCCGATAAGGGTAAAGCGATGGGAATCTATTTTTAAATGGATAAGTGGGTGCAAATCTGGCATGTGGATGAAGATGTCAAATTAAGGTGTTACTTAAGAAGCACTACATTTAAAATTTGTTTGGCGACGGAAGTATTGAGATTGAGAGTGAGACGATTGACAGACGCAAACTATAATAGAATATGACGACCAGATCATTCATTTACAGTGCCCATAAACAGTGGTTCTAACGCGAATATGTGAATATTCATACATCGCATTAGTTATATTGGTTATCCATATCGGTTTTGAAAAGAAAACACAAGTGTGATAATTTTAAGGCTGGCATATGTTTTTAACACTTTATATGCCTAGTCTCACTCACGGGATAGTGACGCTTATAAAAATATATTCAGCCGTTTGAGAGGCAACGTCAAATATACTCCGCAATAAAATATAGATATACATTCTTAAAGATATTATTTCTTTGGCTAAAATTAGTTCATTTTTGCACTCAAAAGACTCATTGCACAGTAAGGAATCGATAAGACAGGTATCTACTTATTATGTACTGAATAGGTAGACCGTTTGTAAGCGAGGGAATTCGTTAGAGACATCAATCTTTCCTACTTAACCGTCGCAAGCCAAACACTCAACGACAGACGTCAGGGGACAATCAATTACAGCAAGTTGCCTGTCTAATCGAGTGAGAAGCGAATTTGTAGCGACACTGGCTTTGATGTCTGGGGGTCTGTTTTCACAAGGGATGTTTTGAGTCAGGAAAATTGTAGAAAATATAGCAAACACGGACAAAAATTGTTGGACTTGCGAGTCGAGGACATTATAAAAACTTTGGTCCTAGTTTTCCTAATAAAAATATTACCATACCAGCCCGTTCACTATTACCAAAATCATTGATGAAAAGGCTACGTCGAAAGAAGGTAACAAACAAAAATATTTGTTCCCGACATATTAAATGGCTAATTTAAGTGTTTTGTTTAAAAAAAAACAACCAATACAGCCACATATAACGTCACAAGTCTATACAAAGGATGACAACAAATTATGTCATTATAATTGCCAAAGCCACCATAAACTAATACGGGTGTTACAAAAAAGGCAATGACCAGCAAGTTATGGAACTAGATCAATGGGCAACGTAGGTGGTCTCTTCTCGGAATCACCCTTTACTAAATGACCTTACACAAAACGTTCGTAGGGGTGACAATTCAGGGTTGAATGGCATCCACTGATTTACTTTTAATCGTGAGTCTGATATGATCTTGGTCCAGTGTTGTGTTACTTCTCCAGTGCCCTACTATTTGTTGTTTTTCAGACTATTAATTCTGTATTCTCACGAGCAAGAGCGATCGAATTTCGAGATTCTTTTGTAGGTAAGTATCTCTATTATTGTCTAAAAGAATTATCACCAATTCCTGCACAGAATCTTCAATATGGGCTGTGAAGGTAACAATTACAAAGACGCTCTTATAGAAAATCAGTAAAGTAATCATGTAGAAAAGATTAAAAAACTCACCCTTGTGATAGGTACGCTAATATGTATTTCGTGGAATAGTCTATCCTATTTAACATTTTTAACAATGGATTTTATATCATATTTGATGCACATGACATGTTCCGCAACGGTCAATAGGAACAGTGTAGATCCAATCGGGACTAAGGCTTGACTTGGTACAGTTTGATTGAGAGTTATTATCAGAGAACATAATTAAGATGGATTTTAAAATGGTTGCTCTTAATAACGTCAAAAACTTAAGTTAACATGTTTTAGTTACTATTACACGTACTTTACTATTCTCCTGCTAGCATTTCGTTCGAGGTCCTTCGGAAGGACTCCTTCCTCACACGTTCCTATTTTCCTCATGAATACAGTCGCAATAAGTCCTAAATATATAACAAAACAACGATGATTTGAATTCTATTAAAAAATGCTGCAATAGTATCACTCGCTTCATCAATGAGATCACAGATTGTCTAATAAGACCAATAGACGCAATCGTCATAAATCATCAAAACGTTTTGTTTCACAGTAGGTAATAGAAATTTATGGCTTGAACAGTTCAGAAGTTCAATAATGTGAAATTATGAAATGAAAACACTTTACAAGCTTTCTTGAACCACAATATAGATGTTATGTCAACTCAACTCTCAAAAATTACGATGTTGTATTTGGAATAGGCAGTTGATATCAAATATACCTAACATCCATCATACCATACGATTATATATTCACCTGTGAATCTATTTAATCGGATAAAGTAGCTATTTATCTAGCGATAGGTACAATATTCCATGGAATTTGATCCGTAAATAAAAGACTACAGGGCAGTTTTTTTAGGGCTCGCGAAACTGTCTCGCACAGTGTAGATTACTTAACAAGAAAAAGTAGTTCACGAGAAACACGGCGCTCAGCCGACAGTACAAAACGAAATGTTAGTGGGTACTTTCTTTGAAAAGTAAAACGAGTTGTATTTCTAGCTTGCTCGATTGAAGTACGATCAACTGTGTAATAATACATTATATTTCATTATTGTACACAACATGCATTATTATACAGTAAGATTATCTACTTATTAATTAATAAATTGTAATAATGGGCTACCGAAGTAAAAAAAATCGCAAATGCTTAAGTATAACAAGGTTTTTATAAAAACTATTAAAAATATAATTGATCGATCATCAACCTTATCAATTCGCTCGACTCGCTTCCCGCACATGACGTTATCTGAGATGCGTTTTGTTCTTGATCGAACGATTGCCTATGGGTTCTCTACTTTTGGGTTCCGTACAACAAAATATCCCTTATTGATTTCGTCTTACGCTCGACCAACTGCCATGTTAAAAGTTGCAGACAATATTTATTGAGCGATGTACAAATTGGCAATGATGTTGACTTTTTATAATGTTTTATGATGTAAAATAATTCAATTTACTTGAATAGATGAGCGACTAGGGTGAGACAGGCAGAGTACCTACAGGTTTTAGTAAACCAACACTCCCGCGAGTGAATAGCCGGACCAACAAGCACAAAACTTTATCGAAGAAGATTTTTTTCACTTTTACTCTCACACGCAGATAGTTGGGAGAACGTAAACAGAACGAAACCAACATCAAATCACGAAAAAAAAATTCGTTAACGCATGACGTTTAGTTTCTTGGTGAAAATCTGTCACAACTTTGTAATTTTAAAAACGAGGTGTCGCCAGTTGAAAGACCAGTTGCCAGCCAGTTGTAGTTGGCAGTTGAGCTCTACGGAAGTACTACGGCAGGGAACTCGTGGGAATGCACCTTTATTTCTAACTAATCCAATTCCAAGTCCTACCAGACTACAATTTATTATTTCATAGCCTGTTGTTCTAGTATCAGATGCAAATGAAGACTAGCCAATACAGGAAAGCGTCAAATAATTCATTTCATTGTAATTCATCCATAATTCAATAAGAATGATCCTGCGGTGGCCTGACCTAGATGTCATACACAGTGAGCCTGCAAATTCATTATTTGCAATTTATGATCTACGATTTGTTTAACAATGGATTGAGTCAACCTCATAGATTCATGGTCAAGAACTCAAGGCCCTTTTAAAGACTCTCGAAATGAGTCGACACAAGTCGTCACCTTCCCTAATAGTATGAAAAGTTAAAATTTAAGATTTTTATAATATCTGGGTGTTAGGCACATGTTCAAAGTATAAAGCCCTCCGTAGCATCTGGACAGATTCTCAGCTGGAACGACATGGTGTGTCATGGTGTACGGTCCATGACACACCATGGTAGTTTTTATTTTCTCTCCGGAACATCTGCACAGATTATCACCTTCTAGTTTAAGACGAAAAGGCTAACTCTACTCATGGTATTCAATACTCATGGCAGTTTATTCTTATAGAGTTCATAAAGAAAAAACTAGTCACTGAGGAAACAAAATATCGTTGAAAGCAAATGGAGGCGAATTGATAAAGAAACTGAATATAATTTGAAGGACTGCGAAACTGAAAACAAAACAGTCAAGACATGCTTTGAATTAGACATGTGTAATTGTGTAACTCAGGAGTGATTAATTTAAAAGATGTAGGTACATCCGTCAAAAGTTTTGTTAAATCAGTAAATCATATGTTTTCCAAATACATCTTTAAATCATTGAGGCTACAGTTCCCATAAGAGTGACTTCAGTCACTCTTATGGGAACTGATATGCATGAAAAGATGTAGATTTGAGAGTGAAGAAGACAACTCTTGCAGGATTAGATATATCAAAAAGAGACAATGATTGGAGCCATACGTTTTTTAATACATCTTAAAACCGTAAGAGTGACTGAAGCATGAAAAGATTTTTGATAATTTGTGGAAAAAATGTGTAAATTGGTTACAAAAGTTTAAAAAATACGTTAATACAATGTGAAAAAATATCAACTAGAACAAAACATTTGTTTCTATTGAGTTGTTTTATTCCAGTTCGTGATTTACTTTTTTGAGGAGAGACCTCGCAGTAACGCAACGTAATTTGTACGAAAATAAAAAATGGCGTCTTGATATCCGTTTTTTTTTGTATTTTGGTTGTTGTGACTTGTGTTGTGTGATCTTTAGACGATCTCAGGTACGTATTTTGTAGTTTTCAAGTTAATTTTAATGGTATGTAAAAAAGTTTGTGGTTTGATTTCGATATTTCAGCATGCCGGCACCGAGGGGCATAAGGGCCCAGGCAACTAGAAATCCTTTTCAAATTAAAGCAAATAGAAACCTTGCGGTTGGCCGCATATCCAACGCAATTGTCATCAAGTCAGAGGCAAGTTCTAATAATGCATTATCATAAATTGTATCGTCCGTCGTTCAGTAGGTCCTACAGAATGGGCAGTATTATTGAAAACCAGCACCATGAGTTGCTCGCCTAATAAATTCAATAAACAACATGGATGGCTGATAAAATGACGGAAATGGCTGCTGATATATAGGAGCTCTCTGAAGTAAAATCAAAAAAATAATTCAGCGTCAAAAACTTAGTACAAATCACTAAACCTGTACCAACACGGCGTGTTAAAATGTTGGATGAACAATTAATGGTTATGAATGTACGTGAATATCATCCATTAAAATTATTTGAAGATGTCGAGTTTCAGAAGTTCATCAATATGATGTGATCATATGATCCACTGCCTAAAGAGTACACAAAAACACTGCAGAGTGTCTAAGCAAGAATGGAAGGAAATGTAAGGCTTTGAAGGTTTGGCGACCGATGGCTGGACTTCATCAAATAATGATAGCTTCATAGCAGTCATGGCGCACTTTTTATTGTCCTCTGGAAATGGCTTAAAATGGCTTAATTCATTTTATTAGGTTATATAGAGTACAACGTATGACATTCAGTCATACGAGCTCAAACATATGCACGTTTTTGCTAAATATATTAAGACAGTGGAAAATCAATCGGCGATTGCGTCTGACAACGCAGCAAATGTTACTGCAGCATTGAGGGAGGGTGATTGGCGACAAATATCTTGTTTTGCTCATAGCATATGTACAAAGCGGCGATCACGCACATTTCGGCCACAGTTTCCAAAGGCCATTGTAGAATTCTTTAAAAGAAGCTCTTACACGCAAACTAAACTATGGGACATGCAAAAACAGATGGGTATGCCACCCTTAAAGCTTAAACAAAACGTGCACTCGATGGAGTTCCACATTTGAAATGATTTCCCGTCTTCTAAACGTGAAGGAAGCTGTAACTGCTACTATAGCTTTGCTGTAAAGTGACTTGGTGCTTAGTGACACCAACTGGTCGGTTATAGGATGCAATGTGCCTATATTACAAACGTTCTCGGATGTTATGCGCTAATTAAGTTTAGAAAAAAATGTGTCTATCCAAAGTGATGCCTCTGTGTCAATAAATGGCGTTGAATACACAAGCTCGATTACGAGAGCCTATGCTCATAGGGCCATCAAGCAGTTGCTACAAAAATTGGCCCAAGAATTCGAGAAAAGATTTTCGTATGTAGATTCTAATGTCTTGTATGCTGAGGCAACTATATTGGGCCCAAGATTCAAACGAAGAACGTTCAAAAATGACCAACTTTTTCAAAGAGCCTTGTCCAGTTTGAAGCAGAGAGTTGGCAGAGCAACATCCGAACCGGAGCCTGATGTCGTCGTCGTCGTCTTATTCCATCTGGTACGAATTTGATAGAGAAATCGCCCGATTAACGCCAGCTAACACTACTGCTGCTCGTATGGAAGTTGACAAATACATGACTGAAACCATCTTGGTGCGAACTAAGGACCCCCTGGCATGGTGGTATGAGAGGCATCATGTGTACCCGCTACTGTACAATTACGTTTTTAAACGACTTCATTTAGTTGCCACTTCTGTGCCGTGTGAGAGAATTTTCTCCAAGGCTGGGTATGATATGTTTGATCATGTGATATGTTTTGCATAAAAGGTATCGGCGATGCTGAGAACAAGCTAAACAAAGCTCTGTCGACCATGATCATGAAACATAAAAATTTCGTCACAGAAATTACTTTTGGCAGCCGCAACCATCATGTGCCAATGATTTAACCATTCATTGTACTTCATTCACGTTGCCTATTTTTGGAGCTTAACTATCATTGCCATCAATTAAATCAGCGAATGACTAAGCCTGTCTAAGAATTCGCACCACGGCGATGACGCTATCTGATGGCAGTCACGTCCACCACCCATATTCTTCGACCATCACCCATCTCATGCCGTTTGTGGTCTGATTCTAATAAGTTACCATCTTTGTTGATGAAGACCACACAATTGATAAGGCAGCGGGAATGCCCCAAGAGCATTGTTTTGTGTCATCAGCAGATGGTAAGCGGCTGTTGCGGTCTAGGTACGTGAGAAGCAAGAAAATTAGAGTCCATTGAGGGAAGGAAACTACAAAAGTCCTAGAAAACTGCAGTCCGAATAGTTTTCTGATCAAATACGAATTAAAACTGCTTTTTGGCGAGGCATTGAACCGTCTATGGATCAGGAAGGTGTGTGGTTAATTTTAACTTATAAGTAGGCTATTGTAATTCAAATTTTTGTTTCATCCGTCTCATCATCATATTCTTGCATCATTAATTGTTTTTTTACCCAAATTTAGCGTAGCTAAAATTGGAGTAATACGTAATTTCGGTTTGTTTGTCCAGCTATTCGGACCATGGAAATGTTTTTTCTGTGTTACAGTTGATCGGACCACGGTTGATTATGTATTTCTTTATCATAAGCTTTGAATCTTGTTATGCCACTTATAATGAAAGTTAGGAAAAACATTTTATGTGATACTGCGCCCCGCGGTTTCAACCGTGTAAGTTTCGATTCCGTGGGAATATCGGCGATCTAATAAAATTTTAGAACACAAAAGCTGCTATTGTGACTTAACTATGATAGTAAGATATATTCCCTCGCGGACTTTTTTGTTGGTAATAATGAGTACTTTAATCATGTAGTACATCATTTTTATGTATCATCAATAGTTTTCTCAGCACACGCAAAATAATAAATTTTATAGGCAAAATTTTGCTACTTTGGGTTTCATTATTTCAATTTTCTTAAGTATCTCTATTTTTTTTGAAAATAAATTATAGCCTATGTTACTTCCTGATAATTTAGCTTTCATTTGGTGAAAAAATGGTTAAAATAGGTCCGGTAGTTTCGGAGCCTATTCGATACAAACAAACAAAAAAATCTTTCCTTTTTTTAATATTAGTAAGATTGACATTGTCATTCTAATTACGCCATATCTACGCTCAGTTGGTGAAAATAATTAATTATTTGTTGTGTTTATACCTGCCGCCAAACAATAAGGCTCGCTTTACTGTAGTCCGGTTTGAAGGGTATGGGTGCAAGTGAAATTGAAATTAAATAATAAATAATGCTGGACATATTTTACACAACATCATTTAGCCCCAAACTAAGCAGAGTAACTTGTATTATGGGAACTACATGACTGATATACTACTTATATACATTTTTTTTGTAAATACATACATATTATACATAGAAAACACCAAATTATAGCCACATGAGACTTTTCAGCCGTTATGTCTCAGAGTCGGAAACGCCCGAATGATACCTGGTGTTGCAAGCGTCCATAGGTTACAGTAACCACTTATCAACAGGTGGGCAGTATGCCACTTTAGTTGTATAAAACAAGGTGGAACAATACTCTTACATACTCACTATGTACTATAAAACCAAACAGAGAACCAAAGTTATCAACATAGCTCAACGAATTAGCAAGCTGAAGTGGCAGTGGGCCGGTCATATTTCGCGAAGAACCGATAACCGCTGGGGTAAACGTGTGTGGAGACCGCGACTCGGCAAACGTAGTGTAGGACGCCCTCCGGCCAGGTGGGATGACGATCTGCGGAAGACTGCAGGCAGATGCTGGATGCGGCAAGCTGAACACAGGGCGCTATGACGCTCATTAGGGGAGGCCTATGTCCAGCAGTGGACTATTATAGGCTGATGATGATGATGAACTATAAAAATTGTACATATGTATACAAAAATGGGATATCTCTGTAGACATGTACGCCTTATAAAAGTATTTCGCTTTTTTTTTTGGTACTTTACCACATTATTATTACCAGCTCGCTTTCTTGTCAGGTTGTTCGTGCAATTGATCTCATGTTTTTGCTTTGCTTTCATCATATTCATTCGTAATGCCCCCAGACGTTATATAATGCTCAAAATAAAAATATAGGTGTTACAAAAACTACATGTAAAAACCGGAAGAAATAACAGCCATGAAAGCTGTAACTAAAATATTTGCTGGAGTAACTAACGATAATAGGATGCTACTATCACTGGTCGCGATATGTGTGACGTAAAGCAAAACTCTTGTTAACACAAAATCGCGAGTGGAGACGTGTAATAGGCATGACATTTAATCCTTCATTAAATCCGAAGCACTTACCGATATCGATGGGTTTTTTAATATCTTGAAAAGAACTGAAGTTACAGTTCATTCCGCAAAGTTATCAGCGTCTTTGGACGACATCGTGAAATTATACCAAACCAACAGCTGAAATACATTTTAACTATGACGCTGGAGCGATACCTACATGTTAAGACGGGGTTTAAATTTGTGAAATTTCAACGTATTTTACTCCGTGGGATGTCAGGGTATGACAAATACCGTTCATGCTTGTGGCTTCGTCACGCGTATTTCCCGTGTACGTTGAAATGTCACAAATGTGGGCCCACTTTCAAGCTATAACGAAGCGATGAAATTAAAAAACCAATGAGACAAACATTTATCAACAAAACGAGATGACATCAAATCTCGAATCAAAACCAAATCAATCATGATCTTGATGACGGTATTTATCATTTATCCAAAAGTATGGGCCCTGATGAGATGACGGCAAATACTCAAGATTTTTTGTAAGAGATCACTTCTAAGCGATAAGACAGCCCATTGTACTTTGAGTAATATTCAGTTTTTTTATTATTTTGTTGTTATCTTGTTGTGTACAATAACATATTTAACCATTTATTCTTCTGTATTGTAACCACCACACCGCACTGGGAGCATCAGTCTTTATTTATGTGCGAGATCTCATTAACTAGCTAAACACAGTGCCGAGTGTGAAAATACAAGATATATCACATAGATTTAATAAAATTAATGAAGGACATGAAGGTGGTTTGAGATGATAATGATGTAGGATTAGCCCACTTTTTCATCAGCTCATTCCATCCATCAGCACTCATAGCATAAACACCCAAGGAAAACCTGATTTACTGTCTTCTGAGAAATACAACCTGGGTGTTTTTAAATCCAAAGTAAGAAGCTCCTTTCTTGATAAGAGTGCTTCACCACTCTTATCAAGAAACAGTGTTGCTTAATATGGCAATGCAGGGATGGCAAATGTGAACGAAGTCACAGGTACAGCTAGTTTTAAATATAATCCAAAACTCCAAACTGAAACTCCTTACATTTTACAAAATAATCCCTAAGAGGGTAATTTTTTTTTGTTTTAGTCAAACCATATTTTTAGTAGTTTTCACCATTTTTTTACTATAATTTGTTGCTAACTTTGTGCAATATCAGAATAAAAAACCTGGCAGCCACAATCAAACCCAATCAAAATATTAAAAAAACAATATCCAGGAAGCCTGGATATTATTTATTCCTAAAAATTCAATAGGTCCTGAAACTATTTGAGATGACAATGGCAATTATTTTGCAAGGCTTAGCTTCTAAAACTTGAAAATGAAGTTTATGTTTAGAACTGTCTCCTTTTCAAATTTAAGAAATTTTAAATATAGCAACCCTGTTAAAATGTTTCCTATTGCTATTCTGTGAGTGTAAGTAGAGGGACAGAATCCCTTTACTTAGTGTGAAATAAAATCAGACTGAAACAAACTCATAGGACCACCACAAACTAAAGTAACACAGGCCAGACTGCGAGTATACATAAGTTCAGGTTTTAAATCCTCCACTTAAATTATTTGCTCATCTACAATAGCGTGAAATGATTGGGATGTCTTTGTGACAGATTTCTATGAAAAGTGTCAGTAGACATAGCGAAATCATTGCTTAACCGATGTTGTTGGTAGATCAACAACATCAATATTCACAGGTGTTATCATAATCTACAAAATAATACTGTTACCCTAGGCCTAGGGCGACGCCTCCAATCAGATTTTCCCTTATCATTAATATTCGCGGAAAAGGTAAGTAGGTGCGGTTGCAAAACTAACGTCAAAATGAAATGCTATTTATAAACAATACAGCAATACAATACTTAACAGCTTCGTTAACTCGGATATCATGACATAAGCGAGGGTTTTTCCTTAAAGATAAACAAATGTGGCATCGAAAGGCAGTGAAATCAACGTTCAATAATAGAATACAGGTAAAATTGTACATAAAATAACATACCTTTGCTTTCAACGCTAGAACGGTGTTTCTTCTCCCGTAACATTGCGCCGCATAGAATGCCAAACCGCCCCCGAAAACACACGCACATGTTGTTAAAACTTTATTTAATTGTTTTCCCAGCTTTTCATTACTAAATTGTCGAGTGGAAATTGATATAAACTGCACTTTTCTCAATATTTTGCTAGATCTGCTCAGCGCAGCCATGTTGACCGGTAAAATGACGTGCGTGAAAGAGATAGACGGCACACGGTAAAGCAACACTATAACTGGGTAGGACAAGGACAACTGCGTTACAGCTGTCATATGTCAAACAAAAGCGCATGCGCGCGAACAAACCTGTTATTTTCAGAAGTCGTACCTAGCTTTTTCAGTAACCGAGTTCGATCAATTTGCGACTTTGCGATTTGTTTCTTTCTACCTACTCAGTAGGTCTTAACCTTCCATCCATATTTTATTATTAGTTTAATGAGGTTTGGTACTTATCAAAGGGTAGGTATTTGTAGCTAAACTATAATAGGTAGGTAGGGTAGTGCTATCCCTACCCTTCGTAGGGTCCTTCTTCTTTACATAGGTACAGTATATAGGCACCTATTATGAGGAACAGGTTCATAACTAAAGAAAAGTTGTAGGTAGCAAACAATGTACTAGGGTGTTGACTAGGTTCCGAGGTCAATGAAATAAATAAAGATTGGTGGACAACTTTACCACAATTTGGAGAAAAAGCAAGACAGCTCCTTTTGGATGCATTGTCGGAAAAAAACATACATTATTTAGTTCGTTGCAAAATTTTCCTACATCTATACTCATATTATAAAGAGGAAAGATTTTTTTTTAGTTTGTTTGTATCTACCGAATAGGCTCAGAAACTACTGAACCATTTTTTCACCAATAGAAAACTAAATCATCAGAAAGTAAAGATAGGCTATAATTTATTTTCATTACAGATCCTTGAAAAAATTGCAATAATGTAACCCAAAGTGTCAAAATTTTGCCTATAAAATTCATTATTTGGCGTGCGCTGAGAAAACTATTGATGATACATAAAAATATGTACTTACTACATCATTAAAGTACTCATTATTACCTACAAAAAAGTCCTCGAGGGTATATATCTAACTATGATAGTTTAGTCACAATATCAGCTTTGTGTTCTAAAATTTAATTAAATCGCCGGTTGCGATGAAACTTGCTAGGTAAGTACATAGCTGTTACTTTTTATCCCGATATTCCCACGGAATCGAAACTTACGCGGGTGAAACCGCGGGGCGCAGCTAGTAATTTATATACAATGAGGACCTACACTACAGACGCGCTCATAGTAATTTCACTTTAATGTAATCCACTCATGACACTTAGAGATCTAGAAGGAAAGTAACTCTACAACATCCTTTGATGCTGCAGATAAACTAATAATAATCAGTCATATTTTATCAGCCCTCATCAGAGCAGTAAAGCCAGATGCAGAAATACAATCCTACATTAAGTTGACTTACAATCTGCATCCTGGTGCGAGATGAACATGAGTTAACAGTTAACGCGACCTAAATACTTCACACATAATAATTATTCCGCATTGTCGTAGTAACTGATACAAAAGCTGGCGTTTTGCCAGGGATGTATTCAGAAGCGGTATAATATGAGGGTTACAAACACATTAAAAACAAGTCGAAACGGTTAGAACGGAATGGTCCATTTCCATACGAAAAATATCGAACTGACATATTGTAAACTCAGCCAAAGGTTGTCTGGAAGAGATAGCTTCTAAGCGATAAGACCCCCCGTGTACTTTAATAAGATTATTTTTTGATATTTTCATTCATTCATCGTAGTAGACCCTCTGGTCTTACCAGTTGTCCGGTCTTCAGATCTATGTGCCTAGGTACTTACCATCAGTCTGACACGTAGAAATCAAGATGAAACAGCGCGCATACTTATGTCTCAATGGCTTCCTTGTAAACCAGCCGTATACGGCTTGCTCAGCTTAGAAGACCGAGGTATGTTTCTCTCAGAGGAAAGATGTTCAGAAATCAGCAGAATATGAACATAGGTAACTACCTATGTTCATATTCTGCTGATTTCTGAAGGAATGTCAGAAGAAACTTCTTGAAACTGAAGTTACTTCGGTACTTTGCGTGATCTAATGACTTCATGAAACCTACCTGAGGTAAGTATATTATAATATTTGTGGTATAAGTATCTTCTACCACACTTCTACTAAGATCCTAGTGCTATTATAAACAAGAATGTTTGTGAGGATGGATGTTTGTTACTCTTTTACGCAAAAACTACTGAACAGATTTTGATGAAACTTTACAGTAATATAGTTCAGTATCAGAATAACACATAGGCTACTTTTTATCCGGGTAGGTACCAGGCGGGCGAACTCGTGGGCAGAAACTAGTAGAAGATAAAGTAGGTGGTAACATACAGTTAGGTACGTGTTTTTTATAGAGTTGAGAGATTGTTCAAGTCTCAATAGGTAGATTGTAGAAGTTGGTTCAGTGCTGCATGCTTAGCAGGAACACCCAAGACAACGGCCGAGAAGACTAAAAATATTTTGTCCCTCTCTTTACACTGAATAGGCGACAGAAATAGTTTTTGTCTTCTCTTTCGTAGACAAAACTTTGTCCTGGGTGCTCATGCTAAGTGGGCTGGACATAGGTCAATCTCGAAGCGTGCAATGACGATAGGCCTTGAGCCCACTGCATCCATCAACTCCTGCAACCCGCAATCAAGACACAAGTGACGAAAAAACCTGATAAAAGTTAGGTACGAGTATCGACTAACTGTGAACAAGTTAGTTTTTCCAACAATTTTGAACCCTTACGTGTATTTACAGTATCGATTGTAGCGCCCCTACTGACTTGAAGCATAAGACCTATCTAAGAACATCCTAGAAGATATGCAAATCTATCCGATAAATCGCTTCTACTTTTCCTCATAACTTTAAATTCGTTCACACATTCACAGCATCCCATCTAGTCTCGCATTCATTGAGACCATGAACCTAACGACTGCTTGATTTGACAGCAGTATCTGTATCGCAAAGGACCGCCCATGCTCTTTATGGGCACCCTAGGTATGTATAAAATACATTCTTCAGCCAATTGTGTGTTATGTAGTGACTCCATCGCTATCTAGAGCTACTAATTCTGATGTTTCTGTGATAAAGTTTGTCTTATGAGCTTCCTAGAGTTTTGGTTAAATTTTCCACACTATGACAAAATTGTGTTTGTGGTTTACACGTACAAGTTAGGAAAATGTGTAGGTAATTGGAAAAATTGTTATGATTATGCATCTTATCTAGTATGTTATGTTAGGTACTTAGGTACAGTTGATGTAGAAGTTGACTCCATAACTGATATGTGAATAATTTTATTTCAAAAGGTTACAGACTTGTGCACTTGACTGTACCTACCTTTAATAAGTTTAGTGATTAAAAGAGTAATAAATTTATTTATTTATTTATTTATGGCTAATATTTTAGCGATTTTATTTACTGTAGATAAATAAATATAATAAATAAATTTGCGATGAATCGAGTGATGCAGAGTCTGAATTTATTGAACTTTTTCTATTCCGCTAAGCTGAAGGATGCTAAACTACAGGTGTCTCGAAAATATTCCTGCTCAAAATTCGGAATTCCATCTAACGAATGACGAAAGATGGCACCACTGCTTTATTAGTTGAAATGTAATTATTTTTTTGGTTATCAGTATAGTGGTCTTATCTTCTCACCAACTCTAAGCATTCAGTAACAACCTAAGATTCACTAATTGTTCCGCTTTAAGCATTCAAATCATCTGAACTCTCAATTCTCCATTATCAACAATAGTGTCCACATGCTCCCGCTCAAATTGTACACTTGTATTATTTATAGATCCAGGTTCAGCTGTCTGCAGGAATTCAACTGTAGCATTATTAACTGATTCAGGCTCTGCATCTGTCACAGATATCATAAGCACTCGCTTGACTGCTTCAGCACTGTCATACAGTCCATATTCAGCCTGCCACAGCAGTGTTGTGATCAACTGCTGTAGGTTGCCTCGAGTGCGGGGTAACTTGACCTTTCTCAATTTGTTCGCTACATATTCCCCAAAGACAGAGTACTCATCTTTTCTAACCTGTGGCTCTTGATAGACTACTTTCTCAGGCTTTGGTGCAACATAGAACCCAGGTAAGTCAGTAGGGGACTGGACTTCCCGTTTGATTTTGCGGTACTTTACTTTCCTGCGTTTGGGTTTGGGTTCGAAGGTTTCTATGTGGGTTATCTGGAAAGGATCTTCCTCTAACCATTCCTCAGCCGAATTCTCTTCCCCGTGCATCTGACGGACCATGTTAATTGTGGTGGCTTCATCATCCACTTCGGAATCACTGTTCTGGTCCAAGATGTCACTCTAAAAAGTAAAATTCTGGTTAGGTACACTGCTAATGAGCTATAGACTAGTAACAACCTAGGTTCATTGATATGTAAATAAACTGAACTTTTAAACTGACTCATTGTCCGTTTGGTACAGAAGTAGGTAGGTACTAAGTGAGCTACATACCTATTGTATTCAGGGAGTCATTGAAGAATTGTTTCTAACATTGATCTAAATAGGCGAAATTAGGCTCTTATTAAAAAAACAGCGAAAAAGTGAAATCTGTAGCTAAGTACGTACTGTACGTGGGTTGGTGGGTTAAGTATGTACTTTTCAACAATTAAATTTTAAAAATGTAATTGTTGATTTGTAGCTAGACAGAAAACATCATATTAATAAGTAAAATAAGGTAGGTACTTAAAAAACAAAGAGAATGTAATGCTACGTAGGTACGCTTATAAAACGTTAGCTTGGCATCTCTAGAAAAGTTTGTGTTACTTATAGTAAAGAAAAGGTATTTTAAGTATAAAACCGAGGAGAGAAATCGATTCCTCTATAAAAATCGCAGTTCCTCTTGTGGATTTTTTTTCGACTTCGTTCGATTGCCGATTCCAAGATAATGCAAGTTATCGAATGAAAATCGATTCTTTATCATAGGGGTCAGTGATAACCGATAAGATTGAGAGGAATAAAAATTTGATTAGATTAATCATTGTTATTAATAACATAAGTATCTAGATAAATTGTATAGGTACATCCGTCTCTTTCATTTTAACTGTAATACCACCCTACCTACTAGGCAGTGTAGATACGTACCTACAAAGCAAGTAGCATACAATAACAATTTTAACTCTTTCCGAGTGAAATCATTCTTTTTGGATAGGAAGGTACCTACATACCTTGTTTTTAGAGTAGCTACTAGGTACCTATTGGTCTGTGCTACAGACAGGACCGAGTTTTGCTGATACAGGTGTGTATAATGGGGAAAAGAGAACCTACGTTTTTATCTGAATTCCTTGGCTCATACTTTTTCTTGCGAGAAGATCTAGTCTCCGGTTTGACAGCTTCTTGGAATGAAGACTCATCTAAGTTTCCACTCTCCGATAGGCCCCATTGTATAGGATGTTTGTTTATCAAATGCACACGCAGATTAGTCGTATTTCCAAAGTATTTGTACTGATTTTCACACAATTTGCACAACACAGCGACGCAGCGGTTATCTTCTACGATGCGATCGAAAAACCGCCACACGGCAGACTTTACTTTTTTCATTGTTTATATATCTCGTCGCGATTGATACCGAAATGTTGAATTGATCGCCGATTATTAAGCAGAATCGAATCATAAAATCACCACTGTGCGATGCGAGCGAGTTGAACGCGGAACAAAATGGCGATCGATCGAGTACACTAAGCAAAATGCATGCATCGAGCAGCGAGCGAGGCGGCGAATCAGAGGGTACGTCTCTTTGTTATTCGAAACTGAACTTTACGTAGCTGCTCTGAAATAAAGTTTTACTATGTCAAAGTATTCACATGGCCGACACGACCATAGACAAAACGCTCGATCTCTTTTTTGCCTTAGCAGAATCGTAGCGACTGTCACTTTCATTCATAGAATGAACGTGGAACTTGGATCATTACCAACCTGACAAACAAAAACTAGAATGAGAGAGAAGCGTTTCTTTATAGGCAGAAATAATTATATCGACTGTCAGTGTCTACTTGGATTAAAAATTTTTCGTAAAGGTTTTGATCAGTGTAGATAATTTCGATACCATTAATTTTATTGGGTTAGGGGATAATAGGAAAAACAAATACATTTTTATAGAATCAGTTTTATTTGTCGGTATAAGAGGCTGTAAAAGTTATTGTCTAAAAGTTTCCATCAATCTTCATTTTTACGGTACTAAGTAATTAAATTAGAGTTAAACAGGAAATTTTGACCTTTATTTGCCTTTACTCAAATATCTACACATAACATCTATGTTCACATTTATAAATGCACTACATAGTCAAAACACAAATATCTATTCAATTATTATTTGTAAAATGTTTCAAAATTAATTAAGTAATACTGTTTGACTCTTCGTTACTTGCTTATATTTAGGTTTATCTCATTGAGGAAGGGGAAGTAGTCTTAGAGGAAGTAACAGATGTTAATTGTTGACAAAAATCACTAGTTTCTACCTTTTTTCAGCGACGCATTGACAGCTCACCCCAGTATAGGTACCTACATAAAATACAATAAGATGTTACCTACCTACATCATTAGTTTCTGATAAATAAAAAATTGCATACGTACTTTTCAAAAACTTTCTAGAAACATG
The DNA here is from genome assembly GCA_958496245.1 of Perizoma flavofasciatum. Classification (NCBI taxonomy): domain Eukaryota; kingdom Metazoa; phylum Arthropoda; class Insecta; order Lepidoptera; family Geometridae; genus Perizoma; species Perizoma flavofasciatum. The sequence goes on along the minus strand of OY292439.1, from coordinate 2,579,380 downwards.
TATTACTTCTAGAATTTGATAGTAAGTAGTACACCAAATTTAACAGCTAGCTATCTATGCCTATCGGTCTAGAGGTATTCATTAGATACACAACTTTTTAAATTACAGTCTCGGTTATCTATGTAGGTACCTAGTTAAGTAACAATTTTATTTCATAAAATGTTGTTGTTTCGTTGTAACTATTTTTGTAAATAAATATTTTACTAGAGATCTATTTCATACATCCCCTGTCCTTCAACATTAAATTATGAAATTGATATACTTAATCTGTAAGTATCTACTTAGGTAAAGTATATTGAATCGGTAGGTTGACCCAATTGGGGCTATGGCACACATAGACATTTATAACAGTAATTATTTATACACCAGCATTAGTAAGTACCTACTGGAATAGGCAAACGCATAAATTTTCACATCTGAAATCTCGAGAAGATACTTAGATAGATTTATAAACACTAATGAGTGAAAAAACTTACTGAATTACCTACTGGCAACTATACTTAATAAAGTTTTGAAGACATCGAAATGATGGGAGGTTGTGGGTAGGTAGAGAAATAAACTTTCGATTTGCCTGTCGAACGGGACATTTCATCAAACTGAATTTAATTTTAAATCATTACTTTGCCATTTCCTTTAAAACTTTATCCAATACTAAACTTCGCTACTGCCAGGATACTGCAACTGAGGAAGTACCTACCTATATTACAATGCCAAAATACTGCTTCCTAACTAACTATAAATTGGTAAAATTTACAAAGAATCAAGATTAAAACAAATAATTTATTTTGACTGCAACTAAAACGACAAAAAACCCTTTCATTGACGACATTTTTTATTAAAATAGTCATGTATTATTGGGTAAATGCGTATTTGTTTGGATTTAAGTGCCGTTTTCGTGAAACTTATTATTAAATTATGATAATATAAATAACATCATTCGTTGCATACGTAGGTAGGTATAAAGCTTGCTTGCTGCAAATATTTACAATAGTTATTTCTTGAATTTGTAATCAGCGAACATCATAATTATTAGGTAGATTACTAATTTAGAATGTACTTGTCAAAAAAAATTACCGCCAATCCAATACAATGCAAATATTCGTCGAGGCGAGGTAGAACATCTTGAGATTAGTTGAGATACTGGAAGGGACAATCGTAATCATCATGATCATGATTATCCTATAGATTAGAATAAATAATGTTCGCCGACTTATTTCCAAGAGCTAGGCTACCTACAAACTTTACGCACATAATAATAATGATTGCGAGGGACATCAAGAGAATGTAATAAAATCCATTTTCAATCACAATATTTGCAAATGCATTCATACCTAGGTAATTTACAAAACTCCATAGACACAGCACAATATTGTTACCGAAAGGACTTAAAAATATAATACACATAAATTGGCTCACTAAAAGTACAAGCGTATGAAATCCTACTTATCTACATTCGGTTGGAACTAAAGGGGACGAGAGAATAATAATAATAATTATAAAAACATCAACTAAAACGTTAACAAAATACGACTTTCTCTATGGAAAATAAATAAATTTACAAATTAGATACACGTTATAGAACTACTTACTAATAGTCACTTCGTCGTTTTTAAATTTTATCACTAGGTACGTTTTTTGACGAGTCGAGGCGAGCCGTCCTGTGTGGGGCGAGGCGAGATGAATATTGGTTAAGAATAATTTTTTTCTTCGATATTTTTAGATTTTGATCTGATATAATCTTAGTATATTTGTTTCATGTAACAAACTGTCATCGTAAAGATAGTGTGTTATTACGGAGAACAGTGTCGCTCGCCTGTGCTAGTCAATTAGAACTTAATCTAAATTGATTGAAGCAAGCCGTCCGCCGCACTACGTTACCCTATCATAGCCTAGGCCGAAACCATCATTAACTTACTCAGTCCAATTTTCAGTCAATTTCTTATGAAATTACACCTCCACGACACCTCTTCAACTTAGCATGTTACACGTTTTCGGAATGCCCTCTTTTGTATTTATTAATCATTTACATGCAAACGTTACAAGTTTTTATACTCAAGTCGTTGAATTATTCGGGTTATTAGCTAATTTGAAGCTTTTTGGAGCTCTTTTGGTGTCTAAGTGAATAGTCTAATTTGCGTTTGACACGATTAGTATTTTATTTTAGTTTATAACAGAATCGAATAGATGTCTATTCGAGTCGAGTAAGTCATTAAAAATGTTCAATATGAAAAGTGATCACAATGGAGGCATTAAAAAATAAATAAAAAATGACACCCAATTAGATGTAGATGAAAAACAAACTGTGAGTTTGATAAAGAGATCGATTCCGAAACGTTATGTATTCAGCCTAAATTTTAATTGACAGCAATCATTTCCAGTCCTAACACAGTTCCACCTTACCCAACGATAATCTCAACTTCTAAACATAAAAACATGTTTTATTTTACTCGAATCTTAATTATCATTTACCATCTTATTTTATTTTGTAAGAAAGTAGTTAAAAACTTACGATTGGAATCATGCCGATAAACTTACGTTAAAGCGAACTAGGAATATAGTTGAGATAGATAATTTCAGTAGCTTTGGTTGACATAATATCATTTGTTTCATCAAATAGTGACACTTGATAAATGAGTATTTTCTTTAATATTTACTACAAGGGAAGAGTTAAGAAGAGTGGTACTGATCACTAAGTAAACTAGTTTTAATTTTAGTCAAAACGGCTTGCTCTTGCTAACATGAATGAAGGTTAAATTTTAAACGTTGAATGTATCTCAAACAGACTAGACTGAACTCGAAGGCACCTATCAACCAACAATATTCTATTTCATTTTTCAGAATAGAAGCAAGCCGTTCGCTAGTTCCTCCTGCCTCACTGTGAACTTTGATAATCTTAAAGAGACCGCGAGAGAGCGATGCTACTTGAACTATTCGCGAGCAGTCCCTAAAAAATATCACTAAATAGGAATGATACAGAGATTCTTGCACGTGTAAGTGTGGAACGGTGCTAGTGTGCAAGCGCGACGGCTGCCCCGACCACTACCAGCGTCCGACTCACGCGCGTCCGACCGCCTCCAGCGCGGTCGCTGACCGAAAAAACTCGGAGTCGGTTGTCGTTGACATAGTCGACATCGTCGACTCGTCCCACGTTACCTCGGTCGTCGTCGTCGTTCCGTTCTCGTGTTTTCTCCTCGATTTCGGATGTCGCTTCTTTTTCGGACCATTGGCTTTTTTGTGCTTCCTTTTATGCCTCGAGTTTTGTTTTTGTACTCGAAGCATACAGTTTCTGTGCCTCGGCGGTGGTCGTTTCATCTTGCCGCGATGCCGTCGTGGCGGACAGTGCGTCTGCTTAGGCCCACCCCACAGCACTGGCTTAGTCAGCGTCAGCGCATAAGCTGAAAGGTTCCCGAGATGTTCCCTGCTGATTGGGATCTGCGTCCGCCGCGCTTTGCCGTTGTTGGCCAGCGCCAAGAAGGTTTTCTTCCCGTTGCGTATCCGCGAGTATGTGTTGTAGTTGTTTTCCTCCATGTGCTCCTCAAAGACGCAATCGTCCGAGAGATCCTTCTGGAACAATGGAAAAAGTCATGATAAGTTTATGATTATACAATATGTACAAAGCAAAGGATATGGTAATGAAATGGTCAAACAAGGGATATTTTTCCGACAAAGTCTATATTTATAACAAATTAAAATAATCTTTCATCTTCCCATAATTACAAGTGGTAGACAAAATTTATCCCGCCGATAAATCTGATATAATTTAGTAACTCTCTGTATTTGCAGAATACACATCGTTTAAGGAGTTGGCTACAATACCAATATTTAAACTGGGACCTCCCTTTTAGGATAACAGTATTGCCCCTAGACAGGTCGCCGTTATGGTTAACAACCAGGTGCTCCAAACTGGCAGTACAAATTGGCTTATTCATAAATATTTATAAGTGCATCGCTGTAGGGTGTTCTAATGGCGGTTAAATTGTCCACGACGTGGCTTATTGGAGCATTAAATTCAATCTGCGATGGTTTGTGACCTGCAGTGGGCGAAAATTATTATTGCTTGATTTATGAAGTTGGCAATTTGTCTTATTGGAAGTCGTTTAGGCGCTACCTCGCATGGTAACTCACTTATTGCGGTTGCAAAATTTAACCACAAACAAGATCTTTGTGATTCACATTGAACTATGTTGATAAACGTGTTGTTCCCTTGGAATATTCATGATTACTTTGATTTAATAAACAAGGCATTGCTATTCGTTCTTCATCGTTGGCTGCATCTTTCGACTTACCTAAACCAGGTGAGATTGTGATCATGGTAAATTCTCAAGCTCAAGTAGTAAACATTATTCGGTTTCAGACGATCACACTATAATTTTGATTATATCATTGCTTCGAGTTATCGGATTTGAGTTCCAATAGTTCAAAAAAATGTAACACAACCTATTAGACACCCATGAGGAGATCAATTTTCAGATCCACTACAAAATGGCTACCTACCTACCTACATTAATAACCATAAACATTAATTTTACATTCCTCATTAAAACTAAACGGCTTATAACTCAGAAACAATAGCGCAACTTAGCTAGTATGTCGGAAGCATTAGAGAAAAGATTACTTAGAAGGCGTAGATCTCCAAGCAATTAAAATTAATCTGTTCATACCATTAGTAGCATGAACTAAGCTAGTTCATGTTACTTTTAAACCTCATTTTAGCTAGAAAAAACGTGAAAACCCAAGATAATGTCAGACCAATAAAAATACACGTTGTTAATTGAATAAATCTTCGTTGAAATTCGTATTAAAATATGTTGTGTAGAACCACAACAGAAGTAGAAGTAGAATTTGGTCAATGTAACAAACAGGTAAAACCAGGTATTGTTCTCGTTTGCCCACTCTATGCGTGTATTATTATTATCAGTCACAGATAATTGAAAAGTTTTTTACACATTAGGGCTTTCAACATGTTCTATTATGCAGTTATCGTAGGTTTTCTGATCAACGGTAGTAAGTATTATTGCCACCCATGGTGGAAGCGCCGCGGGGCGTTGCGGTGGTAAACTTGTGGAAATCTTAATTTCTCTGAATCACGCTAAAAGGCTAGTTAATAAATTTTACATTATATAATACTTAATACACTTATAAAACCATTATATCTAATGAGACTTGGGGATTACAAATAAAACAGCCAAAATAAATAATAAAATATATTTATTTGAATAAGTAAAATGTTTACAGATTGCAAATAATTCAAGTCTTGAACTTGCCCTAAATAGCGAATTTCAAAATAATCGATTGAATGAAATTTTAGTGGATTATTTATTTATTTATTTTTAAGCTTGTACTGAAAATATTGTATAAATGTACGTGAAAGTATTTTTACAGTATCTTGTTTCGTTACGAACAACGACGTCGCCTTCTGTAAAAATAGTTATTTGTACTAATTATTTATCATTTTACAGTTGGCACTACTGCCTGCTTCTGGGTGGCGCGATTGTTTCTTAGCAGTTTCGCACAAGTCGCCAAGAGAGGTCGTTACTTACCCTCAGGGGCTTTAGTTTTGAAATTAATTTTGTAGTGTCCGCCGTGGTATATTGCAGCATTTACTGTATTTAATCGTAAGGGACATTGTAATTGTGTATAACGGGACAGAAATATTATGGGCTTGGATATTAATACCTACATGTTATTTCTATTAGAGGTATGTAGGTAGGTACGTACCTAGTTACCAGCACAAATAATTACTAGTATATAAGGTATAATATACTGGTAATTATTTGTACCTTTTATTATGAAAAATGTTTGTACTTATGATCTACAAAATATTTGTCGATCTTAGACGTCAGAATAACACATAGGCTTTCAATCCGGACACCACGCAGGCGAAGCCGTGGGAAGAAGCTAGTTCACTATAATGCTGGACATGCTGGACAAATAATGCTGGACATTTTCACACAGCATCGTCTAGCCCCAAACTAAGCAGAGCTTGTGTTATGAGAACAACATGACTGATATACTACTTATATATATTTTTTTGTAAATACATAAATATTATACATAGAAAACACCCAGATCCCGAGACAAATATTTGCAGATACAAACATTTGTCCCGCAGCGGGAATCGAACCCGCAACCTTCTGCGTCTCAGGCGGGCCTTCGCCCACTGCGCCCCAGAGGTCGGACAAATTTGACTTTTTGGTTTTATCAAAATCTTAATTATTTTATCGACAGTTCATTATTAACTTCAATTCTTTCTTAACCAAGGAACTGCAATTAAAGATAAAATTAACCGTAACTAATGGTTCGATTAACGTATCAAATATACTCTTTCGTTAGCATTACAATTCACTACATTTTTTTCAAACAAATAAACAACCTTATTTGTTTAAAAGTAAAGCTTTGGTTTCAATTTAGGTTCATCTAGTAGAGTATATTATAGAAAACAATATGTCGTAATGTCGACTCTATGTATTTGTCTAGAAGGTTTTCCTTGTTTTATAAATTAACTTGCATGTGGGTGCTTTTTTATCTTATCTATCACACAATTTTCACGACAGGACTCGTCAAGCTCAAAAACCCTAGCCAGTATTAGGTAAAAGGGATTGATAGTTTATTTCGTATCGATAGTGAGCTTATCGACTAATTTGAATATCGATATAGCATCACATTACTCACCGTATTAACAAAACGCTTTTTATCTTTTAAATTAGCCGTTTAAGTTAAAAATTAAGCTCGTAGATCGTGGCATTTTGTAACTTTGATAAGAAATTATTTATTGTTTTTACATATAATATATGTTTTTAGATTGAAACGGTTTTAAATAAAATAAATACCTACACACTATTGATGTGAGCATCCCACTTAAGGGTTAAAAAAACCAAACACGTTTACTACTCATCCTCAGATTTATATTCTACTGAGTAATATCCATGGAGATAACAAAGAAGGAGGTAGTCAGAAACACGTCCAAACATTACATTTGGCACATTACGTTTTGATTAGCATTACGCATCATGAGGTTGCATGCCCATGGTTTCTTCACGATGTTTTCCTCCACTGTTTGAGCATATGGCCACATTTTTTCTTATTTTTTTTTGTACAACTTAAGTGGCAAACAACCATACGGTACCTGTTGGTAAGTGGTTACAGTAACCTACGCTAGCAACACCAATTATTAATTAATAATTGGAGCGGAAAGAAAATCCATAGGTACACGATAGAATTCGTACCCATGATATTCGGATAGGAAGTCAGCAAAGTCCATTAGGGCAACACGGCCAATTCGTATATTACTATACAAAATGAAAGTAGTGCACCTTAAATAGGTTATTTCATATATATAAGGTAAGTAGCTTAACTGTTTCAGCATTTAATTTAAAAAAAAATAGAACATTTAGTTGCAATACACATTAAAAATGATTTATAAATACAGAACCTCCCATGTATGAATAAATACATAATTATGTTAAGTGGAAACACTTGATTCATATTTTTGTGTGTAAACAACACGCACACTTCACTTTCAAACAAGACTAGCAAGTTTATTCTGATCCCACATTTCCTACAACATATAAATATTGATTCTTACGATATTAGCATACATTTTCCAATCGATAAATCGTGCCCACCTTCAGGGGTCAAACATCTGAGGATCGTGGATTTATCGATATCGATGATCGGTAATAGATTGCACGACACTAGTAAGTAGGCAGGACGTAGGGTTATCATGTACGATCTTTATGGGATAAAAAGTGAAAAAAAAATTGTCGCAGTCCCTGCTGCATTGCTTCAAGTTTTTACTGTCTTTCTTGTAAAGGATTCAATATCATGAAATTAAATTTTACTGCCCCTATTGACACGTTCCGTCTACATGTCAAAACATGACTGTAAAGATACCTATCTGCCCATAGGTGGGTAGTTTTTACTATTTTTCTTTGGATGGATAGGAATAACATTACACATTCACTCCTTTAACTATATTAATAGAGCTGAATGGGCATAGGTACCTATATAATAAAATCTTAAATTATCATTCGAATGCCATCTTCATCATCAACAGCCTGTAGAAGTACACTGCCGAACATTATGCCTCTCTAAAGAGGCCATAACGAACGATCTTGTGCTAGATCCATCCACCGACTTTCTAAAAACTTTAAGATGTCATCATCGGTATCTTGAGGGGCCTTCCTACACTGCGTCGTCCGTTTTGTGATCGCCATTCGATAACGTTACCTCCCCAGCGGTCGTCGCTTACTTTTCCTTACACGCTAACTCAAATTTGTCAAGGTAAAACTTGGCAGCAGTCACGTGACATTTTCCCAGCTAATGTAATTTCCATAGAAATCAATCTTTCCGTAGACGATAACGCCAACAGAAAGTCGAATTTGTCTACCCTGGTTTACAATGTAGTTATTTTGGAAATCATGTCATCAGAACCAAAAATTCGAAGGAATCAATTGTGCCATGAATTTGTTTTTCAGTTAGCGCTTAGGGCTTGTATCCTGTCCCCTGGAATGCTAATTTGGTACTTGCAAAACGCTGGCATGTACCAAATGTTATGTTTGGACGTGCCTTTGACTACCCCCTACCTGGTAGTAAGGTCTACTCACTGAGTATGTATCTGAGAATAACCATCATGGGGTACACATTCGTGTTTTTTTTCGGAAATATCATGATGACGTAGTTAGGTAGGTACTCTACTTCATGTCTGAAAAGAACCTTTCAAAAATAATTATTTAGTCATAAATCTAAAATCTAGCAGTGAATTTAGCGAATGCTTAATTTAGAAAGCATCAGATTCAAATTTACGTGCGTACAAAGTTATTTTCCCAGCGATAAATATGTCAATTACAGCAAGTCTAGTCGAGAGGGATTTATTTATATGTTGTTATTTAGGCGAATACGGAATAGCCGCAGAATTCGTTTTTTTATGTAGATATCCGCTTCATCCAATGATATCCAATGTAGGTACGTTATAAAATTGCTTGTTGTAGGTAGACACCGAAAATGTAGGCATCAATAGGATAACTCTATCAGATAAAAAAAATCAATTTTTCAAAATTTTTCACTTCACTTCTTGATTATGGCTTTTGTAACTATTTGTCACAATTCTTCAAAATTTTTACAAAATACCTTTTTCAGTCACTTCACTTCACTTCTTGATTATGGCTTTTGTAACAGTCTGTTTCATAGAAACTTGTCAAGTGTCAAAAAACTGACCACAGACTGTATCTGCCACCAGTGTACAGCGCGCTAAATTATACCTCGTGTGTTCATAAGTTTTGAGACGAACTTATTTAATTAATTTAAAAAGAAAGTAATTCATGCAACCTTTTTTAAACTTTTAAAATTTTAAATTTCGAATGTTTTGAATCAGAAAAAATATACATTTGAATATTTGTTTCATTCTCCGTGAAAATGGCGCCAACAAAAGATTTGCGTGCGACTGTAATTTCACTGTTTCAAGCAGGAAAAAAACCAATGCAAGTTTTTAGTGAAATCCAAAGTTTGGGATGTAGTCGGAACTTTGTGTATTATACCATAAAGAGGTACAAGGAGACCGGCTCTTTAGAAGACCGTGGAAGATGTGGCCGCCCGCGGTCTGTAAGGACGCCCGCCAACATCAAAGTAATCAGAGAGCGAATTCGTCGCAACCCTTGCCGGACTCAAAAGAAATTAGCTCTGCAGACCAACATTTCGCGAATATCGGTGAACAGGATACTTAAATATGATCTTAAAACTACTTAAGAAAATTAAAACTACTGACATCTAGATCTGTATTTAAAAATAAATCATTCAAAATGGCCGCCTTTGCATTCAATGCAGGCCTTCAAACGCGTGCGCCATTCATCTATGGCGGCACGAATCTTTTCAATGGGAATCCGTTTCGATTCTTTAATAAGGGCTCGCTTGAGAGAATCCAGGTTTGGGTGAGACTTTCTGCATGCCCTCAGCTCCAAGTCCGTCCATAAAGAATAATCCAAAGGATTCAAGTCAGGGCTTGACGAGGGCCAATCTTCGCTCCGAATGAAGCCTGGCAAATTGGCCTCCAGCCAACGTTGGGTAGTCTTAGCTTTATGGGAGGGAGCAGAGTCCTGTTGGAAAACCCAGTATTTTCCAGCGAATAGCGTATCATTTAATGGTTTAACCACCGCTTCCAATATGTCGGTTTGGTAATTTTGTGCCTTCACCTTGACGCCTTGCTGGCAAAAATGAAGCGAAGTGACCCCCTCGTAGGAAACACCCCACCAAACCATCACACTTGCTGGATGATGAGTGCGCTGGACATTGCGTACAGATGGCTGGACGTCCTTTGAACTTCTGGCGTAAACCTTATTGTTCTGCCGGTTAAACTTTTCTTCCACCGTGAAGATCTTTTCATCGGTAAACAGGATATTTTTTGGATCGTGTCTCTTCAATAGGTTCCGACATCGTTCCAGTCGCAATTTACGAAGACGCTCGTTTAAATAATGCACTTTCCTTCGACTGTAGGCCTTTAGTTTAAGATCATATTTAAGTATCCTGTTCACCGATATTCGCGAAATGTTGGTCTGCAGAGCTAATTTCTTTTGAGTCCGGCAAGGGTTGCGACGAATTCGCTCTCTGATTACTTTGATGTTGGCGGGCGTCCTTACAGACCGCGGGCGGCCACATCTTCCACGGTCTTCTAAAGAGCCGGTCTCCTTGTATCTCTTTATGGTATAATACACAAAGTTCCGACTACATCCCAAACTTTGGATTTCACTAAAAACTTGCATTGGTTTTTTTCCTGCTTGAAACAGTGAAATTACAGTCGCACGCAAATCTTTTGTTGGCGCCATTTTCACGGAGAATGAAACAAATATTCAAATGTATATTTTTTCTGATTCAAAACATTCGAAATTTAAAATTTTAAAAGTTTAAAAAAGGTTGCATGAATTACTTTCTTTTTAAATTAATTAAATAAGTTCGTCTCAAAACTTATGAACACACGAGGTATGTACCCAGTTGTCCAGCGATCTTCGTGGCATCATGAAGGCCCCGTCTGAAAACCAGCGCTGCACCTGACCCTTAGGTTCTGGCGCAGCATAATGCTGAGACGGGGACCTATTTGACCCCACGCAACACAAAATGACGTACCTACTTTCTCTGTTTTTCGTTTCGTTTTATATGTTAAGTACCTGTTTTGTGTTTATCTGTTACTATTTGTTGTTTCTTTTGTGTTGTTTGGGGAAAAATAAATGTATTTTCTTTCTTTCTTTCTTTTCTTTCATCCCAAACGTCACTTATGACCAAAAAGTGACGCCTTTTTATGTTAAAAATACTTAAGAATAAGCGCTCTGAGATAATCCGATTTTTTATGTCAGTTTCAGTTCCAATTCCTAGTTATTTGTTCCTATTCATCTCAAATACGAAGGATACCTATGACTTATTATAGATAGATAAATGTGCGCCTTGCACAATCGTCCCGTTCGTTACCACCACGTTATAAACGTGGAATGTTTGTGAGGATGAATGTTTGTTACTCTTTCACGCAAAAACTACAAAACGGATTTTGATGAAACTTTACAGTAATAAAGCTAATACATCAGAATAACACATAGGCTACCGGGTATATATTTTTTTAGTCCACCGCTAATATTATGAGTCCGCGGCATCTCAACGCCAAAACCAACGACAACTCGTTCCCAAACTCCATAATCTGTTTTATTGGATTTTTTCTCTCTCAGACACGTTCCTACTAATATAATATATTCTGCGGCCAAAGGACCGCACACAAACCGCAAAATATTTTCATGTTTCCTGGTAAAGTTTTGTAGGCGGCATAGACTTATATACCTACTCCTGACATTTCGACGTTGCACGTTTTTTTCACTCCAACCGCATTCTACTAACGAGTACATAGTTACGAATATATCCGAATACTTATAAGATATTTTAAATCCTACTAATATTATAAACGCGAAAGTTTGTGAGGATGGATGTTTGTTACTCTTTCACGCTAAAACTACTGAACGGATTTTAATGTAACTTTACGTATTAAAACTTATACATCAGAATAACACATATGCTACTTTTATCCGGGTACCACGCGGGCAAAGCCGTGGGCAGAAGCTAGTATTTAATAGTCTTTTAGGTTTCTGTTTTCATGGAAAATAATGACAACGATAATCTAGGAAGCCTATATCTAGGAAGACAACAAAGGAGTTATTATTCTTTTTAGTTATAGGTTAAATGATAAAAAATGTGACCTTATCTTAAAACTGCATTAAAATATTAAGATCACAATCTTAATAACTTAATTTCAAACCAAAGTTTTAAAAAACCGTGTAAAGTCAAATGTTAATTGCTCTATTGCTATAGACAACCTGCAATTAAACTATTATCAACAATGTTAAAAATATTTATCTGTTTTTATCTAGAACAATGGATAAGGTTAATGTGTGTTTATCGATTTATATGAGTAATTGTTTATTACATTTGAATTAATATGAAGGTAAAGTTAAGTAAGTACCTGTGCAAAAACAATAAAATAGAATTAAACTACCTACTTTTTAAATAGAAAAACCTACTAGCATCAACTAAAAAAAAATGATATTCTTACCTATTTGTAATATTACTACAGGAAGAAAATAAGTAAAAATATCGAAAAGTTATCTTAGAAGAATTCACACTGAATATTTTGTCCCATTTTCTTGTAAAACGTAAAACCGAAATAGGTATATTTTAATTTGTTTATTGCTTAATTTTATGGTACGACCAATCTTAATATCACTTTAAATGCCATAAAACCAATAAAAAGCTTTCCCTTGTTCTTAAAAAGCATTTCTCTGAACAAGAGATAGGTATTGCTAGATTTTTTGAGTTAAACAAAAGGGATGTATTTCTGAAGGAGGATAGAGAGATAAAAGTTTTACGATCCGATAAAGTGTCGCCAGTTCACGCTTTATGTGAATATAACGAGTGAGTATTAGGTTGCTGTTTGATTAGAACATAGAGATGTAAAGAGTCGATATAAAATTCGGGGTTTTGGAGTTTTATCGTGATATCACGATGGCCCTGTCAGAAAATCAGCGCTACTAGGTTTCCTAGGTTTGGTGCAGCATATGCTTTTGAACCTACATAACAAATCTTTTATTTTTTGTAATGTTTCGTGTTTAATGTAACCTTTCATTGTGTTTATTTGTCTGTATTTTGTCACCTGTTGTGTTGTGTCGAGGTCAATAAATGTATTTTCTTTCTTTCTTCTGTCTTATCAATGGTTATTTTGACAGTAGTTTGACAGTTAAGGGAAGCAATTTTGTATCAAGAATAACTTCTTAGACCGTAAAACTAACTGGACTGCCAAAATGAAACCCTTTCCTTGGTTGCGATGATTTATTATATAATTTACTTAAGTAACTAAGTTTTGCGGCCAGTATTTTGGGAACACTTCTGTCTGGTAGTGATCTGGATCAGTTGAGCTATCTATAGATCGTTTGCAACGGTCTTTAGATGGCTAGTTGTGTCATCTGTATTTTTTGTATATACCTACTTGTAAATAGTTGTATGAATAAATGTATTCTACTTAATATTTAAAAAAAAAGTAACTAAGTACATCTAATGAAATATATTCTCTTAATAAATTACTAAGTGAGAAATCAAAAGAAAATTTGGTTAAGGTTGGAGGTAGTCATCACAAGCATTGCCTATGTACCTACCATATTCTTAGGAATTGCTATAAAATGGCTGTTCTAGAAACTGCTGAAACACAGAACAAAATCAAAACTCTCTCATTGCCATTTAAAAGTGTTTTGTTTGTTAATGTTTTTATAATAATCTAATTTATTTTCGGCTCTACACATTTTGATACGAATCAGACGCAGACGAAACAGATACCGAAAAGCCGACGATTGTTAATCATCATTAAATTTATATCGATTCATAATCTCCTCATCTAGTCTAACCCGAATCCTCCGAAAATTCCCAAGTTAATAAAATCGTAACTTAAGTTATGTGATATGATAGGGCTTGACTTTAAATGTACCTACATATAGTAAAAAACATAAGATTTTTCAACGGTTACTGTTTAGTTATTTTTACATACAGATTGGGTTTTTTCTTATTTTTACTTTTGTATATGTACCTAGCTAATTAAAATAAATACCTAAGTTTATCTTGCTGTTTAATCAACTTATTGGTAATTAGACACTAATAAAAAGCGGTAGTATTTTGAAAAGTCGTCTATTTAGTCATACCTAATGGTAGGTCATAGTACCTACCATTTATTTTCAGAATAAAACAAAATAATCAAATAAATAATAATTAAGCATAATAATTGCTCATTTCAGAGCAGCATTAAACTAGATCTAGTTAGGTATAAAAGTATACCATAAAGAGATTTTAATGCTCGTCTGCACTAAGTTTACTTAGGCTTGTCTTATTGCATTTTTTTTGAAACGGTAGTAAAAATAATAAAACCCATGTATTATGAACATGGATTGCTTGAACACAAAATACATAGGAATAATAGTAAATAATAAGGTTAGGATAACCTACTAATATTATAAACGCGAAAGTTTGTTAGGATGGATTTTTTCCTCTTTCACGCAAAAAACTACCGAACGGATTTTGATGAAACTTTACAGTAATATAGCTTATACATCAGAATAACACATAGGCTACATTTTATCCGGATACTAGCGGGCGAAGTCGTGGTCAGAAGCTAGTACCTACCTATTTATGGCTAAACATTGAGAACTAATTTCTATTCCCACCCACTCTCGTCAAAGCGTCGATAAAACTACGCCATAAATTAAAACTACCCTAAAAAGTTTGAATTCCGAAACACAAAAATCAAAGCCATAAATATCAAGTCATATTAAAACATAAAATAGGGTAAACAATCGTAAATAAAAATTACATCGAAAACACACAATGGTATCGTTAATTCAAATATAAAATATGCCTATTTTGTGGGGACTTTACACTTTTTTCACAACTCGTTAGTATTTTTTGTGATGGCAACAAGAGCGGCGCCTGTGGCGCGGCAAAACCCTTTTGTCTGAATTTAAAATTCGAATCGTTTTTTTCTTTTTTATGCCTCTACGGTTAGGTTGGTGTCTCTGCGGCTAGCGTTATTAATCCTCTTCTTGTTATTATCAGAACCGCTTTATTTCAGATGTTTTGTCTATTGTCCATGATGGTAAGTGGAATACTTAGTTTTGTGGCGTCTAATGGAGGGATAAATTGTGAGCTTACCGCCTCGTAATGGCGCAATTTGCTTCGTTTGAGGATGTTAGTCGACGCCGAAAATGTTTGAGGGGTCAATAATTATTTATGGAACTTATGTAAGTAGATACATAATATTAGCTTTGTTTATTTAAACACTCCTATTATAATGGATTGATAGATTATACAATTATAGATAGCCACCGCGCTGTTGCTTTCAGAGAGGGAAGAGTACAGGAGAATAATTTATACATTACTTAAGTTAAAAAAATGCAATATACCTTATTATTATTTTTATCTCAAACTAGCCTAAAGAATTAAGTTTAGGCAAAATGCGTCTAAGTAGGTACTTATTAGTAATGTAGGCCATAAAACTTAAGGAGGCATAAACTGTTTTTGTTTAAACAGATTTTTATGATAAAATGTCAGTAAACAGATAATTGATTGCATAAGATTAGTGCGGGCTTAGTTATCTATCTGCTTTCCTCTAAATCCTCTACCACTCGAATAACTAGGTAACTATTTCAATAGTTT
Organism: Perizoma flavofasciatum; assembly: GCA_958496245.1. Lineage (NCBI taxonomy): Eukaryota > Metazoa > Arthropoda > Insecta > Lepidoptera > Geometridae > Perizoma > Perizoma flavofasciatum. The sequence continues at coordinate 2,563,660 of OY292439.1, read as the reverse complement.
AGACAAAGATGTGAGATATCCGAATACATTGACCTCTCTTTGATCCCTTACTTCCCTTTAGGTATTTGAGGAATGCCGAGTATCCAAACTCGGTAAGTGCTTCCAAACAGAATCGCTTTCACCAATATTAAATCTGGCAAATGTGAATATTTGATCGGGCGAGTGAAGTGAGAACAACGCATCAATTTGGACAAATCGGTTGGTATTGTATGTACGAGTATGTGTCTCTGCCCATGGCTTTGCCCGCTTGTAACCTAATTAAAAAGTAGCCGGTTATAAGTTTCATTCAAATCGGTTTAGCCGTTACGATGATCAAACGTTCGTTTTTAGTATCAAACGCCCGAACTAAACTGATTTTTACGCAATAACTGAGTCAAATATTATCACGTAGGAATAAGTTTGTAATCAGTTTTGAAGACAGACTGTCTGGATTTTTATGCAAAAAATCTATGAGGTCAGTTAATTATTACATTTAATACAAACTTACAAAATTTACATCTTTATAATATTAGTGTAGACATTCTAAAGATTTATTTTATTACTAGCTTCTGCCCACGGCTTCGCCCGCGTGGTACCCGGAAAAAAGTAGTATATTTGTTATTCTGATGTATAGGCTATATTACTGTAAAGTTTCATCAAAATCCGTTCTGTAGTTTTAGCATAAAAGAGTAACAAACATCCATCCTCACAAACATTCGCGTTTATAATACTAGCTTCTGCCCACGGCTTCGCCCGCGTGGTACCCGGTTAAAAAATAGCCTATGTGTTATTCAGATGTATACGCTATATTACTGTAAAGTTTCATCACAATCCGTTCAGTAGTTTTAGCGTGAAAATGTAACAAACATCCTCACAAACTTTGACCTTTATAATATTAGTAGGAAGTAGGATTAGTAGGATAGGATTTGAAACACCCCGGGTCTTTGTCCTCGTTGAGTTGTTCCATGCAACCTTCATTTTCCGGCACCCTCTTGGGATGAAATTTCGGAAAATCCGTTCTTAGTGCACCAAATCAAATATACCTAACTCACAGTTTATTAAGAACTGCGTTATTTGTCAATCAGTTAAGAAAGTTTGGGAATAGTATAAGCTAAGAATGTTTAGAAATAGTATTTCTATGTTGGTATCTAACTATTCTTATTCTTATTCTTTATTGTACACACAGATAATACAGACAAAAGACTTACATATAGGACATGTACAAAGGCGAGCTTAACCCTAACAAGAGTTTTCTTCCAGCAAACCTTTGAGGATAGGGACAGCTGATAAATAGCGGTGGGTACGTGTACACAAATGGCAAAAAAATATACAATAATAGCACACATTTTCATATAATATAATACATAAATAGGTACATAGTATAAATATATACAAATACATAAATATATATATATATATATATATATAAATATATAACTCAAATTATACATACATACAATATATACATATTAAATATTCACTATGCAGTGTCTATTTCAAAATGTCCATTCACACGCTTGCGGCCGGTGATACTCGTATCTCAACTGAAGTGGAATTACAAAACGGTACCAACGGTACTGAACATATTTTGATCGAGTTTTGATTCGAAAATTTATCAAAATGTCTTCAGTACCGTTTTGATTAAACTTGGTTCTTTGTATTAGATTTGGTATGCATGTTATGACTATAAACTTACTTCTATCTATAAATCTATAAATCCAAAGATACGAGTAGATATGTAGCTGAGAATTGTTGATTTTTTAGATAAAAGCATGACTCTGTTCAACCAAAAGGTAATTAACCTGAGGATAAATCTTGATGACATGGTGGATGAGTCGCTGGCTGTGACGCAAGAAGTGCGGGTTCGATTCATAGTAGATTTGACGACTTCTGTGGCGCAGTGGGCGAAGGCTCGCCTGAGACGCAGAAAGTTGCGGGTATGATTCCCGCTGCGGGACAAATTTTTATGCATTTATATCTGCCGTTGTCGAGATAAATGATAACGGGCAAACCAAAAAAACTTTTACGTCAATCGCATATATGGGCTCCTGACGTCGCGGGTAAAAATAAACCCTCTCATTCTGCTTAAAAATGTGTCTCTTTTCCATTTACGGAAATGCAATTCGTTCATTTGTTATTTCGTTGCTTTATCTCATAAAATACATCATAGGCACGAACGAAACTCCCGTGATCACTTCGATCACTCTATTTCCCTTGCCCTAAAAGGAATACAGGATAAAAACATCAAGCTCGCGTCAACCATTCCATATCTCCGACCACACATCCTATGACAAATAGTGTTGCGCTGCTGCTTAATGAATCGACTTCTGATTAATGGTGTCACTTGCTCTTATCGTCCGATTGTCTCCTCCCTAATGGGATCACCTCTACACCATTCGAACTGGGCGGTTTGACACCTACATATTTGAATTCTCATTTAGTTCACAGATGAACTTACGCCGAGTTTATAATATCCAGAACTATCAGGACCCTTTGTGCACAGTAGTTTTAAGCAAAGAGCGGATCAACTTAAATTGGAACAATGCACGTACAGTGCAATGTAATTTGTTACCTAGATCGACGCCGGCGGCAGGTTTCGAGCAGGCAGTGTTCTATTTTCATTTTCAATGTGCGTTCGAAGTTGCACTCTGCTCCCTAAAATAGAGATGTGAAAGATTCGTACCTAAGGAATTTTAATCACTTAATATTAATAAATAATCGCCTGTTTCCCGGAGGGGTAGACAGAGACCAAGGATTTCCACTTGTTACGATCTTGGCATACCTTTTTCGCTTCATTCGTCTTCATCAAATTCTTCATACAGGCTCGGCGGTTTAGTGTACCTACTTCTGACCTGGCCTTTCTCTCGAATGTCTCCAAATCGGTCAGAGTATGTTCGCCGAGGCCTTCCTCTTCCAATAATCACATTCACGCTCGCTTTGTATACTTGTTTTGATAATCTTCTTTCGTCCATCCTTTCTATATGCCCAAACCATCTCAACACCTTTCTCAACTCTCGTTACTACATCTTCATTCACTCCACACCGCTCTCTTAACACGCTGTTCCTCACTCTATCACTCAAAGTTACACCACAAATACTTCTCATAGCTCTCATCTCCACTAAATATATGCTGGAAGTATTTTTATAAATCAATCAAAATGAACGAATTGAAAAATTGACACAAATAATGACAAATGTATTTCCTGTCCCTCCCTTTCAGTCGCAAAACAACATCATTACTCGAAGGGCCCATAGTGTTTGAAGTTTTTATTGACACTTCAGATAGAGAGGGTCCTTACATTTATGATCTAGTCAGTAAACAGATATTCTATTTAAAAAAAAAGTGAATTTAGAGTTGACTATTTCATATTCAGTTGTAAAACGAACACTGAATCCTTGAAATCTATTAACCGTTTCAACTCATAGAAACGGTTAACACTAGACTACTAAACTAAAAGAACGTTAGCAAAAGTTCCATTGGCTTATTTATGATGAAAATATTGTAGTGTCCTAGATCAGGTGTGCTATCTATAGATCGTTTGCAACGGTCTTTAGATAGCTAGCTGTTTCATCTGCATTTGTATATACCTATTTGTACATAGTTGTATGAATAAATATGAAAATAAAATAACGTTAAATCTCCATAGTTTTGTTTTATCGTCCGTCCACATCACTAGTCATAATTGACACGCGTTCCCCACGGAGAAGGGTGTGTAAATGAAAATTTGTCCGACGATGATAAACGATATATTTCGCGATACAAAGATGATAACACCGTACGCGCCAGCAGCATCTGACAGTTATAGCTTAATATGTATCATCATTTGTTATTGTGTTTTCAACTGGTAGTCATTTTGTTAAAATCTTTAACAGAATGACTACAAATAATATAAAAGACTAGCTTCTGCCAACGGCTTCGCCCGCTTGCTACCCGAATAAAAAGTAACCTACGTGTTATTCTGATGTATAAGCTATATTCCTGTAATATTTTATCAAAATCCGTTCAGTAGTTTTTGCGTGAAAGAGTAACAAACATCCATCCTCACAAACTTTCGCGTTTATAATAGTACTTAGCAGGATTTTAACGCTGCCATTTAAACGAAGTGAGGTGTTATTTAAAAAAAAATATGTCATGAATACCCCGAGCACATGTTTGCCGAAGGTGTCAAAAACACGGTTTTTTTATTTAAGTTATTTTTATACCAGCTGCAAACAAGTAAACATACGTCATCGTATTACAATCCTTTCGACAGTTTTATTTTAATTTATTCGTTAGAGATTTTTGACACAGGGTTGCAACAAAGTAAACTTTGAAAAATCATTTAAGTTGGAGGGCACGACGAAACACGGACTCTGTGGTCGTTTATTATATTTATGACCATTACAAAAGAATTGTGCGTGTTGTTATTAAATTTTAGGTTGGTTTTTACATTGGAATATTTTTGACAATCGGGTTTAAATTTTAATTTGTTGCAGATTTTATATCAGAATAATCAACAGTCTGGAAAGGCTCAATAAAGCACTCTCTCAATTAATGCAATGACGACCATCCTTGATTCACTGACTTTTGTAACCCTGAGAATTGAATTTCTTAAATCTTTATTTATAAAACTTGAGCCAAATCAATAAAATGTTTATAAAAAAGTTCAGCAAACTATTTAGTAGTTTTTCGTTGAATTCCTGACCTTTCGAGGTGCCGGCTGGGTAGACCGGCAAGTACCTATGTACGTCACGGGGGGTGTTCAGGTTGTAGAGCTTCTAAACCAGTCGCAAAACGTAAGCAAAAATACAATAACTTGCAAAGTTTTCATTTCCGATCACTACAGTTTTACGTTTATTTGTTAAAATTTAAAAATACGTCTAATAAAGTCTCTTATATTTTAGTAGTATATTTTCAGCTAGTATATAACGTCATAATATGAAATAAGTAAAATGCACCTACACCTTCATGGTATCTACAAGAAATACCACCCACAATAGATAAAACGTCCACTTTGAAATAGATCATGCGTCAAACATTTCAATTAACAATAGCCCCTTAGTATTGATACAAAAAACTCCCTAAACACAAACCACGTATCAGCCCACACATATCAAATACAGAGAATTTGAATTTTATATTTTAGGTTATAAAGCTCTTGAAGTAGGTAAAAGTAAGTTTGTAATTTCGAGTTGTAGGCGTCGTACATTATCTATTATTAAAAACAAAATAGGATCTTTGTGTGAAGTTGTTTATGAAAGGTTTATCCAGTGATCTTTGGATATCGATCTATCGACGATTGGTGATCGATAGATCCTGGGCAAGGTGAAAGTTTGGTCTTTTTATGTAGCGTCTTAGTGAATAATGCAATCATTGGTTTGTTATGACTTCGTTGTCGTATTAATAATAACTTGGTAAGACAGGGTTGTAAGAAAAAAAATCTCCTTCCTTTGCACGTACAGGATGGCCTTCTATATGAGCTTCAAAGAAAATCTATAGGATACATATGTTTTGTCCGATCAGGGGTAATGAACGGTCGGGCAGCACGCACCACAGAGATCGGTTAGTTCTGCTACGGCACAAAATTAAAATGTTTGTCCCAGGTCTAAACGTTGTGGTAAGGTGCTCTTAGTCACTGATACTCCCGACACATGGAATTTATATGTATAGTAAAAGGAATATCTAACCGGTGTAGGTAGCATAAAGTTTCACTTTGTGTTCGGTGCTCAGCTAGACAACATGTCTTAGAAGATATTGCGAAGGTTCATTGAAGGACTATATTAGCATTGGATAGAGAGCCAATGTAGTCCTGAGTGAGGATGTTTCGTGGATACGCGAAACACGTGTCGATTTCTGGTTAAGTTTCTAATGTAGAGTGCCTGAAAGCGTTTTGCATTGTGTTGGAAATTATTGAATCTTTGTAGCAGTAGTGAATAGTCCGTAAGAGCAAGTTAGCCAAATCTCAACCTGTCTGATGTTGACGTTCTGACGATCTGACGTTGGCTCGAATACCTCTAATGTGGGTTTACGACTTACAGTCGGGCGCCACATCTTAACGTGCCCTCTAAAGCAAGGAAACGCTAAAATCCGAATGTACCGGTCACCCATCCGAATGGTGACCTGGCGTACCGTTGCTTAATCTAGTTGAACTGATAAGAACGGCACGCCACGAGCATTTAATTTATTTTATTATAAATTGCTCTACTGCCTCATGCTTACTACTTCCTAGTTCCTATTCCTACTTGAAACCCCGTTATTTCTAAGCCACTCCATACTGGGAGCGATGACAGGCACTGAACAGATCAAAACATAACTCCATCAACATCTAACTGGGCTATTTCGATGGCTCCGTGAAATTTGGGATGAACTGGTTCGATAGATTGAAACATAAGTAGGTCTTTATCTACACCAATATTATAAGGAGGTAAGATTTGTAATTTTGTAAATTTTAATATAGGAGATAATCTCCGAAACAGTGAAACTTTTATTTTACCTAATGTATATGGATTATATGCATATAATCGATATATAAACGTTGCAAAACCAATGTCAAATGCACATTGCAAATTGGGACTGTCTTAAAAATGAACTTAAGCAACCTCCTAACCCAGCGTCGCCTCCTCCACTTGCGCGCTTACTCAAGCAGTTCAAGACTCTTGGAATGAGTCGAAACTTAGTCGGTGCCTTCACCGATAGTACGAAACGATACAAGTAGATGGATTACTCACATGTGCGTATTGGAACCCGCAAGCATCCATGCAGAGGTAGAGGCAGGTGGAAACCCCCTGGATCGTCAGGAGGCCGACCTTGTATGTCGCACGCTGAAGTATCGCTGCAACAAAATAAAACTTCTATCAATATTTGAGCTCGGGGCTTAACAGTGAAGGAAAACATCGTGAGGTAACTTCCTAGAACAAAAATTCTGAGCTCAATGCCAGGGCCCAACGGTGAACATCATGAGATAACATTCTAGAACAATAATTCGAAGGCATGTGACATCGGGTCGGTTAGTGCTCCATTAAGTGGCGATGGGATTACAGCCTGTCATGCGGAATATTGACTACCTATGCAATTGCGTGGGCTAAATATGATAATGTACAATGTATGAGGATGAGACGAAAGAGGTAATGTACGGAGGTGCAATTAGTTCTACGTAACTGATTAATGATCTGAAGATGTCGCGTATGTTTATTTATTAAAAAGGAGTTACCTACTTCGTTTACCTTTGTGTCCTTCAGACTTTTAAGTATTTCCATTTATGCCATATCCAGTATCTATTTTGACAGCATTCTGTCAAAAGAGCCTCAGACCAATAAGGAAGCAGGAATTAGCAGGTACCTGAACATGGTCATCGGAATTCATAGTATTATTTTCACACGAGGTATTTTCTATTTTAGGTGCGACATTGTTTAAGTTAGAAATTGCGGACACCATTCAAATGTAACTACTTACTTAAGTATTTTGTACGCAACTTCTTGAAATTGTTAGATTTGTACAGGAGAAATGACCTCGACGGCGCAGCGGGTAGGTAGCCGGCTGTGACGAAAGAGGTGAGACAGATGTTACATGTTTTTCTGATATTTGTTCCGGTTCGAGTTTTTGTGGTACTATGAACTGGTACATGAGTTCCTGATACCCAGGATACAGGGAGAGAGTCATAGAGTGGGGTCAGGCAAGGCTATGTAAGAGATTGTTGGGTGTTTAAAAAAACAGTATATTTTTTAAGTAGTCTGTCTATCTGGCTTTGTGTAAACCAGGCATTAGTGGAAGTATAGCTCCATTGTGAAAGAACTCAACCTTAAGTGTTATATCCATTTTTACCGTCAAGCAGTAATGTTCTCATTGCTTTGTTTCGGTATGAATGGTAAAGAATGACATTTTGAAACTATAAGCAAATGAGACTTCCACTTTATCGCTATAGAGCAGGCAACACATAAGAAATTCCTTAGTGTTGCAGATGTAATTGGAGACGTTTACCACTTACCATCTCGTAGACCGTAAGCTTTATTGCCTTTAAATAACATAAAAAATGACCTAGGCTGAAGAGACGTTTTAGGCCATTTTATGCTGTTTTTGAAGGCACCCAGAACAAATAATTTTCAATTTTCCAATTCTAAGTTAACACGAACCGAGCGCCGCAGTTTAGGAATGCTCACTGGATAGACCGATGAAAGTCGGTGGATACAGGTGTCCCAAGATTGCTCGTCGTGGCACTCTTTAGGGGAGACCTACATGTCTAGCAGTGGACTTCTACAGGCTGTTGATGAGTTGTTGAGGATCAAAGTTATAAAAGTAGGAGAGCCGTGAATAATGGCCAGAAAGGATATGAAGTAATTAACTGTAATAAAATTACCCACGCTGGGTTAATTGCTAGTGAATTATGAGAGAAAGTAACTTTATTTCTGTATCTAATAGTCACACTATTTACTAAAAAAACATAGGATCATGATGGCTAAAGTGAGCCATGATGAACGATCTAGGGTAATCTCAATTCACCGACTTCGCTCGACGTTTACGATGTCAACAGTCACCTGATCGACAGTGACTGGGGACCTTCTTGCGTCATCCGGTTCGTGGTCGCCATTTCAGAACCTTTCTTCACCAGCAGTTGTCGGTTCAGAGAGCTGAATAGGTATTGAAGTGGCCATGACATTGACACTTCAATTTGCTAAGGGCACGGTCAAGCAGACGCGGTGGCGGTGGCGATTAAAAAGAAATGGTTGTCAAGTGGTCTTCAAAGTTCACATGAATGAGGTATTGATCATCTCTGCCACCGCGTCATTTGACCGGGCTTTCAGTGCGTCTGTTCTCAAATGCCCCAAATATTTTTGAAATCGCTTAATTGCATTGGTTCTTTCTTGGTTTGCTTTAGGTACGTAGTTTCGGAAAGAGCCACAAACTATAATATTCTTAATGTTTTAGATTTGTTTTACCATCCTACTAATATTATAAACGTGAAAGTTTGTGAAGATGGATGTTTTTACTCTTTCACGCAAAAACTACTGAACGGATTTTAATGAAACTTTACAGTAATATAGCTTATACATCAGAATAATACATAGGCTACTTTTTATCCTGATACCACACGGGCGAAGCCGTGGACAGAAGCTAGTATTTTATAACTTTTATGTTCGCAGGCAAACTAGATTTCTTTAAAGATCTGTTAAGACACTTAGCATCCTAGTATACCTGCATCTAGTAACCATAATAGCCACGAAATACCTATCAACTAATTCTTATATAAATATAAAAATGCTAAACTACTCGCAACATCTAGTTAATTCGCAAGATACATCCCTATCTCTTGGTCGTAATCTGCAAGTTAGATGGCAATTTTATACAGGCTGTTTTTATTGTGCATTTGCATCTAAATAGTGGCATTTATTGAGATAGAAAAGGTGGTCTAGTTCACTCTTGGCGTAAATAGTTTGTAATTCAGTTGTGTTAATTGATACTGTAAATAGAGGGGTAGTGAATGGGGCTTTTATCACCTTGTATGTTGATTAAAGTTTTTATAGAGATGGACAAGAGTAACGACACAGTTAGGCCTGTAGACGTGGTTTGAATCGCATCAACAGTATACAAGTTTCGTATGCAAAATCATCGTTTTACAACCATTACTCTTGAAAACTATATTATTAATTAATTAAAAAAAAAGTTCTTATTATAAAAAAAATTGTCTTCTTAATATCAATAGGTATCTGTTCATATCAGACATTTTGGTATTTTATACGTAACTTAAAAAGTTAATTTTAATTAATTAAAAATATTTGTAAATTTTAATCTAATTTAAATATCTGTAAATTTTATCCACATTTTTTTATTCGTCCATGTTTCTACTAATACGGCTTCGGTTGTAACATGATATGATATTTTTCTATTTATCTGGGCTCTACATTCTCAATTCCAAACACCCTGTAACTCCTTAATTAACTAAGTATCATTTATTCGTTATTAATAGTTCTCAGTAAACGTATTTAGCCGAGCCGATTACTGGGCGTCGATACAGATTACTAATTAACTGGTCATCTATATTACCGATCTATCGTGTGCCATTCAGACGATGAAGGAATCACGATTATTGCTGTGAATTATGATGTAGGTATTTTATACGTAAAAAATGGAGGCGGTTCTAAAATTCTCAAATTAGTTGTTCACTATATAATTAAGTATGAACATTTTTATTGAGTTATTTACTTATATTATATTTTGTCTCACAGTCTTAATTTGAAGTTTTTACAAAAAAATCATGTTTAATTTAATTGAAATAATTTAACAACATTTTAAAACACCTTACCTACGTGCATTCGTTCGTGCGTCGTCATTTTGGAGTAAACAACAAGTAAGTTGCAGTAAGTTCGTTCTGCTACGAGGCGAAAAAAATACCTAAACATTTCGTTGCATTTCGTGCGTCGGGTATTTATGAATAGCTTGAACAATTATTACCATAGATTGCAGAATCCCCTCGTGACTTACAACACGGACGATACAACTTATCTAAGAAACATTACAGAAGACAAAAGTCGATTGCGATAAATCACCGAAAACCGCATTAAATTCCAACAGGCCGTTTCAAAAATGAATGGCAGACAAACAACCTCATACAGCAAACGCATATCTATGAGGTACAAGGGTTCTGTTGTCGCGGGCATAAACAAGAACCATCAACACGAAGAAGGTGGATCTGACAATGTGATTATTGAGATACCTAATGCAATCATAAGTACATTTTCTTCACGGCTTTTCACTTAAAACAATGAAGAATCATCTTGACTTGATGAAATTCACACCAACTGGGACCACACTATTTCCATCACGCAAATTCTACCTATACACAACTACAAGACACAAGTAGCATACAAACTACATGTAATTTACTTTCATTGAGCTGCAAATCACCACCGGATCCATAAAAGTCCATCGACAGCACAAAGCGGCGCCCGGGGCATAGCCGTACTAACTATACTGTAATCCGTTACGATCAGAACACAATGTGGGTATGGAACACACTTGAATTACATTTAAAACAGTGATTTATCTTCGTAAATGCTTCTCTGACTCAAATCAAGCACACGTTTGCTCGATAGCAGGTAAACTATTCATAATATAAAATATAACTTTTTATTCTGAAAACTAACGTGAACTTGACTATTCATATTGTAAAAACGGGAATTTTCACGTACCGTACTATCGGTGAAGGCACCGACTAAGTTTCTAGTCTGCACTACCAATACACGACGATGCACGACACGAAGCGGAGGGAGAAAGTCGCGGTCATTCACCCTGATGAAGACTCTCGGAATGAGTCGAAACTAAGTCGGTGTCTTCAATGATAGTGCGGGACGTGAAAATTTTTACAATATGAAAATATAACTTCTTTTGGTATAATTATTTACTTATTTTTCTCTAAACATAGTTCACAGTTGTATAAATAATTGTTTTATTTACACAACTGTATACAATATGCAATAAATATGAAACAGTTAGGAATCTAAAGACACACGATCTATCTCAAGGATCTGAAGAGGCGCAAATATGGAAGTATAGATAGAGTTTACTTATTTGATCCTTCTGGGGTTGAGACTTAGGGTTCTAGGAGAACCTTATTAATTATTTCAGGTTGACGACTGGTCAAGTCGCCACTTGAGAGCTGGTTATTCATATTGTAAAAACGGGAATTTTCACGTACTGCACTATCGGTGAAGGCACCGACTAAGTTTCGACTCATTCCGAGAGTCTTCATCAGGGTGAGTGGTCGCGACTTCCTCCTTCCGCGTCGCGCCGTGCACTACTTATTACGGCGCGACATTACTTATTAGTAAAAATATCTCGAAATGTTAAGAATAATCTCCTAAGAACGTTTTGTTGTAGCTGCTTAAGGTACCTGCTTTTACTGCCCCGTTTTATAAATACATACCACCCTGTAAGCCATTATGTTAAAATTGTTAAGTCGATTGGCAATTGCTGCGAAAAAACATCATGATCTTCGTAGTAGGCATACCTGCCTGCTCTGTCGATGAATGCGATATCGATAACTAGCGCTAATTCGCAATAAAGAGTTGTGAATGAAGCTGCTTGTGCAATTTGCGGCGCCTGGCCGGAGCGTAATGACGGGCTATTGACAACTAGTGTTGGGCAATGATGGGAGTGTAATTATGCTTATCGATGTCATAGTCAAAGTCAATACGTTTTTATTCATTGAAATCACATGCATCATATAGAAACGTCAACTTAAAAACTATGTGATATTTTAAACATTTTAAAGTGAATTTATGCTGCGCAAGGAGCGCTTTGAGGTCTAGAAGAACTCAGCAAATAAACTTTTTATGATCCTCTTCAGCTTTAGTATGGTGACAATCTAACAAGGTGACTCATTTATTGAAAAAAGTATTAGTCAAGGAATTAAATAAGATGTTTTAACACGACTTCCGATCCGCAGGTCGTAGGTTCGATCGAACTCGGTCGTACCAATGGATTTTCCACACAAAAAAAGTTAGGTACTTACGCATCAACATGTGCTGAAAATGGCGAATAAAATCAACGTGAAGAATCCGGGCATGCCCTAGAACCAAAAATTCGAAGGCATGTGCCATCGGTCTGTTTTTCAATGAGCCGGGGTTATTAGGGTGATCTAGAATATGTATATGTACGAACCCGTATGGGTTATTCTACACATAACATGTAACAACGAAAAAAAAAATAAGATGGCCGAAAAACTATCGATGAAGTATTTTTACATCGATATTCAGCCATCCCAATCTCACCCTTAGGTGTAAATCAGCAAATTGATGTCTTGTCGTTTCACGTGGCAGCTTTGCTCCAAGTCGCCTCAGCTCCTAATAACGCACATCTTCCAAGTAAGTGAATAAAATTACTTTTTCGATTTAATTTCACAAGAGATTCTACGAATGTATAGGTAGGTACATAAGTAATGTCAGGTTTAAACTAGATTCCAGATGTCATTCACTGCTATGCCTTTTGAAACTAGTTTCAAAAGTCAATGACCATAATTTTCAGCGGGATATTTATTATAATTTGCAAGTTTATTTCCGGATATTTCGGCACAATTGTAGTGAAAAATATTTTCACTAGAATTTAATAACATACAAAAATATATTTTTTGCCGTTTTACACAGTTCATTGTTCAAATAGAAAAGTATTTGCTAGCTACTGGAATGTCATCGCTAGCTTTACTTATGAGCCCATCTCTCTCATCACCATTTATGAACAGTACAAATAGCACTGTTTCCTAAGTAGATTACATTCACGCGTGTCCTATATAAAGTTTATAGTTCAATTGTATGTTTTAATATGGATCCAGTCACATAGTAGCATAAGTATTTGTATCGTGTAGAGTCATTTGAATAAACCTATCAAACCTAGCACCTGGCAAGAAGCCTTCATAAAATTTAATATTCATAAATAACCCATATCCTACAGAGCCGTTAGGATACAAGTTAAAATAGCTTGACACTTATATTTCCCATATTCATAGATCACCGCGTTTAAATATGGCGCTTGTTTTGCGCGGGTAATAGGTCTCAGTCACGCACTGACCACACAAGCAGACGGACGTGCGTGAAACGACTGACCACTACTATTTATTTAATTGACAACTGACAAGGAAAGAGCGCGGCTGTTTTAGTTATCGGTTAGTGAAATGAACAGTTTAAAGAGCCTGGCCGCAAAAAAATATGTTCAGTTGTAAAAAAAAGCAGGCAGTACATGGAATCCTTCCACCATACTTGTTCTCACAAATTGGTCACAAACCCTTTTACAAGGCATACCTGGTCAGATCTCTGACCTAACGCAGGGTGAGCAAGAAGCTGGTGACAAGTCGAAAAAGAAAAGTCAGTGCTCAGGCATATAGCTATATCATTGTTTAAAAATGTTGATCGAACAATGACATTCAATTCCTTTTGAAGACTGCTTCGAATAGATTAAAGAAATCAAATACATCCCTGCGGGATAAAAGCTCTATAAAGATATCAAATTATCTTGTCATAGCATCAACTTAGGGTACAACACATTAAAATTCTTAACGGTAGTGTTATCTGTAGTCACCTTTTCACCTTGGAACTTTTATCATCAGTGACGTAACATTGCTGTCTCTTTCTTTTTATTGTTTATTTTAAATGATATCTTCACCGTAGATTAGCTGTAATATTATACAGTTAGTGATATATGTTACGCCTGAGGCTTAAATTAGAATGCAATAGCCAAAAGCTGGGGTATAACAAGCATATAGTGTCAAAACAAACAAACGAAATTAATAGCTCAATCAAGTAGAAAACAAAAATAACGATAAATAAAAAAATCATGTAATTATTTATTGATTACGAGAAAAAGTTGTGGCTAATTAAGTCAATACTAACAACAACTAAGTTGATTTAATAGTTAAGTTAACAGCTAAGTTGATATACACCGTAACAACTAAGGGTCTGGAAAAAAGTGTGAGAAAACTAAATCTTGTACACTATGCTGTTTGCCACAAGTCTTAGTGTTAGCCATTATGGAGGAATTTCTTCTCAAGATGGAGCGTCAATTTGGGTTTATTTAAGGTCAATGTATCTTTTTACCTTCTAAGACTAGGATTTCCAGCCCGTATTTCTGCGAAAATATATCGAAAAGACCAAAAATTGTCTTTACTTATTGAGCAACCATCGGAATATAGCCTAAGGGGTTCGCTTTTTTACCTAATCTGCGGCTAATGGGAGGCTTTACAGTCAGCAACAAAATATATCAACTATTTGAGTTTTAAGATACTCTTTTTCTTCGGGTTTGACAAGGAAATGCAGCTTAATATTTTGCACTGAAGTGCTGGATGACTTCGATGGCGCGGTGAACAAGTAGACTGGCTGTGACGCAAGAGGTGTTGGGGTGCGGGTTGATTCTCGCTGCGGGACTAATGTTTGTATGGTCTGCCACGGTACTCGTGGTTCCTGATACCCACGAAGCTAGCGTATCTTAGTGAGATATGGTCAGGACTATGTACAATGTAGAAGACCTCTGTGGTGCAGTGGGCGAAGGCCCGCCTGAGACGCAGGAGGTTGCGGGTTCGATTCCCGCCGGGGGACAAATATTTATATGATCTACAAATGTTTGTCTCGGGTCTGGGTGGTTTCTATGTATAATATGTATGTATTTACAAAAAAAATGTATCTATGAAGTATATCAGTCATGTAGTTCCCATAATACAAGCTCTTCTTAGTTTGGGGCTAGATGATGGTGTGTAAAAATGTCCAGCATTGTTTATTTATTTATTATTTTTGTTTATTTATCCACTCCTGTCGCTGACTGTACCTATGCCTTAAGTACTAGTCTTTTAAAGTAACATTTGTATGTTATTTATTTATCACTTAAAAGTTAAAGAGGTAAGCATTAACAAGAATCATGTCAGCACATCGTGAACTACGATCATAAAAATATGATACCTACGTTCACATAATTGTCAATGTAATGAAATTATAAGATAAAATCCGAAACACAGCCGAGGCATAAATAATAATTATGGAGAAAGTAGGAGCTGTCAAAACTGGGCCGGTTCGGACCACCGATTAGATATGGAGTGAAAATATTTGGGCAGGTTGGGACATCCGTGTCACAGGGATACAGGTAATGAGTTATGACAAATCTGGGAACGTTGCTACTTTAAAATAATTAGAGAACTTTACGGAAGGAAAGATAAACTTCTAATTAAATCGATATAATAGAATAATACAGCTACTTTAACGGTAAAAATCAATTATGCCTTAGAAAAGTTGTTTACTATTTGATCAAGAGCCTCTTGATTTAGAAATCTCGATTTTTTGATACTTATAAGTAGTACATATAAGTATCAAAAAATATGTCCTTTTATTTAAAAAAATACGCTACATACTTGTGTCATTTAAATGAATAAATAAATAATGCTGGACATTTTTCACACAGCATCATCTAGCCCCAAATAAGCAGAGCTTGTATTATGGGAACTACATGACTGATAAACGATTTTATATTCTCAATTTATTAAGTACCATTTTCTGCCCACAGCTTCACCGTGGTACCCGTATAAAGTGTAGCCTCTATGTGTTATTCTTGGTCATGAACAATATTAACTCAAAATTTCTTCCAAATCATTGACGACCTCTGTAGCACAGTGGGCGAAGGCCCGCCTGAGATGCAGAAGGTTGCGTGTTCGATTCCCGCTGCGGGACTTTCGCATTTTTATCAGTAACAGTACTTATTAATAGGTGATACCTATATCAAGATTATGCGCTTCATGGTATTGCAAAGTTATTGGAACACTAACCGACAACACTAATATTCGATCTTTTGGTTTTAGGACATACCAGTTTTGTCACGATGTTTTTCTTTACCGTTTCAAGCATTTTTTCGAATGGGAAAATCCATTAGTGCACGGCTGGGTTCGAAGTCGGGGTTCTACCCACTAGGCCATCACAGCTTTCAAAACAGTAGAAATTGTAATCTTTTAATAAAGCTCCATCGATATATTAATACATTAAGTACTCATATATCAATTAGTCCACTACTGCTAATGACTATTAATAATAGCTTGAACTTAGAATATATCTGTGGTGCAGTGGGCGAAGGCCCGCCTGAGACGCAGAAGGTTGTTCGATTCCCGCCGCGAACAGATGTTTGAATGATCTGTAAATATTTGTCTCGGGTCTGGGTGTTTTCTATGCATAATATGTATGTATTTACAAAAAAAATTATATATGTAGTATATCAGTCATGTAGTTCCCATAATACAAGCTCTGCTTAGTTTGGGGCTAGTTGATCCTGTGCGAAAATATCTAGCATTATAGGTTATTATTATAATTTATTATTAATGAATGAAAAGATGGCGTAATCTTTCGTTCTGAAATAAAAGATGTAAGAGATGAAAAAAACGAGATCGTCTCAATCAAGTCCAGGTTAATAAATAATGTAAAGGTGTAATAAATCAATAAATTTGCCACAGCTATTCAGGAAGCCTAGTTAATAAAATGTTAAACTAATATTTTTATAGATAACCTAAAAAATCTAGCACATAATTAAATTCTGGTTCAGCACTCAGAGCTAGACTATAAAATTTACGATACCAAGTATTCGAAAACACTTAAATGTAAATGTATTTAGTTTTATTGTCCGTGAAGTGTGTTTTGTTTTTTATACAAGCCTCGAATTTTCCATTTAAATAAACAGAGAGGAGGGGAAGGCAAAGACAACGGATTTCCAATTGCTACGATCCTAGCTTACCTCATTTACTCTCATCACTTTTTTTTGCAAGCTCGTCGGTTTAGGGTACTCTTTCCTTCCAAACTGTGCAATTCACTCTCCTTTATACATGTTCTTTCAATCCTTTCTACATGCCCAAACCAACTTAGCATCAGTCGCTCTCTCCTGGTCTTGCCATTATATCTTCTTTCCTTTTCTCTTTACAACGCTCTATTCCTCCTCAGTTTATCTCTTGAAATCATACTACACGTACTTCTCAAGGCTCACAGGCCATAAATTACCACGTGCGTAATAACAATACTGGCAACTATTATTATTTATTTATTATCATTGAATTAAAAATATCATGCATGGTCGTGACACCTTACGATATCTGCGCTGACAGAAAAAAATGGCAATTTTCTCTCTCAAAACAAAAAAACAGTTTGTAGTTTACAGCAGTGATAAAACAATACAAGTGTCGGCGTCGTTGTCGTGGGTCATTCCCACCAATGCCAAATCTATTATTCTTCAAATTATAAATTCCATACGTGGGTTCCCAAGCAATCCCATGCTATTTTTAATATGAAAATAAAGTAGTTTTCTTTCCCAGTCAAAGCCACTAGTTTTAGGTAGGTTGGTAGGTACAGTTAACAGAAAAAGCTTAAGACTATATTTCGTTTTCCTACCATTGTACGAGTAGGTATTATTTACAGTGGAATCCGAGTTTCTGCTAAAATATTTTTTTTTTCTAAGATATTTTACGTAAAATTATATTAAACCTACTGACCTTAGTAAAATATTCTTAAAGGACAGGTTATTTATAAAGTAAAATAATAACAGCGTATTTATTTGGAACATTTCTATTGACTCTACCGAAGTATTCATCGAACAATGACCAGCGCCTTATGCAAAAATAATTGATAATGCATCTCTTAAATTCCCGTAGAGCACGTGACGTAACAGAATATCATATAGTACTAATAGTGCAGGTCCCGAGGTCGACGATCGGCCTTGTTCGGAGATTTTCGCGTTCTGCGGCGTGACGTCAGCAGACCGACAACGTGCTCACGCGCACGTATCGCAGCATCTAGTGACGTGAAAGCAAATATCGATAGAATGGAAACTCACATTTCTATTTTAGCCGACATTTCTGCACAAATAAATGACTTTATGGGCTTAAAATATGCCCATAAAGTAATTTATTTACTTCCGTTATTTACACACTTATTCTGGTTGTAAATATGATAATTACTAGCCTCTGCCTATGTGTTATTCTGATGTACAAGCTATATTACTGTAAAGTTTCATCAAAATACGTTCAGTAGTTTTTGCGTGAAAGAGGAACATACACCCATGCTCTGTTACGACATTCGCGTATTTTAGGAGTAAAATCCAATTTTACGTCAAAAAAGCTTTTCTTTGGAATGTATTTCCTAGTTTGAAGTTAAATATGTAGAATATTATAAAATGAAAAAGTTGAAAGATTAAATATCCTTATATAACATGTACTATTTTCCAAACATTTATATTGACTCTACTCAGAGAAGAATTCATCCAAAGATGACTTCGCCAATTGTGGACCGATTTTAATGATTATTTTTTTAATTGGTAGGGAACCCTTCAACTGTGAAGTATGCTCTTTGATAATGATGATGATGAATCATAACTCGCGCTGAAAAACTTGAGTAATTTGTGAGCCACCATACCAAAACATAAAAGTGAGGTTAAGTCAAATGTACAAACACACTCATGACTGCAATCTTCATAATAGACATCCTTAAATCCAGTACGCTTATCCTTATTAGTCAGAGGCAAGTTCAAACATTATATTTGGCACATGCCAACGTTTTCCAGAGCAGTTAGCATTCCACGTGACATTGTTTCCTACACCACTGTTTTGAGCAAGTGTTAATGCGCACTTATATTGAGGTTGAGTCAAGTCGCATAAATCTCGAGTCAGTGTTATTACCCGCGACGTAAGTAGTCTGTATATGCCTTTACCTTATGAGTTTTGTTTATTTGTCTAGCAACAGGCATTTCCGAAACAACTTGCCCGACTGAAATGCTGCTTTATGCAATAGATTTGTATGACTGAAAGGATGGTAACGTCGAGGCTTTGAAACAAAAAAAAATTACTTGTTTGAATTATTTTCAAATACGAAAGAGTTTTTATTTTAAGAAAACAATTTCTTTTCGTAATTCGTCTACCTGTAATTCTATTAAGGTAAAACAGTCTTATTAGGTACATAGATATACATGTTACTTTTTTTTTAATGAATTTGTATTATTCTGTTTAATAAATAAATGTTCTTATTCGTATATATCAACATAATTCATAATCGACGGCTCGTTATCCGTCAAACTAATAAACATACGACCTTTTGCGTCCAATTATGTAATGGAACTTTATGATTCTATGCAAATTGCTCAGGCGCCTTTTCTATTTGTTTATTTATGTATGAGTTTATTGAAAACAATACTGTATGGTCATTTACTAGCGCAATAACTGTTCTCAGAATTCAGATATAAATAGAATAAGTACAAAAGTTAGGTATATGCAAGTAAATGGTCGCTTTCATAATATTTTTTGTTTAAATCTTAATTTTTATTATCTTTCAAGAAATAAGAAGTTACTTAATGTACAATTTTTGTTTGTATCATTGCGCAAATTTTTTTGGTTGGTTTTGTTGTAAAAAATATGGTTAGACTTGAACAACCGCCTACGTCGTTTACAAGTTCATAAGAAAAAAAAATAGTTTCCATCTTTTGTCTATGCCTTCCACCTTTTTATATTGAAGCTAGTTTTACAGCCTTCACATTACCATTGAATAATAGCGGCCTATTGTCACCGGTTACTAAATCATCTCACAGTGATATCATCTGTTCAAATACGGACAAACCAAATAATTCACAAGATAAGCCTTCCAGAAGGTCTGGTGGGCGAATAGCTCAAACTATCGTCTCAAGGTTGTTTCTATGTAGATAATTCTTTAATGAGATCAAGGAAATAACGTAAAGATAAAGATAAGTACTAGGAATTTGATTTCAATATGACATGGCCGCTTTCATCAGCCCATAAGATGGAGGGACCCTTCCTACATAGCCTTGTCCGGTTCATGTCAGTTATTCTAGAGCGGAGAACCTTTTTTCTAGAGCGATTGTCGGTTCTGCCGAGTTGAAGGTGAAATTGCCTCTTCAACTGATTGATTTACGAAAAGTACAAGTAATAAAATATTCATGACGACCTCTGTGGCGGAGTGGGTGAAGGCCCTCTTCAGACACAGAAGGTTGCGGGTTCGATTCCCGCCGCGAAATAAATGTTTGTATAATCTTCAAATATTTGTCTCGGGTCTGGGTGTTTTACATGTATAAATATGAATGTATTTAAAAAAAAAAGTATATTAGTAGTATATCAGTCATGTCGTCCTATAATACAAGCTCTGCTTAGTTTGGGGATAGATGATGCTGTGTTATAAATGTCCAGCATTATTTATTACTAGCTTTTCCCCACGGCTTCGCCCGCGTGGTACCTGATATAAAGTAGCTATGTGTTATTCTGATGTATAAGCCATATTACTGTAAAGTTTCATGAAAATCCGTTCAGTAATTTTTGCGTGAAACAGTAACAAACATCCATCCTCACAAACTTTCACGTTTATAATATTAGTAGGATAGGATAGGATATTAGCTTAAATTAGCTTCATTTGTAACTAACTAACTAAATAACAATTAAATCAATTTTAACCTAGTTCTAATTGTCGTATCGAAATGAATCTTTGTATGTATATGTGGTTCGGATGACAATACTGATGATGGAGCCAGGAGGTGGATAGTGGAAATCTTTAGTGGCTACTAGTAAACTCCTCCAGTTTGGACTCATATGCTTCGTTTTGTCGAGTCTTATAGATTGGGCTTGGTAACGAGGGTCTGATGATGGAGCCAGGAGGTGGATAGTGGAATTCTTTATAATATTTTTTAGTGCGTGATAAAAGCGTGTTTTTTTTAACCACACATTTTATTACTGATAGTGCACGCAAGTAAGAGATGGCAAGAGTTTTACTCCTATCAAATTAGTTTACGCGTCACACTTTTTCGTGTTTAATGTCTTGTTTTGAAATCATGATTGAACTTGTATCGAAAACTTAAGTCTGATTAATTTGACAGCATTAAAATTGTTGCTATTTCTTTTATTTGTTACTGTTTGTAAAAGAGCGCGTTTGATGAAATTAAGTTGGTGTACAAGAGAATCGACGCAACGGACACAGTGACTTGGCAACCACAGTCGTGATCTGACTTTGAACCACAGAATCATCTAAGCTATGAACCGTGGCGTCTGACTCGACGCGAATCGCGATTTCTTGGGAAAATCAAAACGGGGACAGATTTTAACTATGGCGATTTTAGCCTGTACTGATTCCGGGACTGGGTAGAGATCAAAATGTCTATACGGACCGGCTGTCTATGTGGCAAAAAGTATGAACGTCAAAATGCCCCAGTGTCAAATGTACATATCATCATGGTCACAATGTTTTAGTGACAAATGGCACACATCTCAAAATGCAAGTACAACAAAAGGTGTGATAGACAAAATGCTCGATTGATATAACGTGCAAACGACGACCTCTGTGGCGCAGTGGGCGAAGGCCCGCCTGAGACGCAGAGGGTTACGGGTTCAATTCTCGCCACGGGACAAATGTTTCTATCAGCAAGTATTTGTCTCAGGTCTGGGTGTTTTCTATGTATATTATGTATGTATTTACAAAAAAAAGGATATATAAGTAGTATATCAGTTATGTAGTTCCCATAGTACAAGCTCTGCTTAGTTTGGGGCTAGATGATGCTGTGTGAAAAATGACCAGCATTATTTATTTATATGTCTACATGAATAACTGTTAAAAAGGTCAATGTTCTTGTTGTGCTATGGTAAATTATGAATAATTAAACATCATAAATTCAATGGTAGTGGATCCACAAGTGTGTTCATATAAGTATGACAGTAGATCAAACCATCGATTAACTTTAATCGCAGAAAGAGTTTATCGTCTCGAAGGCGCGAGTATATTGAAAGGATACTAACTTCATGTATGGTAGGGTATGTATACGATATCCGCATGTACAATGGTGAAAATCGCCTCGCCTTTTAGTGACGTCGTTGAGATTCACAAAATACCAATCGGTTTACAAAAACACAGTTTTAAAATAACTTTTATAGTATTTATTAAATTAAACAGTTGTTAAATTAGATATCTTAGTGGGTATTTTAAAATCCATTTCAATGTCTTGATGCTTTGATCTTACAATGGACTTTTATTGTCCTTTTCAAGTCGTAAAACTAATGGAATTCAAAATAAAAACTACTTACTTAATCTTTGCCTTGAAAAAAATTTGTGTTGAATTTTGAACTATATAAGTAAGTAGATCAAGATTCAACACAAATTTTTGTTTAAGAATTAATATTTTGCACGTGGAATGTTGTCATGTGGAATGCATAATGTGGGCATGTGCCAAATGTAATGTTTAGATCCCTCTGAATACCCCGTTTTTGGTGTTCTCACGGATCTGAGTATTTACTGTACAATGTAGAATCTGAAGATATCAATCATATCAATTTTTAATGAATCTTCATGTGGGGCATAAATATTAAAAACGTGGCATGGTTCTTTTACTTCTATGTACTACTTGTGGAATGCCCCGCGATTTCATCTGCATTTAGTTTTTCCATTCATCTTCCCGCTGCACCCTCTAGGAGTGGAATTTTGGGAAATCCTGTCTTAGTGCACCCTTTTACATAGGAACATATCCTCAAAATGTCAGTCTCTGGGACTTGTACGGTTTAGGCTGTGCGTTGATTGTCAGTCAGTAAGTCAGACAGTGGGTCACGCAACAATTTTACGTATCGATGATGATGATTTCAATTCGGAAAATAAGTTTTCAATGCAAACTGTCAAATTCGGAAAGATTTGTCAATATTTCATCGATAAAGCCCCGGCATTTATATCGAATCGTCAAGTCACTATGTCACTTTGATAACAAAATAGCAGGTCAAGGATACATTTTTTAAACTTTTCCCTAATAGAACAATGAACCCAATGTTGTGCAACAGATAAGTTATTGCAATGATAAGTATGTCGAGGCGCAAGTACTCGGGGCGTAAGTTCAAACCAGACAATAACCACTCTTGCGACTAAAACGCTGCTTAAGATTTAAGTAGATGTAAGTGATGGTTCTGATGTCCTACTTATATTATAAACGCGTAAGTTTGTGAGGATAGATGTTTGTTACTCTTTCACGCAAAACTACTTAACGGATTTTGATGAAACTTTACAGTAATATAGCTTATATACGAGTACATCAGAATAACATAGGCTACTTTTTACTACTTAAAGTACTTATTACTTTTCCAGGTACTACGCGGGCGAAGCCGTGGGCAGAAGCTAGTTATTTTAAAAAATTTCACGTCATGAGTAGATTTTAACGTGTAATTTGTACTAGGGAACAGGCCAGGCGGATTCACACGCAATAAAATAAAAAAAAAATGTATTTTTTCTAAAGTTCGAATTTATTTCATAGCGATCGACTAGACTGGTCGAAGCGACGCGTGACTAGAGAGCTGGCTCTTATTTGAATGTTTACTTTGTATGTACAAATTTTATAAGTACCTTAGGAAAGCAGCCTATAACATAGGTGAAAATTCAAAAAACCCTTACTGAAATTTGATTCCACTTTAACTTGTTTTTTTTTTCAACTATGATTATAACATTGTTAATATATTATTGTTTTATACTCACCATGTTGTTTACAAAATTTTTACCATAGAGAACCAATTTACACATTTTTAACAGGCCTCATTCGCGTAGTTCGCGTACCGTTTTAACTTGATTCTATATTTTTATTGTGACGGATAAAGTTTTAGATAAATGTCGTACATTTTTGAGCTGCCAATAATTACCCTACATATAATATGTATTGAAAGTTGAAAGAGGCAAGTTGAAAATGAAAATAAACTTCTTCTGTACCCTCTGTGATTCTGTCAGTATCATGAGATGCTGACAGGATCACAATTACATCACAATTTTGTTTGGGGACTGTGAGGTCCAATAATTATGTTCATTGGCCAATAGAGAAAAGTTTATTAACTATTTAATTAAAAGTTATACATTTATTAAGACGCCTACGACCTGAGTCTATAAAAGTTAAGAGCAAAATAAATTAAAATGCGTGGACACGATCATTTGTTTTATTGTTAATTAGCTCCTGCCCTCGGCTTCGCCTGCGTGGTACCACATGGGCACAAATAACATATAAGATGTGTTAGATCTTATGTGTTATTTGTGCTCGATAAAATGAAAAAAAAAACATTATTATTTGTTCAGCCATGACAGATCAGTAATGTAGTTCCCATAATACAAGATCTGCTTTGTTTGGGTCTAATTAGATGACGCTGTGTGAAAAATTACCAGCCTTTTTTATTTCTGATCAAAGCGACGCGTGACTTGAGATCTGGGTTAACGCATTGCCATTCAACTTGCCAATGCAGCAGCATTCAACAGACACATACATAGTCCTCACCCCACACTAGGAATCTTTGTATCGTATCAAGAACTATGAGTAACGTGGTACCACAACACCCATACCCTAAGAAATATCTATAGAACATGCAAAAATTTGTCCCGGAAAACGAACCTGCACCCAATGCGTCGCAGCCAGTTTCTCTTTCAATACTTCTATTTTATAAGCTGCACGTATTATAATATCTGTGGCTGCACTTCTATGTTAACACCCGTCCGGCGATAGTTCGATAAACATCGAATGTCGTGTATCGGAGACAATAAAATCTTTACGTTCTTATGTTACATACATTCTGTACCTTATTTCCCTTACCTACCTTATGTACCTTATTTACTTTCTTTTACATTTCTCTCAAACTCAGACTACCATTAACACACTCTCCACTGAAAACAGGATTAGGACGATACCTACATACGTATCCTGTATATAATTTAAAATCTAATGGCCACTGGACTCGCATTGCACAGACCACAGACAAACAAATTCCTAATTTCTTTCGGAACTTCCCTCTTATTTATATTTAAATTATAATATTACATTCATAATATATTTATCTATTGTACATAATACGTATTTTATCTATTATCTATCTACTTAGTCCTACCTTTTTACGTTTGCTCCCCGTTGTTCGTGACATCACGATCGATGGCCCTGTCTGAAAATCAGCGCTGCACCTTTCTTAGGTTTGGTGCAGCATAATGCTGAGATAGGGACCTTTTGACCCCACACAACACATATATTTTTATTTTATTTTTGTAGTATTTTAATGAAACTTTCTGTGTTTGTAGTTATTTGTTTTGTATTTTGTCACCTGTTGTGTTGTGTTTGTGTTTAATAAATGTATTTTCTTTCTTTCTTTCTTTCTACCTATTTCACTAACTTAGCATTGATTTCTCTATTTAAATAGACCTTATATTATATTTCGATCTTGGACTCACTTTGTAACGGCTGACGCAGTGTAGGAAAGGTATACCGATGACATTTTAAAGGTTGCGGTAAGTAAGTGGCTTGAGGTGACTCTAGATAGTTCGTCATGGCATTCTTTGGGGGAAGCCTAAGTCTAGAAGTAGACTTCTGATGACCTCTGTGGCACAGTGGGCGAAGGCTTGCTTGAGACGCAGAAGGTTGCGGGTTCGATTCCCGCTGCGGAACAAATGTTTGTATCTGCAAATATTTGTCTTGGGATCTGGATGTTTTCTATGTATACTATGTATTTATTTACAAAAAAAGTATATAAGTAGTATATCAGTCATGTAGTTCCCATAACACAAGCTCTACTTACTTTGGGGCTAGATGATGCTATTTGAAAATGTCCAGCATTATTTATTTATTTATTTTAAGTCGAATAACCGTCGGCTATTCCGCCGATTATTCTATTTGCTCGGTCAGATGATTCCGAAACGGCCTTAATCGAAATATCTGAGATAAAAGATTCGTTGGAAAATAGTAATGAAATCATCGCATTAATTTAAGAGCTTCTCGGTCGGAACAACTTAATTAAAAGTAAGTATTCACATCAATAAGTTTTAATAGTTTGTTAATGAACTTGTTAAGAGCCGTGAACGGATTCTGTTTGTGATTTTATTTACGGGAGAATTTTGTAACTTAAGCCTAACAGTTTTTACCCGATATGACAGGAGCTCGTATATGCATTTACCCATGAGACGTGGTGTGGTAGTTGTTTGACGTGTTTGTTGTCTGTTACCCTTTCGTCGCGAAACGGCTTTAAGGATTATAATGTGGTTTTTTGCAATCGGTTTGTTTCTCTTCATGAAGATATAGATTTTATCGCTACAAGGTACGCTGGATTCGATAATAGATAGACACGTCAGGGTTTTTTTATCATTTGAGTCGTATATATTTATTATACGTTTTATATGTTTTAATTCGTTTAAAACTAATCCAGTTATAAGAATTGAAAAACAACGCAGATAAATTTAGATTAGAAAGTATAATGTAAATAAATCGGGAGCGCTGAATAATTAAAGCAAGAGTTTAAAATATAATCAAAAAAGGGTAGAATTTATCTGCATATTTTAAGATACTAATGAATATCTACACCAACCTTAATAAGCAAAGACTTGTCGCAGTGGTAGATTTCTATGAAAATAATGAAAGTAGCATATGGTAATTTTTCTTCTTCATCCTTTTAGGCTATTCTAGTTAGACAACAACCACTTTCTGGTGGCGTTAACGCCTGCGGAAAAAGGTTGAATTGTACGGAAATGAAATTAACTTTTGAGATACCACGTGACTGCTACCAACTTTTCCTTGACAAAGTTGCGTTAGCGTGAAAGGAAAACTAACTTGACCCAAAAGTCGAAATACCAGACCGTCTTACCGTACTTACACATACTAAGTGTTCGTTATTAAAGGGGAAGCTAAATTTTGTATTATAAATCTGTTAAGAGCCGTCGCATTCCAATTATCATAAAGTTGATGCGCAGTTGACAGACTGTCAGACCAAGCTAATCTGACAGTCGGCCCCACGCAGAGGGCGCTTGCTAAGCTGTCAAATTGACGTTTCCCCTCACAGTTGCTTAATTTATGATTGTTTTTATTAAGAAATCCGTGTCGGTATTTTAGTAATCTTTGGAAGAAAAATCGGGAAAATGTTGTCATTGTATAAAATAATAGATATTACTGTTTTTGTAAATTCAAATTATGTACTTCTATTGGATTAAATAATTACATTATGATGATAAATTTTGCTGCATTTTCCAAAGCTTGATTATATTGGACAGGCCTAACATTGTCGCCGTCCTGTACTTATATACTGATAAAAAGGGATGGCGAACACATTTGTGCCTGCCAGTACTTTTCATAAGAAATTGCTTCGGATAAAATTGATCGTACCTAAGCCAAATCGGGGGAGAACGGATCGGGTGAATACGGGACTGGGGGACAACGGATCGAACCCGATATTTTGAGGAGCAGTCAAAATTAGTTTAGCTTTAAAAGTCCAACTCTTTTTCTTTCTATTTTTAGGAAAAACATATAACATAACCTATATATATTTCATAACTTGAACCTATATAAAAATATAGGTTCATGTTGTTCATTTAAGATTTATACAGTGTTAAACATATCATAACGATTTATAAGATTGTACCTACATGCATAATTGTTTAAGTTGTACATGTACATGTAAATAAATAATGCTGGACATTTTTCACACAGCATCATCTAGCCCCAAACTAAGCAGAGCTTGTATTATGGGAACTATATGACTGATATACTACTTATATACTTTTTTTTTCTAAATACATACATATCATACCCAGACCCGAGACAAATATTTGCAAATCTTACAAACGTTTGTCCCGTGACAGGAATCGAACCTTCTGCGTCTTAGGTGGACCTTCGCCCACTGCGCCACAGAGGTCGTCAATGTATTATGTAATGTATTATGTTGTAGTATTTTCAATAAATCAATAAATAATTTCAAATTAAAAAACTCAGTGCCAATGCGTAGATAATTATATTTCTTACCGATTGGCAACCACAAAAATTTCTGCGGTGCATTAAAAATAAAAATTGAACATAAATCTGACAGCTTGAGATCTTTTTGATTAATTTTTATTGAACCGCCTTAAGTGGTATTGAAATTATTGGCGCAATAAATATATCCGCAGATGCATTGATTGCTTAATTTTATTTGACGTTTGTTGGTATTTAAATCAGATTAAAATTTACTGCTCATATAATAATTCACTACAATCCTATGTTTTTTAAGTTTTTTACCAATACCTAAGTAATTTGATGATCGTAGTACCTGGATAAAAAGTAACCTATGTGTTTATACTAACTTAGTCACCGATTCAAAATTTCATCCTTATCGGTAAAGCCAGTACGGAGATTTTATTAGTAAACATACATCTATATGATTAGACATCCATACTTTCTCATTTTTAATATTAAGTAGTAATAGTAGGATAGGAAAAAGGATGAACTGTGAAGGTAAAATATTTAAGAGAACAAGTACGTTTTCTGAATCTTGACTCAGCTAGCTGTTTTTACGGGGCTGAAATTTGGGTGTGTTTAATTTACGAAAACGATGACATACTAGCTTCTGCTCACGGCTTCGCCCGCGTGGTACCAGGATAAAAAGTAGCCTATGTGTTATTCTGATGTATAAGCTATATTACTGTAAAGTTTCATCAAAATCAGTTCAGTAGTTTTTGCGTGTAAGAGTAACAAACATCCATCCTCACAAACTTACACGTTTATCATATTTGTAGGATAGGATTATTTAAAACTTTCTTCAACACAAATTTCGTTTTATTCAATGTAAAATAAGCAGTTCGTTTTCACACCGAATTGCTTATTGTAAATTCATTTTTTTTGTCAATTTTGTATGAGTGTTGAAAAACAATTATGGACGAGAGAAGAAAATTATGATTTATGCTTTTTTGATGGGTAAAGACATTCAACCAAAACAATACATGGCCTTGAAAGAGTGCCACTGCGAATAGTCTTGAATCAACATCCCGCAATGTTAGAACAAATCTTTTTAATCTACAAACAAATCACCGAAAAATGTTCGCATTGTCATTTTGATAAATATCATTTAATAATGATTGACACATTGCCACTGATTATCTATACTAATATTATAAAGAGGAAAGATTTTTTTGTTTGTTTGTTTGTATCGAATAGGCTCCGAAAGTATTGAACCGATTTTAACAATTTTTTCACCAATAGGTAGAAAGCTAAATTATCAGAAAGTAACATAGGCTATAATAAATTTTCAAAAATAATAGAAATCCTTAAGATTAAATTGCAATAATGTAACCCAAAGTAGCAAAATTTTGCTTATAAAATGTATTATTTGGCGTGCCCTGAGAACACTATTGATGATACATAAAAATGATGTACTACATGGTTAAAGTACTCATGATTAAATTACCTACAAAAAAGTCCGCGAGGGAATATATTTTACTATCATAGTTAAGTCACAGTAGCAGCTTTTGTGTTCTACAATTTAATTAGATATTCGATATTCCCACGGAATCGAAACTTACGCGGGTGAGACCGCGGGGCGCAGCTAGTGGCTCAATAAAAACATAAATCAATGATTAAGACTCATTTGATTGACTTATTCCGTGGCTGTTTTAAATCCGGTTGCAATTATTTTAAAGGCTGTCCACCAATTGCAGCACACGTCAAAGTGAAAATCCATAGATTGTTATTAATTGAAATCACAAGGTTCACTAGATTTTATCTGGTATATGACAGCAAAGCAATATGGTAAATTATCACAGATTGATTATTTATCATATTGCTGGTAAATTGTTAATGTTATAATCACAGATGTTAAGTCTTTTTAATTACCTATGTAAAGTTTAACTTTAATTGTGTAAGTGTAATAATAATAATATAATAATAACACTTTATTGTACTCCACATGGTAATAAAATAAAAAAACGGAATATAACTAAAAGTACAATGGGCGGTCTTATCGCTTAATAGCGATTTCTTCCAGACAACCTTGTTGGTAGAGAGCTTCCAGACTCGTATAATTCTATACTAAAAACTAAGACTAAGGTTGTGTAATAAGCCGTGCCGCTAACAGCGAAGCTGCCCAGTTTGTCTGTCCACTATCCCCCGAACTAGTGTGAAAACTGTATCTCGGAGGCGAGAGTAGTTCGAGACAATCACAAACCGGTGTAATATTGTCCTCCGATAAACTTGCCACCATTTTTATATGATAGGTAATACTAATACAACAAACACCTGTAAAAAAATAGGCTAAGGAAGGTAATAAGCCATTGCCAATTCTGTTTTGTGTATGTATATCTATGGTATTACTTGTTCAAGCTATCTATACATACTCAACGCACGAAATGCGAAGGTTTAGCTATTTTTTTCGCCGCGTAGCAGAACATACGTACTGCGACTTACTTGGTTGTTTACTCCAAAATGACGACGGCGACGCACGAACTGCAACTAATCCAAATATCAACCTCGGCGAGACTCAAACGCGTGATCTCCCCATTGGTGCACGGGTGCTATACCAACTGAACCACGAGATCTTTACCAATCCTGGATGTTCCGGCTCGAAGTGCCGAATCACCTTGACATCATAAGCTTAAGTGTGGGTTAACACTTGAAAAACTAAGTCGACGACCTACATGGAATCGTTAGATAACCGACTATTTATTTATTTATTATTAGTAATTATGACGGATTACCCAATTAATTTAATTATACATAGATAACAAGTCAAATTAAATAGACTAGAAAGTTTCCTTCGGTTTGTATCATTTCTAGCACAAAGGGAAGGCTTTAAAATAAATAAAGTTTAAGAAATCTGTATGTACCTAAGTTAAAGTGTCTCTTTTAAGTTAAGTCTAAGAGGACTTAACTTAAAAGCCTCACAGGTATAAAAAAGATTTTATACCTGTGAGGTTGGCAGGTAGAAAATGCTTTTAGCATTATGCCCACCTTTTGTACCCTTTTTTTTGCAATAAAGAATTTAATAAATAAATAAATCAAAGTGTGAAAGTGGACCTAAATGGAGTAAAAGAAGTAAGAAATAGCATTGAGACTTTTCATTCGTTGTCTAAGGGTCGGCAACACGCGATTGATACATATGGAGTCGCAATCGTCCATAGGTTACGGTAACCGCTAACTCTTGTTTGCCACTTTAGTTGTATAAAAACTAAAGTAGTCGTGAAAATGGGCTCGTTAGATGACCAACTAGAAGGTAACCCCTGCATAAAGTGTGGAGCTAAGTCGATTACTTTATAACGTGCCATTCTTTAGAACAGAGGGTAAGTACTGAGAGTCACTGTAGTAAATTAACATTTCATAGGACCACGGATCATCACCTACACTGAAAAAAAAAACAACGGAACACAAAAAAATATTTACTTTTTTGTAGTCGGTTAGAAACAATTGTCAAAAGAGAACCTTTTAATTCAACACATACCACATTTTACTACATTTACAAAATTAACCGCCTAAACTTTTTACTCACTAGGTTTATATCATATTTAAAATTACACATTTTATCGACACTATCTTGTAAAGCTTCTTAATAAATACTTATATCGCGGGTTACATCTTAATAAATTAAGATTTCTTTCTATAGATAGGTACAGTCGCCGTCGAAAGTAGCTGAGCAACTTAGGTGTCCCTTTCGCCGATTTTAATACACAAAACTTACTTGTACCATATGGTGGAGGTTTTAAGGTCAAAGATAGCCGTTTCGACATTGCTTTAATTTTGTAACTTGTGATAATTTCCTGCTATTTCGGCATGTATGCACATCACAAAAATTATTAATAAAAAATATGCTTATAACTTATATTATCAGATGTTAAGTTTTGTAAGTTGTTCAGCATAAATATTTAAAATGTACAAATATTTAAGGCACTCAAATAATATAGGAAGGAGTGATGGTAATAGCACTCTTTCAAGTGACGAGTGAAGTTTCTAATTAAAATTTTAAATAACTCTTTGTTTATGATCTTAGCGGGTTAAGGGGTCAATTTCGCCAATGTCACGTTGCAAGTTAGGCCTTTACACGAAGGAGAATGACGGTGGTGAGAAGAAAGGACAGTGGTGTAAAATATTCAGCCAAGATCCAAGCACAATAATCACATCATCTGAAAAAAAGAACAACACAAAAGAGTGCTAAGGTACTTCTGATCGTGACATTTCATGTGTCATTTTTCGGTTATTTATGAGAGGGCACCGCGAGGGCTTTGCCGGTCCGAACTTATCAGATGTTTTAAGGATATAATTTTAACTGTGAAGTTGTCACCCCTTATTAAGGGCTTAGGGCTGTCATCAAGTCCTGTTGAAGAAATCGATCGCGTTACTATAAGGAGCAAATCAAACAATATAAAACTTAAAAAAAAAACAAAGTATCTATATAAATAAAAATCAATTGCCGTAGAAAGATCATCACTTAGGTAGGCTATAAGTATTATTATTCTTGTAACTTATCCCACCGTCCTAACTTTTAAAATTTATTGTACTTTTTTTTAAGTCGTGCAAAATAAATTTTTTCATTCTTTCTTCTTTCTTTCTTAAGAACAGCTCGAACAATTTATAGATTTTATGTTTTGTTTGTAATAGACAGTTTTTTTCCACCGGAATAGTCGCATATTTGGATGACACGTACGAAACCGGGGCGGGTCACTAATTTCAAATTAAATATAAAAAACATAAATAATTTCAAAAATGTATAGTGCAAAAAGTTTGTTGTGAAGTATTGTCATGTGCATATTTTTTTACGGACAACCCTGTTGTTATGAAAGAAAACTAATCTTGTATCGATTATTTGAATAATGTTAAAAGATTTTATATATTTTAAGGAATGTTCAATTAAATAATTAATTTTTTGGTATTAAGTATTTTTATAGTTTAAGTTAGTAGGTACGTATGATATAGGTTTAGTGTTTAATTAAACCTAATAATATTTTTTATAAATTTTATTACTTATGTCTAAAAAAATATTAATATTTTAAGAGTTTTAAAGCGATAAACCTTTTAAAAAATAGTATATCAATTAATTTAGAATACTTGGTAATGATTGAAAAAGCATTGTTGCATTACATAGATATTTTAGTGTGAAAATGATCAGTTTTATTCGACTTAATGCTTTTTAGTTAAAATTTAAAACTATGTTGGTATCTACTATGATAGGGTGACGATTTTTTTTGTGGTACGTATAAATACTTACAACCAAATTCACCATTTCAAAAACTGCAGTTATAATTTGATTTATTTTTTGTTCCTTGTATCCTGGCTGCACAGACCGCCGCCCCTTGCGAAAACAAACAGTGTTGTCCAAACAACAACATCGATAAATCTGTCGATATGTAATCACCGCGAATCGATATTTCGAGGATCGACTTTATTGAGCTGTCATCGCGTCAAATGAAATGGCCTGATAAGTTTGTTCACCTCTTCATCTCATTGGGCAGACCAGACAAATTACATTCAATCTTTCTAACAATATAGGTAGGCTATTCAAATATTTATAATAAGAGTCGGAAGATTCCATTTTCCCCATCTGAAAATTGATCAAAGTCCATAGGGTGGGGTGCTTCCTACACTGCAGCGTTGTCCGTGTCGTGATCACAATTAGAGAACCGTTCTATTCCATTTGAAGATAAATCGATATTAATCCCATCACGAATCCATCAAGCCCCTCACTAGCTGTTATTTTATTATCGTTATGAAACTGCCGTACCAAGAACCGTGTATTATTGTTGAATAATTGTAAATAGGTGGGATCGAGTAATGCTCTAGATTAAGTGCGTTTCGACAAAGCTAACAAATTGATACACTGATGAGCTACTTTCATAATTTTTGGAAACAAACATTAACTAACATAAGGTGTGGAAAAAAAGGTAAAAATCTCACGGCTATTTAAGGAACCAGCCGTAGAAACCACACCCTTTCAAAGCAAATAAAAAAAACACATTTTCTCTCAAAATGTTCACGAAGTCAAAATCACAGTTTTTATAAATTTAATTCACAAGGATATCTAATTTGACGAACTCGATGGCGCGGCTGGCGAGTAGCCGCAAGAGGTGCTGGTTCGAATCCTGCTGCAGGACAAATGTTCGCATGTTCTGCATATATTCCTTCCGGGTCTGGATGAAGTGGTGCCACGGTACTCAGAGTTCTTGATACCACGATACAGGGAATATTAGAGAGTCGTCAGGACTACATATCATATATGTATATATATGTGTCTTTTGGGTGTTAAATTAACTATTTTTTTATTGTTAGAATAAATATAAATTTAATCTTTTTCAATTTATTTAGATCTAGCTATCAAGCTACCTATATTAGATACGATAAACATCACACTACTGTAAGCGAAGAAGATACCTAAACTCTGTCGCAATCTCGTGTCTAAAATAAGAAGGAAGTTTTAGGAAACTATTTGTTAATTAGGCTCTCAATAATGTATGTTTAACATCCATAATAATTTATAATTTATTTAATTCAGTCGGCTCCTTGGTTTATATTAGTGGCACGTGCTGTGCTACGCAACGGGACCGAACGTACTTGATACTTGGTGATATTATTTAGTGGAAAAACATTACAGGTTATAAAAATTCTCAGATCCATATTCAGTCCGCAGATCTGCGAAGATAGGGGCAGTCGGAGACACGTCCAAACACTATATTTGGCTCTTGTCCGCGGAAGGAGAAAGTCGCGACCACTCACCCTGATGAAGACTTTCGGAATGAGTCGAAACTTAGACGGTGCCTTCACCGATAGTGCAGTACGTGAAAATTCCCGTTTTTACAATATGAATAGTCAAGTTCACGATAGTTTTTGGAATAAAATTGTTTACACTTCTAAAACCCATTACGATACCTCGCACAAGTATCAAGACTCATAAACCACTTGACTAAAGAGGTGTTGAGTTTAGTTGGAGTTGGCTAACAATCGAAGATAATTTTAACCAAACGCTACCGGTGCATTTAAGTAACATATTAGCGCGGGCCGGGACGAAAGGGGGTGAAATAAATGTTATTAATACTAACGAGCAACGTATAGTTTTATTTGTCTGCACAAAACTCTCGAGAACAACTCTAATTAGTTTCGTGTCTGGGTGTTGTGTATCAGTAAACTCGTAGTTTCTGATGCCCACGATACAGGGAATCCTAGTGTTGTGTCACTATTGTGGCTGTTGAGTGTTATAAAGAAAAATCTTGCTCAGTAAGAGTTAATTTTGTTCGATTGTCCCCACACTAAAGCTGAATGAAAAACCAAGTCGAGTTTGATGCCAGGGCGGCTAGACAAAAACCTCACGCTTCCTTTTCCTTTCACGATAACGCAAATTTTTCAAGGTTAAACTTGGCAGCTGTCACGTGACATTTCCACAGCTAATGTCATTTCCATACAAATTAATCTTTCCGCAGGCGTTAACGACAACAGAAAGTGGTATTTGTCTAGATCTTTGATTCTTCAACGCTCGCTCGCGAAGCATCTAAAGTTAAAATTGTGTTAAAATTCGTTTTGTTACTTTGTACTGTACTTAGATTGAAAGTCGACGAATTTAAACGTTCCTATTGATTTCAATGTAACTAATTTGATAACTATTTCCGCTTTCTGAGCTGGGATAAAGATAAATCTAAATACACAATCAATCCCGCTTACTTCGCCAATAAATTCTAGGAAGGCTCTTCATATTATACCGAAATAACGCTTACCTTAATAGGATATAGACTGAAGAAAAAGCATTGCATATTACAAGCGCCTGTAAGCTCAGACATCTAATATTTCCGGGCAAGGCGGCAAAGACTTAAGATCTGACTTAGGACCTAGGGTTGCTAAAATAACCAACCTATAAGGGCAGTTACCGATGAAATTACAGGCTCATAATATTAGCAAGCAAAACAGTTAATAAAACAGTGCGAAGAAACTTGGCTTGACCGAATCTTCCTAGGCGCAGAATATCATAAAAGATCTGAAGTCATCTTTATTACGCCCCACTCTTCATTACACAGACAGAAGAAAACGCTAATAAGCATTAAGTTCATCCAAGTACTTGTTTGACCTTGTCAAGCTATTCGCTTTTTTCCTGTCTGTGCCACAACAGCAAAAGTGAAGCACCCAAGTATATGAATCTGCTTGTAAAAATAGACACACATGCATAAATTAGTATGCCGATCTTGCCTTGCAAATTTCTCCATAGGTACATCAAAGCCTGGCCAATTTATCAGTTTACAACTAGACGGTGTGTAGTCCTGCTTTAGAGCAAATGTACTTATTTTCACTCTGGTCATCAATAAATAAAATGGAAACGTATTCTATTCTATTTTTGATCACCCTGAGTGAGTTCAGAGATCTGACTGCTTGGGTATGATGGCCCTGAAAAGGGCTAGTCACCAATGGTGACTAGCCTTAATCCAGTGCGCTTCCTAGAAGCTCCTTTCATGCACGCGTTATAAGTCGACGAATTGTTGGTTCTAGGACATGCCGGTTTCCTCACGATGTTTTCCTTCACCATTTAAAAGCACCGTTCGATTGTCTATGCTGGACACATGCTTCTGAATGAAGCATGTGTCCAGCTTTCTCCATTCGCCAACCCTATTCACATGTCGTATTACTAACTAAGTTATGAGTCAATCAGTTAAGCTGTCTCTAAGTTAAGTGAGACTTGCTTTATGTCATGCTTAGATGATGTGGAATCGCTTTATGTGTTTGTTGAAGATATCTGGGCTAAATAAATGGTATCGAGAACGCTTTTGAGACGTGTTATTATTGATGATCTTACCTCTAGTTATTTAAGTAGTTAAATTGTGATGAAAAGTGTTGACTAAATATGTATTGATTAAATGATAGAGGACTTTATTTCCAGGCAAAGTGCAGTCGCGGTCTTAGTGGTCTTTAGTACTTAGATCTTAGACTGCCGCTACGCTAGCGTAAACCATTTCGATACATTTCTTTTTTAAATGTAAAATGTTACGTCCAATTCCAACTAAAAGGAACAATGGAAGAAAAAAATGTCTTTTAATAATAATTCTATTCAATGCGAGAATAGAACTTGGCACCACCTGACCTTTCTGAGGACAAATCACACTGTACCTTCAAATGCAAATCAATGGCAGAAGGTAACTTCCTTATCGAACATAAAGCCTATTCATAGAAAAATGAAATATCACATAATAAATACTCAATCTGCTTCCACGTTTATTGAAAAACTGAAGTTTCATATTCTATCTAAACCTACCATTTAATATTGTAACAATATCAGACCATAGAGTAATGACAAAACGGCTCGAGTGTTAGACGTAACGTGAGTATGAACAAACAATAGTAAGAGCGAGAAAAGCGTCCCGTAAATTACAAAAAAATAACAAGACGAGATACTTATAGATGAAATCCAACCTGCACGTCATACTCGTATGACTCATTTCACTATCGTTTTTCTATTTTTCATTCACTAGTTCCTTGCCTCAATTCAGTTATCGATTTTGTTAACAAAGTATAACGACGATGAAAGCGATCCTTGAATAAAATTGAGGTCAAGAATTAGTGAAAGAACAGACGACTGGTAGCAAAATGGGTCGTATGATGTGAAGGTTCTTGAGAACCAATTAACGTTAAAGCTTTGATGACCGCTTATAATACCACTCGAAAATTTACATGACTTACTCACAGCTACCATAGCTATCATCCGTTTTTTACATAAAATTCGTGCCCGCCATCTTTGATTTCAAACAATGACAAAACTATATAGACACAACAGGAAAATCTATTCCTGCTGAGCCCCCGCTGGAGCCTAACTATAAGGTGTCAGTTGTATAACCTTTGAAAACTGGCTTAGTTGCTTACGCTTGGAATCATAATGCGATGTTGCGTTATCTAGCTTATCAACTTACTCTGCGCTTCTAAAACATAAATAAATACGCACTAAACTCCCCAGGACCTGCTATTAGTCTCTGTATACTTTGGCGTCTTTACTTTAGGAATGTGTAAATCTTTACACGATACATTAGTTATGTATTTGTACTCGTAACTTAGCTTCGGGGAGTGCGGAAGTTGTTTAACATTCAAGTTTAATATTTATTTAATGAATTAAGTATGTTAAAAATGGCGGTAAGAAGCGAAATTTCATATTAAATTTTATAGGTGAACCGAGTCTTTTCACCATAATTATACTTATTTTAAGTAGATAACGTTTTAAACATTTTCATATAATTACAGCTGATAACTGAATTTTTTATTTGTAGGTCGGTTATTATTGTCATCACAAGCTATGTCAATTTTTTTTTATTTTGACATAGCTTGTAGGTACTAAGTAATTTGTATACGTATAATGTTCCGAAATAATAATTATATTGTTTGTTAATAAATAAATGAAAAAAGTATTTTATATAGCTACTACCCACCCATTTAAAAGTAGCTTTGCTAAAAATTAGCCTATTTGTTATTCTAGGTCTTGAAGAGGTTTTCCTCTTTATTTGAAATTCCGCGCAAATCTCAGCTGTCAACATTACTGAAATTGATCTCTAAAGTCTCGACATGGAACTGGAAAGATATTTGGTATCGATTTCTCATTACCAGCATAGGAGCGAGGCCTTCCAATATTTTTTATACAAAAAAGTGGTATACAACCATACAACCATACGGCCCAGGAGATAATAATAATAATAATAATAATAATAAATAATAATTGGACATTTTTTACACAGCATCATCTAGCCCCAAACTAAGCAGAGCTTGTATTATGGGAACTACATGACTGATATATATACTTTTTTTTTGTAAATACATACATATTATACATAGAAAAACACCCAGACCTGAGACAAATATTTGCAGATCTTACAAACATTTGTCTCGTGACAGGAATCGAACCCGCAACCTTCTGCGTCTCAGGCGGACTTTCGCCCACTGCGCCACCGAGGTCGTCAAAGCAACCAACATCTAAATATTCGTATGTTCGCTATTACGAGAATAATAATAGGTTTTTTAGTATCGGTCCCTAGGCTCTGCTCAGCGCCACCAAACTAACCAAGGGTGACCAAGAAAACCCGTTATGACGACGAACAAACAAAGTTTCATGAACACTAAAAAGATAAAAGTTAATTGAAGTACTTACTCAAAAGGTATTAAAACGTCCTTAACACGAAAACGGTTCTCGAAGAATCAACCTATCTGGAATCACTTCAATTAGATTCTCCGATTATATTGTAGAGCAAGCCACGTGCTAATTAGAGCATAATTACAATATTGTTTAAACTCTAATGGCAGTGATACGCCTACGCGGACCACTTGATGCATTTGGCTTCCTTATTGAGCTCTACCCCGAGTTCTCACTGATAACTCACGAAAACACGATTTCTAATACGTCAAAAAAACATCATAAAACCTAGAGTGTATGCTCTCTTTAAATTAGTCGCATTATTCATAATTACACATTATTCAGATCCTTTTTGGTTAGATCTTTTGATCTGATATTGATCTAGTTCAATTGTGTCTATCTTAAGATTGCAAAAATCTTTTGTTTAATTAGTATTCGATTTCATGGGTATGCCCAAGTACTGTTTATGTAATAAACTTACATAGTTCATTATATAATGTCGTCCTTGGTGGCGCTGCAAGCTAGTAGCTGGCGGAGAAACAAGTGGGTTCGATTGCCCTTGCGGGACAAAATATGTTTGCATATTCTGCGAATATTTGTAGTGGGTTTGGGTGTTGTGGTATCTTTGTACTTGTAGTTACAACAGCACAGAACAGGGGATCCTAATGAGCACAGAACTATGTAACTGACTGTTGGGTGTTTATATTTAATTTATTATATTATGAGCGTTGTGGAGTGATAGAAGATATAGTGACAAGAATAGAGAAAGGTATGCTAAGGTGGTTTGAGCATGTAGAAAGGATGGACGAAAGGAGAGTGACGAAACATGTATATAAGGGAAGCGTGAATGGGATAATTGGAAAGGGTAGACCCCGGCGAACGTACTCTGACCAGATTGGAGACGTTCTGGAGAAAGGTCAGGTCAAGAGTACCCAAAACCGGCGAGCATGTATGAAGAATGTAATGAGAGTGAATGAAGCAAAAAAGGTATGTCAGGATCGTAGCAAGTGGAAATCCGTAGTCTCTGCCTACCCCTCCGGGAAACAGGCGTGAGTTTATGTATGTATGTATATTATAAAATCTTTATTATGATACAACCCTGTGCAATATCATCATTATCAGGCACTGTACGAAATTTTCCACTGAAATGATCGTTATTGTGTCCAGAATAAATAGTAAAGCTTTTCTTAAACCGAAAAGTAGAAAACGGCAAATAATGATTGATTTGCAAACATATTATGCACAATATCCATTTATAGACACAAATAAGGGAATATGCCCCATAAAATGAAATAGCAGTTTAATTTGACATGTGAAAGTGCTCTGGCTTGACGACAATTTGCTGCATACATGCTTAGAATTGAAATATATTACATGTCATGTTGTTTTCTCTGAATACAAAATGCAATAGGTATAATTTATACAGAATGAATTAATGAATGAAAATACTTTATTGTACACCATAAGAAAAATAGATATAACTTAACAAAACTAAAAAGCAATACAAGTACAATTAGCGATCTTATTGCCTTATATAGCCTTATTAAAAGTGTTGGTATTTAGGTTTCATTTAGGTAATTTAACAGTTAACGTGACATATTGGCTATCAGTTTATTAACTACATCATCTAGCAACTAAAGAACTAAATAATAGTTTTAGAACGGCATAATGTTATGAGATCGAAGATCTAAATAATTTTTTAACGCTTATCGCCTATTATACCGTACGTAAACGCCTATTTATATCCATTTCATTAAATCCTTATCCCAACAGTCACGATTAAACAAAAAAAACTGATCAGGTGATATCGGTTAATTATTGCTTTCAAGAGATGATATTTCCACATACCAATGCATGAAAGGATTATAATTAAAAAAAAACTGACTCTATTTCTACAAATTACCACTTGCTTTAAATTCTAGTTTGTTAACGTTACCTATTTCCCAATCAATCGAGATACTATCGAGAAAGCTTGTTAGTGGCCCGTTATGCAAATGTTATAGGAAGTATTCTTAAATGAAACTTGACTCAGTTTAATAGTGCAATGAGCGCTCATCAAAAGATGGCGGTGAGAGATTGCAGAATTCATTGCCGCTAGCTTCTAATTTAATTAATAAGATGTATCGTACGGGTGGGTTAGACCTTAGTTAAATTGAATAAAGTTCCTATCAGGATAGAAAAGAATCTTTCAACAGTTGTTTAAACCCAACGCGAATATACGGGTGCCAAACACGGGCGCACAAGGTAAAAAATTATAAATCACAAAAAATATATTTAATTAATTAATCTGACGATGAGTACGAGTATGAAAGCCTCAAGTATGCTGGATGGAAGTAGTATAAAGATAATGATAAATTTATTAAATCTCATAAAAAAGGTCTAGTAGGTACAGTGATGTTATAAACAATATGGAATTATATAATATTAGTTTTATGTAGGTACCTTAATGAGCTCTGTTCTCCGCACTAGGTCTCTGTTAAGCCTGTGTTGGGGGGTCACAGCGACTCGCCTCGGACTCTCAATCACAACTCAATACAATTATTTTTATTATTAGATCGTATTTCACTCTTTGGGGGAGGTATATGTCCAGTGGTGAACTTCTACAGGCTGTTGATAATGATGAAGAGCCAAGCTTACGTGGTGAATATAATTTATTTGTTGCAGCGACTATTAAGACCTTGTCTTTACCACCTGCTGTCTCCGCCGACGCTTTAATATCCACATAACGTCCAAACCCTGTGCATCAACATTTGATTTTAAAATACCCTGTTTTCTGAAAATTTTATTTAGAATTGGAACATGCAATGATTATTAAATTTGTCGGCATATACATTTGCAATATTTAGATAGATAAACTGTTTATTGTACATAGCACTTTAAACCTTAACCTTAGTAAAAGAGCATTCAAATAAAAAGAAAATTATAAATATAAGCCCTAAGAATGACATCATTAAAATTAAATAATGCTGTCATTATCACTCTTAATCCGTAGCTTTTACTTTGTAATTTCCTTAAATAAACAGCGAAGGAATATTTTGTATTAAAATAATAATATACAGGTATATTACAACTATCTTTAGATTAACTGATTCATTTTTATATTCTGTAAATTATAATTATACCTAGTTATAATATAAATTCTTTAAATAACTGCAGACTAGCGGCTAGGTCCGGTATTTTTATCTTCTTCTTCATCGTATCACCGGATATATTTTGGTCACCCAGAACCTAGAACCTCGTGACTTATGGCGAATGAACCAGTGAGGTGAAAGAATTCAGTGCGCTTTTAGAGCCTTCTTTTTTCTAAGTTTTTGATTCTAGGATATGCCTGATTTTCTCACGATTTTTTTTCCTTGCCGTTTAAGAGGGTGCGGAGGTGCGGAGGGTGAATTGCCCATACAAACGTAATACCAAAATCAATTGTAATTAGAGCTTATTTCCACCATATTGTACATAGCACTTTAAACCTTAACCTTAGTAAAAGAGCATTCAAATAAAAAGAAAATTATAAATATAAGCCCTAAGAATGACATCATTAAAATTAAATAATGCTGTCATTATCACTCTAAATCCGTAGCTTTTACTTTGTAATTTCCTTAAATAAACAGCGAAGGAATATTTTGTATTAAAATAATAATATACAGGTATATTACAACTATCTTTAGATTAACTGATTCATTTTTATATTCTGTAAATTATAATTATACCTAGTTGTAATATAAATTCTTTAAATAACTGCAGACTAGCGGCTAGGTCCGGTATTTTTATCTTCTTCTTCATCGTATCACCGGATATATTTTGGTCACCCAGAACCTAGAACCTCGTGACTTATGGCGAATGAACCAGTGAGGTGAAAGAATTCAGTGCGCTTTTAGAGCCTTCTTTTTTCTAAGTTTTTGATTCTAGGATATGCCTGATTTTCTCACGATTTTTTTTCCTTGCCGTTTAAGAGGGTGCGGAGGTGCGGAGGGTGAATTGCCCATACAAACGTAATACCAAAATCAATTGTAATTAGAGCTTATTTCCACCATATTATGTTATTATTTGTATTCGAATAGTATTTATCTAGGTACCTTGATATTTTTTTTTTCAAAATTATTGCCTAAAATGAAATGTAAACGAATCTTATTTTTGATATTTTTACGTCATTTAAGATGTTTTGTTTACGTATTTTCATCTTATTTGTTTCACATTAAAAACAACAATATCTTACGTATTGTTTGATTAGGTACATAGCTTATATTGTCTAGTTACAGAATAACAACACGATGTGAAAATACAATACGTTTTCAGTCATCATTTTTTGTATTACGGAACACCACCAAATTTATAACAACTTCTGAACGGCTAATACTGCTATCGTGCAAGCACGGGCGGGCCTTCATCAGCCAAAAAGAGATAGTGGTAGTTTTGGACGCTTCTCGAATTGAAGTAGCGAGATGCGTCCGCCGGATCATTAAGAGCGCATTGTGCATTTTTCGCATAGAAAAATCAATTGAAACACTATGGATTCAAGCTCACGTCGTTCGGATACGATGTCATTGATGCCTAGTGGGCCTAGTGACCAACACGGCTCTGATAAAATTATGAGTAAAACAGTTATCCTTACCTACGGATTCAATCAACAATAACACAGTTAAGTCTGCATTGTTACCTAAACGGACAAATCCACAATTCATCTAGACGTCACTAAGCCTGGAGTGCCTAATAGTATTCGTAACTTAATAGTAAAATAAAATTACTTTGCCATAAACTTTCAACATGGTCACGATCGCCGTTAAATTTAACAATGAATTGAACTGCGGTTCAAGCGGGGGTTTGCTGAATAAACATGGTGTAAATTGTTTTGTTTGATGGAGCGATGGCTTCGTAAGGTTGCAAGAAGTCGGTGGATGGAGTTTGAAAGAAGGAAAGAAAAGAAAGAAAGAAATCTTTATTTAAGCATTTAACAAAAAATACTTAGTATAGTTACTTAAATTAACAAACACCATAATAACTACTTATCTACTTAGAAATTCTAAAATGCTACAAAATGGCGTCCGAC
Organism: Perizoma flavofasciatum; assembly: GCA_958496245.1. Lineage (NCBI taxonomy): Eukaryota > Metazoa > Arthropoda > Insecta > Lepidoptera > Geometridae > Perizoma > Perizoma flavofasciatum. Next base: position 2,519,314 of record OY292439.1, on the reverse strand, counting down.
TCAGCTTATGTTGTTAAAGCTATTTTGTTTGGAACTAGAGCGTCTACTAGGGCATTTTTTTTTAGGAAAGTTCAGGTGTTTAGTGCCCTAGAGTGTTAAAGGACGATGATATCCTGGAATTTACAAAGAGAACAACGAAGTTCTCGTTGTTTGTCGTAGTTATGTTATGCTTTTGGTATTCTAAGTATGCCAATATCAAAAAATATAACAAACACTTTTTTTAACGGTGGAGTTTTAGTTACAAAATCACAAAGGTTCAAGTTTTTTTATTACCATCAATAAAACGAACTTAAATTTCATAATTTTTAATTTGATTAATTCAATCGAGTTGTCGATGTTTAAATATTTATCCAACAGACACATACCTACAGAGTCCTAACCCCAAAATAGGATTCCCTATATCGTATAAGGATAAACTATGTGTATTTTTTTGTAATATTGCCAGTTATTAGCCGTCATCAATCTATTTGATCTGAATTATCCAGCCATCTCGTGCTGATTTGCAAACTGACCATTACGTCACCTCTTTGCCCCATAAAACGGCTGATTTACTATTATTTCAATAGATCAGGAGGTAAACAAGCTTGATAAGATAAACTAAAGGCTCAGACTGACTGAGGGTAAATAGATGTATCATTCAGAGAGACACGATTTTACTTTTTGTGGTAAGGATGATTACTGTGAAGGCCGTGGAAACTCAGGAAGATTTATTTCAAGTATTGAGGGTAAATGTGATCAGACTTAAGGAAAAAATGCGCGCATTATTTGCTGAATGTAACAAACTTAGAAAAAAAATATTTTTGTAAAATCTCATTTTATTTGCAGTTTTGTCGTATTTTTGGCGCATTGTTTTAACTCCTGTGTACGTAAATATACAAATATATTGGTGGGCAATGGATTGTAAAAACACAACAGTATATTTACTTACAAGATATATTTTGTGATAATCGATTGATGGATGTTCTGTTCCCCATTTTGGAAGTTGTCTAAATTAACTGACAAATTGAATCGTTCATTACGAGTATCTTGTGCAATTCTTTATACATTTTCCGTCGTTTGTAGGTGTGACATTATTTAGCTAATGTAATAACTTTAACGGGAAGAAAAGTTCTCAAATGCCTACCACAAACCGGTTGACGGTTTGGCGGGTGTAGGAAGGCTGAAAGATTGATGGCAATATATAAATATACGCAAATCAACCAACTCATAGGTTGGTACATAGTCCTGACCCACACTGGGATTCCATGTATCGTGGGTATCAGGAACTTCGAGTATACAAATATCTGTAGAACACACAAACATTTTTCCCGCGGCGAACTAAATACTTTATTCTAAAAACTTCATGAACTACTTACGACTTGAATTAACACTTCTGTTATTGTTATGAGTTATCTAGTTACGACTTACTATAGCAATTACAAAACAATTTGCATTCCGTAACGAGCAGGTAGACTATCAATATCGGGTTAATCAGACAGATACGATCAATATGAACCGGCTACCGTCTGCCTGTCTGTCAGTGGTCTAGTTATGGCAAATGATTTATCGAACATTCAAGATAATAATTTAGAACACGGTACAATCCTACTAATATTATAATCGCGAGAGTTTATGAGGATGGATGTTTGTTATTCTTTCACGCAAAAACTACTGAACAGATTTTGATGAAACATTACAATAATATAGCTTATACATCAGAATAACACATAGGCTACTGTTTATCCGAGTACCACGCGGGCCAAGCCGTGGGCAGAGGCTGGTTAATTAACTGTCTGCCCTCAGATATATCATCTTTATAAAAAAACGTCAGTATGAGATGCCTAAGTCTTTACCTAAGCTTAGTGCAGACGGGTGTTATTGTACTCGTAAATACATCGTAGCATCCAGTGAAAAGAATTTAGTATGATAACTCCTATAAAGTGCAGGCTGTTCTTTTCTGGAACGAACAGCCTTTTACCATTTTACCTTACACCAGATGTGTGAAATAAAACCCTTGGTCAAGGAGCATTACTTGTCCTCAAGTCGTTAACTTTTATCTGGTTCTGGCTTATCCGTGTTTTGTATTATACATGTTTATGATAGGTATTTAGGTATTATGATGTGTATAGTATGTACTCGTAATTATGTTGGTGCAGTAAATATTTTCTATCTATAGATAGAGTCGCGTGCAGAACGTAGTTTTAAAACTTTGACTAACTAACTGGCGCCAATGTGTGTAATCGATAAATGTATAATAAACATTATAATTGCTGTTATCAATCTAAGCAACGTATCACTAATACTGTTTAGCATTAGCTTCCGTGTAATTGTCATTCCTACATAATTGATGAGCCAAATGAATTCAATATTAATAATTGATACCCAATTACCATGTATATATTACTAGAGGAACGCCGCTGCACTCTCTAGAGGTAGAGTTTCTGCAAACCCTTTCGTATTGCACCCTTACACATCAAAAGGAACCTACTTACCATATGTCAGGTCCCTAGAACTTACGGGTCCTGCTCTGCGTTGATCTCTTAGCCATAGAATAAATCTGAACTTCATACTGTAAAACGGGAATTTTCACGGTTTATTAAATCATTAGAATCAGAATCATTTATTTATTTGAAAGATACACGTCAAGTTTAACAATGTTAAACAATGTGTGAAAGTAAGAATAATAATCAAGTTTAGGTTAACCTACGGTGGTACCTAACTAAGTACTTAGAGTACTTAGTTAGGTACCACCGTCATCAGATGAGTTTCATATCTACCAACAATATTATTATTGGCAGTCATATTTCCTACCGTAACTAAATACTCATAAACTCTTCCACTGTGTAGAAAGTTTGCATAACAAAACTACGGTACGAATGAATATTTTTAAAGTTTTGTAAAAAGTCTGGAAGCATCTTTGTTCCGATTGTATATTGCTGGACATATACAAATAAGATCTTTCAGTGCCATTTCTATGGAGTGAACCTATGAAAAGAAGAAGCTTATGAGTTTTGACAGGAAAAATCAGGCAACTACCAGCCTTTCTATTCTACTACTAATATGAAATTACAGACAGAAAGGAAGACACGCCTTCGTGTCTTCGTGTTCTTCGTGTGAAATTGTCTCAAGAACTTTCTTGAGACAATTTCAAAATAGTTTATAATAATAATCTAATGAACTAGCAGTGCTGCTTTTAGGTTTTTTTTATTGATTTACCTACTTTTATAATCTGTGCCCTTATCTGTAATTTAAAACATTGATCTAACAAAAAACGAGAACAAGTAATCAAAGATAAATCTTCTTTATCGCGAACCCTAAGTCGGATGTCAAATTGTCAATCCATGCAATTAAGCAACAGGTTCGATTCCCGGACGGGACACGCTTCATTTACCTAAGTGTATTCACGCGTCCTTTTCGCATGTGAAAGATTTATTTGCTGTTTATAAAGTTCTGTTTTTTTGTACCAGAGCCTGTTCCTTTTTATGTTTTTATCAGAGCCGAAATGTGTTCATGCAAAATGAAGCTAAGGTCCAGTACACACCAAAGCAAAATGTGTCAGAGATGTCTACTCACGTGACGAAAGGTATTAGTGACGAAACGCGTATGCGAAGAACCGTGTATAGACAAACAACGTAAATAATCTAACGTAGATAAAATATATTTTTCTTTGTTTTTTTCTTCTTCGCATCGGTGGAACTCGAGAGTCTTTTGATATAGCCACAGTGAGTGTGGCCTGACTGGCTCCTCCAAGAATAAGTTATGGTGATGACGTGAGCAGCAGCGAAGACGATGTAGCATACCAGCAATCGCTACAAGGAACGAAGGAATCACTACGAAGAACATCCCCCCTCCAAGCGCGCGCTCTGCGAACCGCGCCAGACACGTCGCGGAGGGAGAGCGTCGCGACCCTGATGAAGACCCTCGGAATGAGTCGAAACCTAGTCGGTGCTTTCACCGATAGTATGATACCTACGTGAAAATTCCCGTTTTTACAATATAATTAATAAAAATCAAGATAGTTTTTAGAATAAAATTTAATATTATGTCGTAGATTAAACGTAAATTCAAACGAATTTAGAAACAGCGCTGTTTTATAAAGGGGATAGCCGTTGTGTTAAAGAGCGGATTATACGTTTTGGCTACGACATAATTATAACGATTTCACTCTCGGTAGGCACTTACTTGAAACAAAAACAAATGTGCTAATAACGTTAATAATAAACATCGGAATTCAAACAAACGTATGTAAATGGGCCATGCTGAAATACATACCTACAAGTAAATTACATACAACTCATCTATTTTAGTTGCAGTGTTGCAAACTACAATTAGGTGCTAGCACTTTCTATGGCGCCTATTTACACTATTCAAAACTTTAGGCTCATGACACACAGAAACATTAGGCACTGGACTTTCAGACACTAGACACTGAAATTTTACTCCTAGTGACGACTGTACACCTCCACGACAGTAGCTTTGTCCACTCCACACCTCTGTGCTTCAGAGAAATACTAATGTGCAAATGTGTCTTTTTCACTTCCGCACAATAAATGTGCAAGAGAAAGCGCTCTTTATTAGTGTTTTTCCGTAAACCGAACATATTTGTGTCCAGTGTGTGTGTTCTTACCGTTATACCACACGTAGTCAGAATCATATGCAAAAAGAAAATATTTTTAGAAATGTTATGTTTTCATCGATCTAATAGCGAACTCTTGCTAAGGATACCTGTCTCTGCTGTACAAACGTCTATCAAAACAATATAATTACTTGATGATTACTTGCTGACGAGGAAATTTAATTAGATTTCCACAGGACTTGGGCTAAGAGATTATTCATTTTGTTTCTTTGTTTGTAAGGGAGTTTGTCTTACAATTTTCCTCCGAAACATCTTCGAAGCACTATTCACAGCACTTTATATTCTATATAGGTAGTATAATTTATAAACAGTATCTGTGTATAGTTTTGCTCAAAATAAACGATTACCTTAATTTACCTTATTTTCGCTTTCTATGTCCTCTGTTGCGCAGTGGACGAAGGCCCGCCTGAGACGCAAAAGGTTGCCGGTTCGATTCCCGCCGCGAGACCAATGTTTGTATAATCTGCAAATATTTGTCTTGGGTATGGGTATTTTCTAGGTATGTGTTTACAAAAAAAAAGTACTTCAGGGGGGCTAGACAAATACCACTTTCTGTTGACGTTAACGCCTGCGGAAAGATAAAATTGTATGAAAATGTCACGTGACATTTCCGCAGCAAACGTCATTTCCATACAATTTTATCTTTCCGCAGGCGTTAACGTCAACAGAAAGTGGTATTTGTCTAGCCCCCCAGTATATCAGTCATGTAGTTCCCATAATACAAGCTCTGCTTGGTTTGGGGCTAGATGATGCTGTGTGAAATATGTCCAGCATTATTTATTTATTTTATGACTTAAAGAAGGTACAAAATTGGTTTCATCGTCACATGCCAATTAGGAGCGCTTTGAAAGAAAAGAATATATGTGATCGGTGTTTTTTTTCATTCATTTGTGAAGGAAGCCCGATGTTGGTTATTAATGTGATGATGATGATGAGGACTTACTACCATTCCAGTCTGTTTAAAGCTTACAAAGTTAAACTTACGTAACCGTCAAATTCCCAACGATTTTCACAAGTCCATAAAAATTAAAAAGCTGTAGGCATGTGATTGACGCATCAATACATTAAAATATCAAATTAGAGTTTTATGACTATGTCTACTATAAAGATCTCCAGTTTTTACGGCCCCTTAATGATATAAGCTTCGTTTCAGGTAATTAGATCTATATTAGTATCACTATAGCAGGCGTGTTAGGAATATAACTTGAGTTTTATGGTTTATTGGCTAAGTTATGAGCGATTGGCTATTTATAGGGCGATCGACACATAAGCGTTAAATAAAACATTTCTGATTTTATCAAAACTAGCATCTGCCCACGGCTTTACTCCCGTGGTACCTGTATAAAAAGTAGCTGATGATAAGTAGCGTTCGTAAGAACGCTTTCGCCCGACCGTTTTTTCGTCGACTTACATTTCATAATTGGTTTGCACGAAAATCCCTTTTATTTGAATGGAACAAAGGCTGTATATTATCCATACAGCCTTTGTTAACCCTGAAAGTCAATTCTAAATATTGGTAAAAGAATTTTTGAGATCTCATAATTCGTTTCGGAGATTAATCCCTACATACAAACTTCCAAACTTCACCTCTTTATAATATTAGTATAGATGTGCTGACGGTTCCATATCGGTGATGCAAGTGTTAATATAATGTGTGACTCTCCACCAGACTCCCTGCCACCTCGCTCATCTATCATTCATATCACGTGACTTTATTCAACTTCGTCACCGTACTATTAGTGAATGAGGCATGAAAGTTCTGTTTTATCGTCACCGGTATTGCTACCGCGTCGTTCAATGAAAAAGTTTCAGATAATTTCGGTGTCACTCCATTATGTCGGCGACGATATATACGAGCACAGTGTTTTTTCACTATCGATGAAAAAACACTGTGCTCGTAGTAACTTCAGAAACATTCTTATCACTTGAACTGGCTCGTAGAGCGGCAAAAAGAGCTGCTAATCATAACACTGACAGTGATCTGCAGCGGCTGTTCAAAGCGTGACGATTCAATCCACAGATTAGACACAGCGCAGATAAAACAGTTAAACAACTTGAGTTTAGAATACCTTTTAATAAGCAGCTAATTTGAATGACCAAATAAAAACCATGCCATTCTTATTTAAACAAATAAACATTTTATTAAAACCAAACCAAACAAAGGAAAATTTAAATTTTTAAAGGAACGCGTAGTATTCAAGAGAAACCATATTTTTTCTAAAATATAAGAAAAATATAAAAAAACAATAATACAGTTAGTACTAATCATTTAAAGTAAAATTTTAAATTATCTTTTTCTAAATAATTAATTCAACGAAGAGATTCGAATTATAATATTTAAATGAAGCCACAAGCCTAATAATGTCCAAATAATGCAAACAATATCTGTATAGATCGTAAAGTCGCCGAAATATCGGTAGTTAAGATAAATTGTGATTGCTTCAAGCAGGAATGTGGATATGCAATCGAATCCAAATGTACCTTCATTTATAATATAGCAAAACTTACTTTTTATGAATGGCAATTATTATGTTACTACTACTTTTTTGCCTGCAGTTGAAAAAAGTTATTTTGCACATTTTCTTTCAGCATCGTAATGTAATAATAAAACAGTAAGTAGTCTAAAAGTTCAAGCCAGAAATATTATTAGAATAGAACGTTTAACATTTAATATTACGTATTTATTACATTTTTATTTAGCAACAGGCATGGTGTGTAGATTGGCACTACTGGTTTGATTTACGCTGTGTCTTTATTTTTTGCCGATGGATAGTGGATTGCAGATATTAGTGTCCAGATTAAGTTGGATTATATTTTGATGTAAATATTCCTGTATATTAGGTTTGTCTTTCGGTTTATCAAGCTGTAAGATGGATCCTATCCTCTGGCTTAAAGGAGATTAGGGACAGAAAATGTTGGTTTTGCTATTGATGCTGCGGATGGATTATACAGTATGCAACAAAAACCCTGCCTTATTCAACAAAGGCGTATTCTTGCTTCTATAAGAATTCCTGATATAAAAATATTTTATAGAAATCGAAATTCATTTGTTACTAGGTATACGGCTTCGCCCGTAAGGTACCCGGGTACAAAGTAGCTTATGTATTCTAAGTATTAACATTTAAGTATTCAAAATTTCATCAAAATTGATTCAGCGGCAACTACGATTTAGCAATCAACATCGATCTAAACTTTGACATCCTACTTTAATTACTTACTTAAAATGACAAAATCTAGATGTTTTGAATGTTTGTTGCTAATAATATCTGTAACGCCTGGACCGATTTAGATAAAATCTGAAACAAGTATGACTTAGAGTAACATGTCACCATCATCATCAGCCTATATTAGTCCACTGCTGGACATAGGCCTCCCCTAATGAGCGCCATAGCGCCCTGTCTTCAGCTTGCCGCATCCAGCATCTGCCTGCAGTCTTTCGCAGATCGTCATCCCACCTGGCCGGAGGGCGTCCTACACTACGTTTGCTGAGTCGCGGTCTCCACTCAAGAACACGTTTACCCCAGCGGTTATAGGTTCTTCGCGAGATATGACCGGCCCACTGCCACTTCAGCTTGCTAATTCGTTGTGCTATATCGATAACTTTGGTTCTCTGACGGATGTATTCGTTACGAATCTTATCCTTCAGAGAGACTCCGAGCATAGCTCTTTCCATAGCTCGCTGAGCGACTTTGAACTGGTGGACCAGCCCTATCGTGAGTGTCCACGTCTCAGCTCCGTAGGTCATGACGGATACGACGCACTCATTGAAAAAAAAAACATATAGACAGACGCTATAATAATTATTAATATTATGAGCATATACTGTCCTACAACAGGGCAAAGGCCTCCGTTCCCTCTTACCACTAATCTTTATTACTAGTTTATAATATTTGTAGGATAGATAGAAGGGGATAAATAGGGTTCATGTTTCTATGACTGGAAAATAAAATGAAACAAAGTCGTTCACGACAGATCTTTGAGTATATTAAGTTGGAAGTCGGGGCCCGATAAGCTAAAAACGCCCAATTAAAATTATTTTTAGTGTTAAGCTCGCCTTTGTTCATGTCATTTAATTCTGTCTTTTTGCAAGTGTTTATTTGTGTGCACAATAAAGAATAATAAAAAAATGCCAACATGGGTCACTCGGAAGAAAATCTAAAGTTTATTTTACGTTGTTTTGTACGAATACAATATCTCTATCTCTCTATTTGTGACCTCAAGCGGTTAATACAGCTTAATTTATAGATAATTGCGAGACCTTTAACTTATCGCAATTATCAATAAGGCCGCCAATGGAACACTTTTTCTGTTCTATGTTCCGTGCCTACATAGTTTATTTTTGTTATTTTTTTAATGTTTATAAATTAATGTTTATCTATCTTTCTTAAACATTGTATTTCGTGCCATCGTGTCTGATTATCTGTTTTCCATGCAATAATCGGTTGCAAAAAGGACAATACGAGTAGATTATTATTTCAGAATACAATACGGTTATATTAGGCGATTTGAGACGCCTCTGTATAAAATGTTGCCATATGTTGCGAAGAACCATAACTTACCACTCAGGGCATAAATATTTTGAAGTCCATGAATAAATGTAAAATAGAACATTAGTGCATCGTAATGTAGTGAAAATTTATTTCATAAATTATGTAGGCTTGATGTCGTTCTAGATACTGAAAATACATACATCGTACCTACTCCTATCCTATCCTTCCTAACTTATTAAATACTATAAATCCGTAAGTTTGTATAGGAGTATCTATTTTTAAAGATAGAAATTTGGAACTGTAGCACCATCATAAATAAATAATGACGTGTTTCAGAGTTTCTGGATTTTTACATTTTATGGGGCGGGGGATATGGGGGTGAACGTGTCTATAGGAATAAGGGTTTTTTTAAACACGAATCCACGCGTGCAAAGCTGCTGGCAATAGCTATCGTATATAAAATTTTAAAAATACAGATGAAACAGCTACCTATTTAAAGGTCGTTGCAAACGATCCAGATCACAGACTAAAGCGAGAAAGACTAACAACTGAACCGACTTGGATGAAATTCGGTACAGATATGATTCCAGAACGAGTACTGGAATAAGTACGGAGCTTATTCATTGTAAGCATACTAGTTTACTTAATCATCATAAGTATTGCATCATAGTTTGTAGTAACCCTCTCCTGGACATGAGCTTTCTCCCACAAACGCCACTTCAGTAGTTCCTCAATGAATGTAATAACATAACACTTGACTTTGAATGTTTATTCTTAAATTTTAATTTGAGATTAGCTCTGAAACAACCAACAAGGCTAGCAAGTAAAACATGTATAGACAACTTTGCTCATAATTTTAAAAAAGGGTGCTCTGCCGAAGTACTAGAACTAGCTTTATCGGACCATACTGCACAGCTGATCAAATGTCCGTTAAAAAATTTAGATCTTCTTAAGTATTGGCATATAAAAAGACGCGATTATTCAGCAGAAAATATTAGTAAGTTTATAAACTCAATTAAAAACATATCCTTTTCGGAAATATATATCGCGGATGACCCTAATATTGCTTACAACCTTTTTATCGACACTTTTAAAATGTTTTATGATCTTTGTTTTCCATATAGAATTATGACTAAAAAAACAACTAGAAATATTCCATGGATCTCTCGTGGTATAAAATTATGTTGCAAAAATAAAAGAAATCTTTTATGGCAATTTCGTAAAAAACCCTCTGACTCTAATAAAATGAAATATAAAAACTACTCTAAAACTCTTAAAACAATAATAAAACTAACACAAAAAACACAAAATAACTATAAAATTAATACATCTAAAAATAAGTCAAAAGCTTCTTGGCAAATCATAAATAGTACTAAAAGGAATCTGCCTAGAAGTCAGATAATAAAACTTGACATAAATAATAAGACAATTACAAATCCTACTGACATAGCGAATGCTTTTAATGATTTTTTTATTGACAAAATTATACCTATCAAAAACTCAGGCATACATAGTACCTCACTTATTACTAGTCAGAAAGACTCTATGTTTCTTAGACCATGCATTCCAGATGATATTCTTAGAATCATAGCTTCTCTAAATAATACAAATAGTGTTGGCTATGATGAAATTTCTACAAAGATATTAAAAATGTCAGCCAGATTCATATCTGAACCTATTAGTTATATTATGAACTTATGTATCAGCGCCGGTAAATTTCCTGATGCACTAAAACTCTCCGTCATAAAGCCCCTTTATAAAAAACAAAACAAGGAGAGCATGGAAAATTATAGACCGATATCCCTTATACCTATTATGTCAAAAATACTTGAACGATATATATATATATGGCAATTAATAGCTACTTTGAAACAAACAACATATTTTGTACAGAACAAAAGGGTTTCAGAAAAAATAAATCAATAAATATGGCCTTATATGATTTTCTACATAGAGTTACATGCAGCGTTGATATAAAAGAACCAATATGCTCTATATTTTGCGATATGACGCAAGCATTCGATTATGTGCGTCATGACATACTCTTAAATAAACTAGAAGCTTACGGAGTCAGAGGAAATGCAATGAATCTTATCAAATCATATCTTGATAATAGGAAACAAGTTACTGAAATAAGTAGGATTAATTTTAAAACTAAACATGAAGAAGTATATAGGTCAAAAGAACGTACCGTAATATATGGTGTACCACAAGGTAGTGTATTGGGTCCTCTACTCTTCATAATATATATTAATGATCTGCCAAAGTCGACAACCCAACCTATGTCGCTCTTTGCAGACGACAGTGCAGTAACTATTCAATGTATTAATAAAATGACATATGAAAATGATATTAATTCTGCCTTGACTTCAATTATTGCTTGGTTGGATAATAATAACTTAAAAATAAATCTATCTAAGACTAAAATGATAAACTTTCGACAACGCGATACAGCTGCTCTACATTCACTTGACATTAAATATGGTAATTACAATATAAATGAAGTTGACATGACAAAATTTTTAGGACTTACTATTGACAAAAAACTTAACTGGAAATCTCATTTGGAAAATTTGTGTAAGAAAATTAATAGCTTAGCTTACGTCCTATTTAAAATATCTAAAATAGTTAATGTGGAAACCCTGTTAACAGCGTACCATGGACTAATTGCATCTAATATTCGTTATGGTATACTTTTTTGGGGAAATTCTACTGATATTGAGAAAATTTTCAAATATCAAAAGCGATGCATAAGGGCCATGTTTAGTCTGAAAGTAACGGACTCTTGTAAACCATTTTTCTCTCAGCATAATATATTGACGATTCCTGCGCTATATATATTTGAAACGGTTATGTTTGTTAAAAATAACCCAGATTTGTTTGAACAACTCTCTGATGCCGTGGTTCGCAATAGACGTGACAAACATAGAGTTGTTACTCGCAACTCCAAAACAACCTTAATGCGTAAAAGTATATTCTGCTCAGCACCTTTCACATTTAATAAACTGCCAGAGTCCATACGAGAATTACCTTGTACGTTGTTTCGGAGGAAAGTGACTGAACTATTGACAAATAAATGCTATTACTCCTTTAATGAATTTTTGACTGATAAATTGTAGGTAGGTATAATAACATAGACATTTTTTTTCTCAATGATTGTATTATTATTATTATTTATGGAATTTTTATTTTTATGTGATTTTTTATGTATTTAGAATTTTATTAGTTTTATTGTAAATTTTAAAACATTGCACGCCCAATAGGGCAGAATACACTGTGTCATTCCATTGCTTTTTATCAACTTTTTAAACATGTATTTCATGCAATAAATTAATTTGATTTGATTTGATTTGATTTGATTTGATTTGATTTGAATCGGCAGTAATAGGTAGATATCAAAACCTATATTATAAACTCAAAACAAGATTGAAAAATTACGCTAAGCGCACCACTTAATATTCGATATAAACAAGCCAATTTGCCTGCGATTACAGAACACTTGAGGTGTGAAAATATGGTCATTTACGCGTGGTCTATGGCCATATTTGACGCTGTATATGGCTGGACTCGTTCAAGTGATTACAGATGGAGACAGGATATTGTGGAACTTGTAATTTGATGTTCCATAGTCGGAAAAGCTTGGTGCGATACTCTATCTATTTGACGACGGCAAGTAGCCAGATGCTACGCTAGAGGTACGATTTACGCTGCAAGACAAATTTGTCTATGGTCTGTAAATGTTTGTTCGGGGTCTGGGGTGTTTATTAAGGCACTGTAATCATTTGATGGCGTTACTAAACAAATTGTAAAAACGGTAATTTTCACGTACTGCACTATCGGTGAAGGCACCGACTAAGTTTTGACTCTTTCTGAGAGTCTTCATCAGGGTGAGTGATCGTGACTTTTTTCCCTCCGCGTCGTACCGTGCCTTCACCGATAGTGCAGTACGTGAAAATTCCCGTATTTACAATATGAATATTGACTATTCATATTGTAAAAACGGGAATTTTCACGTTCACGATAGTTTTTGGAATAAAAAGGCGTTACTAAAGTTAATAATGGGATGGATTAATACTTCGAAAGCTTTCGGACAAACATATCCTATGTGCAATAGTGCCGATTTGTCCAACTTGACAGGTAGACCTCACTCACTTCGCTCGCTCAATCAATGAAAAGAGAAAGTTATCAGGAAGAATAATAAAACGTAACTAGTTAACTTTAAGTCTATAATGTAACCAAGTATAGAAAGGTACTAAATAACCACAAACATGCGGTCATATTGAATCGTACACCGATCGCGATCGCGATGTATTGAGAACAGTAAGCTTGTGGAGTAGACATCAGATAATTAAATGTGCATTTTTTATCCAACTTCAAAATAATGATTCTCACTTTAGTATTTCTGTGTGTACACTGATTACTTTATAATTGTTGATTCTACTCGGAAGATTTTCTGTGTAAGCTCTTAGCGCATTATAATTAATTACAACTATCGCAATTATTTTACAACCAAGTTTAGGTAAAATATTGAATCAGTCTACTAATATTTTGACGTTTATCAGCTCGAGATTCTATTTTGACTGTTTTCATTGCTAAACTACACCAAATGACAAACACAAAACACCACCGGAAACGTATATATTTTTAAAACATAAAAGGCTTTTTTCTTGTCTGTTGAATTTAAAATGACTCTTATTTGTTTTCTCTTATAACTGTTTTAATAATGCTGGACATTTTTCACACCGCATCATCTAGCCCCAAACTAAACAAAGCTTGTATTATGGGAATTACATGATTGATATATTTTTTTGTTTGTTTGTTTTATTTTTTCAAATTAAAGTACTTTTACATTATAAAGTTTCTGCCAAACTGTACAACAGTTTGTCGGCAGTAGCTCTCGTGGACATATTGTACTTAATTGTAAAGGTACCTAACTACTTAAACTAATTACTAATTACTTATCACATAATATAATATAATATATCCAGATTAGCTCCCCTATACGTACATAATAGATACATAATATTATTACGAATATTATTATATTATTATTAATTATATACTTGTTTTTTTGTAAATGCATACATATTATACATAGAAAACACCCTGACCCGAGACAAATATTTATGGATCATACAAACATTCGTTCCGTGGCGGGAACCGAACCCGCAACCTTCTGCGTCTTAAGCGGGCTTCCGCCCGCTGTGCCATAGAGGTCGTCACACAAAACTGTTTTAAAAGCAGTGTTTAGTTAATCAACTGTTTACTGACTCATCTTTGTAAGTTAGGCTACTTTTTGATGCGTTAATTCGGCACCTGTCTGTGCCTTAAGAACAAACTCGTATTTACGACTCCACTGCACTGTTCCGGTGCGGCAAGCTGGACAATTAGGTGACACAATTGCGATGCGGTCTGCGCGGGCGCCGCTTGCAAATTATCAGTTGTATGTAACTAATAAGGTCTGCAACTGGTTAATAATTAGTAATTACTGTATAAATTCCTGCGTAAGGTGTCGATAAATTATAATTTGATGCGAGATCGAGAGGAGTTAATAATAGGTGATTGAAATGGAATACATTACTTAAACCTTCTACTAGGAGTTCGCTAATGTTTTACGTTTCTGTCTACCTTCGAGAACTTCTTTTCTTTATAGAAAGAGTGGTTTCCTAAAATGTTTAGTATTGACTTTCCTACAATTCTAAGGATCTCTTCTTCTCAGTTGTTGCGCTCTTGATAGAGCGGCCGTGGTCATCACGGTGTATTGTTGAGGGCTGATGTGGCTCGCCTCACGATATCCACTTTGAAGACTTCTGTGGCACAGTGGGCGAAGGCTCGCCTGAGATGCAAAAGGTTGCGGGTTCGATTTCCGCCGCGGGACAAATGTTTGTATCTACAAATATTTTCTCGGGCTCTGGGTGTTTTCTTTGTATAATATGTATGTATTCACAAATAAAAAATATGTATATAAGTAGTTTATCAGTCATGTAGTTCCCATAACATCATATGCTTACTTTGGGGCTAGATGAACTGTGTGAAAAATGTCCAACAAAAAAAAAATCTCGCCATTTCTCTCTACTGGTTTCTCTATACTGGTGCATTCATATCGCTTAATTAAGTCATTATCTGAACAGATGGCATCTTATAAGTTGCGGGAATACGATAGAAGGAGATAGGCTATCAATCATTATGACCATATTTGGGAAGGTTTATGTCTTCTACAATCTGTTGATGATGATGATATGCTTTGAAAATATGTCCATATATCTAATACTAGAAGATATTATTTTATGTTATTTATATTTATTTATGTCAACTTCGAAAATACATAGTAGGATAGCTGTGTCTAATCTCGAAAGCCTCGCGACATTTCCATCAAGCCTGACGCAATAACATTTTATTTCATTCCTCTATCCATCATCACTGCAAAATGATCGCCTAGCATGATACAATATAATGTTTCAACGTTTTATTGGTCTGTCTGTCTGCTTTGGCACAGTGCCATCGGTGATTTTCGGCAGTCTTAGGGCGAAGGAATCTTGAAATGAGACGTGACGAATTGATACGTGGTATTTTACGCGGCGTTCAGCTGTTTGTTACTTTGACGGCTCTGAAAAGTGGTGACGTTTAAGATTTTAACTGCCACGATTTTTTATTTAATTGTGTGTGGTCTTTTTTATTTCTTCTGCATTCAGGTACCTACTTAAAAAGTGTTAAGTATGCCAGGTTTTGTAAGAGAGACTGTCCCAACGATCAATTTTACTATATTTTCGGTGTAGGTAGCGCGTGTAAAATTTAACGCAATTTCAACTTTAGACCAAGTTAGTGGTGACACAGTTTTGTTTAATTTTAAATTCACTTTATTCCCTACCAATGATTTTAATTAAATTAAAACTTGCCTTAAAACAATATCTAAGTTTCTATCGCGTGGTCCGACATTTTACAAGAATTTAGAATACACACGCATTTCCTAATGCAAGCCGAATAAGTTTAATAAGTTATACTAAGCCAACATGTTCTCTAGGCTCTTAACAAACATGTTTCTCGTAACTTTTCATTATTTCATAAAAAAAAGTAAGTTCGCTGCCACATATCAAAGTCATTATCAAGTCACTTTCTAATTTTTTCTGCGTCGTGTATCAGTATTTAAACCTAGCTCTTGGCAGAGAAACTAGGATTCAGAATTTATGCCTCAAATTACGTATTTTATTTTTAACCACACTTTAAAAATCATTGCACTTTTTATCAGAAATATAGCACAAGACTGTATGTTATTTTTAATCTAACACATTGACCAATAATAATGTAATGTAATGTAACGTAACCAAAAGTAATGTAACCAATTTTTTTTGTATACATTTATTAGCTGATATATCCTATTCACGGTAAACTTTGTTTAAGTAGACCAAAACCAATAGTTACATTATGATAGCTCGTAGTTTTGTAAACTAGATACTTATGAAAACTTACAACAGTATTGAAGATTTGGAATCAGCATACGAACTTACCTGTAACAAAGTAATAAATCATCAGAAACCAACACAAAAATAATTAGTTTGCCTCTCGTACCGGAAAATATTTCTCTGTCTTTTAGAGAGTAGATGCTGCAAAATACACAGGGTGGGAGATAATGACCCATCTGACCAACGATTTTGAGATTATGCAATACATATTTTCTAACAATAAAATCAAAATTTAACGAATAAGCCGTTGAACTATCTCAAAGGAATTTTTAGGACAGATAGTTTATAAATGGAGAAATTGTTAAAGTTCTCACCATCATCATTAACAGGCTATAGAAGTCCACTGCAGAACATTGGCCTTCACTATGGAGTTTCATGACATACGGTCTTGACCCACCTCCATCCGCCAACTTTCATCGGTTAATCGAGTGAGGGGCTTCCTATACTGCGCCGTCCGGTTCGTAGTCGCCTTTCGAGAACTTTTCATCCCCATCTGTTGTCAGTTCTGCGAGCTATTATGGCCTACCCATTGCCACTTCAACTTGCTAATGCTAAGAGCTATGTCGGTGCCTTTAGTGCTTCTACGAGTATTATTCTAGCGATTTCACCTTTTCGGACTTTATCACAGTACCAAAAGGTATAAATTAAAAGTAAAAAAGGCGCAAAAGCGCAAATTTGCTTTAACATAAAAGCAGTTAGAAACCAGATCTCAGTGCCATATGCCCCATGTTTGATAAGAATAAGAATGAAATGAAGATAAATGTAATGTTGTGTACATTACATTTTTAAAATAAACCAAATCCTACTACAATTAGAAGTATAAACGCGGAAGTTTGTGAGGATGGATGTTTGTTACTCTTTCACGCAAAAACTACTGAACGGATTTTAATGAAACTTTGCAGTAATATAGCTTATACATCAGAATAACACATAGGCTACTATTTATCCGGGTACCACGTGGGCGAAGCCGTAGGCAGAAGCTAGTAAACATATAATACGATAGAATATGACGAGTTTTGTTATTTCTAGTCCTTTTTAGCTTATCTACAAATAAGTGCTATGAAAGACATAGCACGACAATCTTAGCACGTCTGAGCTATCTATAAATAACCAATTTGGCAGAACGAAGTTTCATAACGTAACAGGTCATACACCTGCAGTTTTGCTGAAATCGCCTGTACTATCTTTCAGCACTTTCTGTCTCGTTCTCCCTCAAGAAAGTAAGTGCACCTTCTCTTTCTACGGCCTTGAGAGGTGAGGAGCCTGGTGTATTGTAAGATCTCTATTATAAACATAATAAAACGCAGTAATTTAGCAATGACGTAAAAATTGTTAAGCTGTTTTCCACTCAATGTGTTGTTTGAGTAGGAAAAATAATTGAGATAAATTTCTATGAATATTGGTTTATATATATGTGAGTATATTTTATGGCCATTACTGGAGGTTATTTTTTCTACCACTAATTGTTTTTTTTTGTATTATTTCGTTCGGGGCAAAAACATACGTCCCAACAGAAGCTGACAACATCGCCTATTGATGCTTTGCTTGCCTGAAGGCCTGGAAGAGATCACCCTTAGCGATAAGGCCATCCATTTATTTCTGTGATTTAGCTTATAAGATCTTATGGTAGGTGATCTTTAAGGCCCGAATTCATAGTCAAATAGGGGCTCCCCTAGGGGACTGTTCAGGCGCTATGTGAAAATTTAAGCGCGAAATCAACCTTTATGCACCCAGCCATAAGGCGAATGCTGAATGAAGGATTTTGGGGGACTGTTCAACCCCCGACTATGAATTAAGGCTTAAATGTTGTTATATGTAGTAAAGAGTTATCTAGACGATCTCTGTGGCGCAGTGGGCCAAGGCCCGCCTGAGACGCAGAAGGTTGCGGGTTCGATTCCCGCTGCTGGACAAATGTTTGTATAATTAGCTAATGTTTGTCTCGGGTCTGGTGTTTTCTATGTATAATATATATGTATATATTTACAAAAAAAAGTATATATATGGAGTATATCAGTCATGTAGTTCCCATAATACAAACTCTGCTTAGTTTGAAGCTAGATGATGTTGTCTGAAAAATTTTGCTGTTTGCTATAAATATAAGTTCTGGGTACAGATGACCTGCAAGACAGGTATCCTAGTATGGGCTCAGTCTTTTATTGTCTATTGGGTGTAAAATACAAAAATTAATAAATAGGTAGGTAGACAACAAATTACATAACCTCCATATTTTAGAATTAACTGCTGAAAAGAAATTGTTTGTCTTTTATTAGAACAGTAAGCTTTTAAATTTTGGTCTAGGTCACACATACTTATATTGTTTGCTTTATATGTTGTATCGGTTTCACTAGAATGCCAGATGTATTTTCTGATAAAACTTGCTTTGCGCTGGAAATATTGGTAGAGTGCCAATATTTTTATAATACTCGTAGTTTAGGTCAAACACCTCATCGCAGACCGATAGTCTGACAATAAATAAGACGTTAATAGGCGTTGTAAATTTTTCATAAGCATCTGCTTTTGCTAAATACTTGGCCTTTTGTAAACTCTTTTCTAACATTCCATTTTAGCCAACACTAGAGTTTACAAACAAAATAAGATTTTACGTGTTTTTGGAAATTTAAGACAGCGTTTTGTTAATTAGTGTTGTACCTAACTACTAAAACGTGTGTTTGTACCAAATTTAATATTTGGACGGAGGTGCCTCGGAATACCCATATATTTTGTACCTTCGTGAATCTACGTACTGAGCACCTATACATGTAGATCTAGGGAATTTCAATACGGATTCTAAGCGTATTTTATTTATATTATAACTATGGAAAGTCTAGTTCATCTTAACCATTGATGCTCATTTTAAACCCAGCACCATTATTTTCAAAATCTCCATGTTTATTTATTTAATACTTCCGCATAAGCAATGTAGTGCTAGGAGGACTTAATGATATGTTACGTTATAAGACAAGGCCTTTCTCTTGTTAGGGTTAAGTTCGCCTTTGTACATGTCCTATATGTACGTTTTTTTGTCTGTATTCTCCGTGTGTACAATAAACAAAAGAAGGCCGCAAACAGTAAAACCGACCTTGAAAATCAAGAACTCCGCAAAAACCTCACATAAATATTGTCCTAGACTCCACAAAACGCAAATGTATTGTGGACTCATCGTGATTACGAATTCCATCTGATGTGGGGTCGCCGACCTGTTATCACTGCAGTAGGTAACTTAACAGTACAGTTTTATCTGTTAAAATATGTCAAAATGTTTTTGAAAAAAGTTCCCGGATGAAAGGGTTAAATTGTTTATTGTAGAATTACTTTTGTGCTGTCTGTACTTCTAATAAGGGCGGCGACACTATGGTTTCAAATGAGTCAAATAAATAAAATTATTAGGAAATGAAAAATTTTCAACTGATAAATTGCGTTGATTTAATTTGTTGTTATTCCTGACGTTTCAAGTTTTGCAGCTTCCGTTGAGAATCTGTTGAGAAACATCTGCAAGTTTTGCAGATATTTCTCAACAGATCTTACAAAACTATTTCTACCGTCTAATTGTGGTCAAGAAACGTTTCGATTTATGTAGCCATCACTCTGTTGACTCACTTTGTCTATCAACTGTTTTTTGAAGTCTAACGTTATGGTGTTTCATGTTGAATTTAATTATTTTCGTAACTGGGTTCCAAACTAAACATTATTAAATTATTATATTGTTGTAAAATGGCCATCTATTGTTTATGATTTTCAATAAAACATTTACAAGGTACTGATATAGGTAATAATTATTTGCAATTAAATGGCGTATAATGATTAGTACCCGAAAGTAAGGTTTTTTATTCAGGGCGAGTGGTTGATTCGACGCCTGATCTACGTCAGGCTTGGCAATGCAGCCAGCATTTCGGGAACGCTTCTTCTGGTAGTGATCTGAAATTGTTGAGCTATCTTATGATTGTTTGCAACGGTATTTAGATAGTATTTTCATCTGTATTTATTGCTTATACCTACTTGTGTATATAGTTGTCTGATTAAACTGTGTTATTTCGTCACATTAAAATATAATAAAAGGCGATATTGCTTTCATCTTGGCCCTAATGTACCCTTAGGTGACAAACAATATTGCCTAATCCGAAGGGTTTTAAACTATGCTTGTTTTTGAATGTTAGAAATACTTTATTTGCAGAAACCTAAATACTTAAACTGAAATATCATAAAATTCATGCAGAAATCGAAGATCTGTGATAGAAGGTTCCTGGTTCAAATTGCATAAAATACATTTGTCCGGCCTAATAACTAGAATCGTGGGTGTTGACTATTGAAACGACCGCGATTCCATCTGCGTTGGGTTTTTTCCATACAAACTTCATCTTCCCGCCCGCACCCTTTAGTTAGGGGTGGAATTTGGGAAAATCCCACCCGACACACCAACATAAATAACCACCAAATAGTTACATACATATACTGCACCCATACTAGGATTTCTTGTATCGTGGGTAGACCCGGAACATCTGCAGATCATGCAAACTATTTATTTATTTATTTGTCCCCCAACGGGAATCGACCCGGGCCTCTTGCGTCTCAGCCGGGATACTCACCCGCCACCGTGCGTTGATTTTCAGTTTGCCAGTCAGTCAGGCAACTATAATGTTTAGAATATAGCTCGAGTCAGAACATGCTAGGACATTCGGAATGCAAATATGGATTTCATAGCCTTACTTACCACGGTTTTACACACTTTCTGACCATAAAATGTGGTATGTCCGCACTCTTAAGTATATGTCTTATCAAGCTAGATTATATGTGTGTAAGTCATTACCTTCCATCCTAACCACGGCTCAAGACATAGGTATCTTTTAATAAAAAATTAAACCAGAAACTGTCTTGTCAAAAGTTATGTTTTACAAAAATAAATTGAAAACTTCGTGCTTGTATTTCGGTCGTCGAATGCAGCAATACCTCGTGATTTTCGATTGCAAAAAATGCGTTTCGGAGATAAATGGTAACTGACAAACAAACATAGAAACATATTTTCATGGCAAGCGTATATAGAGGTACAAGCTCCTTACGTCGCGGGTAAAAAAGTTTTGTTTTGCATCTATAAGGATAGCCTCGTACATCAGTTGGGTTTTATCACAATCTGTAGTGTCTTTTCTAATTTCAGCATCACCAAGACCATCTCAACCATTCTTCGTCATTCAAATAATTCGCAGGCGGAGGTGGAACTGGAGGACTAATTCATGAGAAGATCCGTATATAAATACAAACTTACACTTGCAGTTGGATAATTGACCGTGACGTATATTGATAATGGGCGAACATTTTTTCAACTACAAAGTTAACTTTGCCTCTAAATCCGACTTATATATGTAAGTTGGACCCGTTACAGCAATGTTTGGTGCTTAACAAGCTTGTACTGAAGCCTCGGTGCATGAGTGAGACTCGCACTTGTTCGTTTTTTTTTACTGTTTATACTCCCTGCGTTTATATAAAGTACATTTTACTTATGTGCAAAGTGATTCTTAACTACTTTTATCAACTTGAAATAAATTTTAGCACCTATGTAACATATTAAAAACATTAATAATTTTAAACATGAGACTTTTATATTTTTTACAAAAAAAAGAAAAATTTACGCTCAGTGAATCCCAAACCTAACGCGTGGTACCTATATAGGGCGTAAGCGAGATGTCACTTCAAGTGAGGTGCCACTTGACATGACTGCACAAAGCCGGGCGGGACACTTGGTCTACTCCAGGCTCATAGAGATTCTTAATTTTCTTAGATTTTAAAGTCCATGACCGCGTTTTGGGTCCTTAATCAAAATAAGGTGGTGTTAAATGTGATAAGATAATAAAGAAGCTCATAAAACTAACAAATTGAAGTGTTCTTGAGCAGGCCAGTTAGCTTAAAGAACCGATATGATGGACACCTACACTAGATACTTTTGCAATTGTGTACTACTCTTTTTTCCTATTCTAAAGGTAAAATAATAATATGTACTTACTAAAGTATATTATATGGAATACATTTTTACTTACTTTACTTACAGATCTAGACTGAATATTCGAGGTATATACGTAGTAAAGATTAACTTGGCTTGAATATGAGATCAGCCATATGCCACGGCTTGAGGCCGTTTGTAGGCGCCCCCCTTATGGATAGTTGCAATTTTGTGTCTATTTTTCCATTAGGTATCTCGTTACTGTAACACAGCCTATGCTGCTTTATAAGCTGAAATAATGTAGCTGTTTAAAACTCCAGAGATCATACGAATTTTCAAACATACTCCACTCCTCTTTTCATCCTCTTACAAAACCAAAACAAACATACTCACAACTTTATTCCCCATTATGGGTATGTTCATATACATACTCAGTGCGGAAGCTCATCATCTTAAGGGTGGATTTTCAAAAATTCTTTATTATTCTTTCTTTTCCCTACACATTAAAAAACTTACGTTCCAAATGTCAGTTTTCTAGAATTACGATGTACTTTGCTTATAATGTCTAGTAGGTATCTAAGATTTCTAAACTTTGACAGCTCGTTAATGCCTGATTACGAGTTTTTTTTTACCCTGATTATTTGCTTAAGAGACCACATTAATACCACAACATCACAAATGACAGGAACGATGTCATTTGTGATGTTGCATCATGCAGCTTAGAATTTTCTAAGCAAAATAAGCAATGAGACAATAGCGTGCCCATAGTTCATCAAGAGATTGAATTTCATTATTAGTTTAGGGATAGGGTAAGTTTAAAGAGGATACTACAATTATACATTACACTACTTTAAAAAAAAAAATGTTATTTTAGCTACATAACTATTGATTTATGAACTATGTGTTTGTAGTTAGCTCAAATGTTTGGTGAATGAACTGAGATAGGAGATTTTGATAATGCTCATAGGTTTGATAACCCTTTTGTCTACTAGGTTATTGGGTTGCAAGAATCACAAGATAGGATTTCTATCCTTATCTAGAAATAAGTTAATATTCACTCTTATTTTAGCATTATCATTAGTTATTTTGTTATCAAATTGATATTTTGATAAAACAGATTGATTTTATTCAGGATTACATACTTAGTTTATCTGTAACTATGAAAGCTGCAAAGTCTTCGAAAAGACAGAAATAACAATAAAATAAAATAACGTGATGTTGTGCCAAAAAATGTTTTTCATTTAATTTCATATGGCAAAGGTCACCTACTGGTTATCCCTCCGGGGTTCGAAGATAGAACTTTTTAAAATATAACATTGATTCGAGTACGCTTGACGGTCAGAAATACTACATGTCAACTAGAAAATAACATAGCGAATGGACTATCGTAGAGTTGCTAGAAGAATAGCAGAGTCAATATTTTTTTATGGGTTTTCAACCTTTTGGAGTAAACAGCTATTTCCCCCGCTCCGCTTATTCACCTTAAACACTGGACGTCAACGAAACCCTACACTAGAGAAGGTGGATCTATCGATGTCGTTGGCTCCCTTCACACTTTCACAGCGTCTCCTCACGCGATATTTAATTTCTAGTTAAACTTACAAAACTGTGGTTTTATATAACCGTGTAAGAAACGCCAACGGCTTTGATCAAAGTATTTGTAATGACTCAAAAAAATTATAATTTCTCTTCAATATATTTTTTGTATCCCATTAAAATATTGTCTGACTTGGATAAGTAAACAGTAAGCAAATAAAAACGTCTTTTAATTTGTTTAACAGCACGTTTCTGTGGATGATAATTATTATGTCTAAGTTTTATTTTTTGACAAATCAGTTTTTAAAGATTTGTTGATGCTTCGATTAAGAGGAATCTATGTATGATTGTAATTCAAAGGAAACAAAGGAATGATTTACACATCAGAAAGAAATCTATTTATGTCATTTCCCAACTTCTATATCATAATTCGTTATTAGAAACCGATGCCTACATTTAAAACTAGTATTTAGCGACTAAACAATAAATAAGTGCAACATGAATGCCTTGGAGCTTATAACATCTGTGAGATATTGCTTGACCTTTGACTGCAATTATCTTGACTCTACCACGGAACCTAAAGTCATCGCCTTTATGTCTCATAGTGCTGGTTTGTTTAGGAACTATAATTCACGTTTGTGTGGCAAACAAGCAATGTTTGTCGAATTTTAAATAGACCTGTCGTAAATCTGTTATCGATGTGTCTATTTTGAAAAGCACTAAAATTTCGATGTCCGTTGATGTGCAAGCGTTTTTGCGGGTTGAGTTGCCTTCGATATTTGGTGCATGACATTATTAAGGAATTTACGGTGTTTTTCTTCACTGTCACAGCTACATAAAACCAATCGCTTAAGTAGCTGTTTACCGCTGATAGTCTGATGACAACATTCAATGAAGTATTCTCTAGAGCTAAACCGTAACTAAAATTATCGCAGTCTAAAGAAAAGCAAACAAACACACTCACTACTGTAATCCTTATGATACATTGTCAGATCTATTTAGTACATATCCCATGAGGTTACCAAGAAGGTGTAAGTCAGAGGCACGTCTTAACATTATTAAGACGCATACGTCTTACATTGTAGTTGCAAGCCTAGTTGCTTATTGAAACACGCCAAATAATCATAGTTAAATGAATAAAAATCACGATGTTTTCCTTCACCATTTCGAGCACATGTTAGTAAAAATACAAATACCTAAATTTGGCGATATGAATACACTAATAGAAGCATAAAAAATTGCTTCTGCTACGGAATCGGACTATAGTTTTTGTTCGATCAAGGGGAAAGAACGGCCGGACAACGAACAAGAATTAGACTACATAGCATAGTAATATGCTGTTTTGTATTTAGACAAATTATCACTCACAACGCTGATTACCTATGTAATGAATCTTAAGGGTATCTACTTATTTAGATATACTTTCGTAATTAATTTAACTTTGACATGATATCATTTATTGTACAAAAATAGCAAATAATATTTGACATTTATTTTATATGACTTCTATTACAATTGGAATTTTACTAGTTACCTATACTTAATTATAATTTGATGCAAAATGCTATTGACCAACAATAATCTAAAAACTATCGTGAATTTGACTATTCATATTGTAAAAACGGGAATTTTCACGTACTGCACTATCCGTGAAGGACTTTCTCCTTCCGCGTCGTAAGTACACGTGCGTAGTGCACGACGCGACGCGGAAGGAGAAAGTCGCAACCACTCACCCTGATGAAGACTCTCGGAATGAATCGAAACTTAGTCGGTGCCTTCACCGATAGTGCAGTACGTGAAAATTCCCGTTTTTACAATATGAATAATAATCTAGATGAATGTTATTTAATTTGATTATGATTATGTATCGAACTCACGTTGCAGCGCCCTTACAGAGTTCATGTACCTACCTGCCTATTCAATGTATTACTTAGACCTATACAAACTATGTTATGTGCATGAAAGCTATGAAATAAATAAACAATGTTTTATAGCAAGAAATGAAAAGGACCGCGATAATTTAAGCGTAGTTTAGCTTAGAGAATGTTGCACGGAGTCTAAACCAATTTATAGATACACAGTTAAATTTCTCCGTTTTCTCGCCAGGTCCAGTTGCGACTGAGCATGTGCCGTAAACTGATTTCGACACTACTTTATTCATTGTAACTGCCGTGAAATCGGTTCAGATATTTATTTATACCTAACTAGACTCTGTTTATGGCTTCGCTCGCGCGGTGCCCGGATAAAAAGTAGCCTTACGAACTATACCTGTTCCTAATTTTATCCAAATCGATTCAGCTGTTACGGAGATTATTAGAAACTAGCTTTTGCTCACGGCTTCGCCCGCGGGGTACCCAGATAAAAAGTAGCCTATTTGTTATTCTGATGTATAAGCTATATTACTATAAAGTTTCATTAAAATCCGTTCAGTAGTTTTTGTGTGAAAGAGTAACAAACATCCATCCTCACAAACTTTTGCATTTCTTAGTAGGATAGGATATACCTAAGTTAAATTACCGGCTTATATCTCCTTGCTCTTGTCTCACAGTACGTGGGGTCGGCACAACACGTTTGCTTTTCCGTTCTCCATGTAGTAGATGTCCACTCAGTACTCACTCCTTTCCTATCCATTTCATCTTTCATACAATACATCCATCTTTTGTTTGGTCTACCTCTGCGTTTGTTTTCATCCACATGAATAAATAATTAATAAAATAATGCTGGAATTTTCAAACAGCACCATCTAGCCCCAAAGTAAGCAGAGCTTGTGTTATGAGAACAACATGATTTATATACCTACTATTTATATATTTTTTTATTGTAAATACATACATAATTATACCTACATAGAAACACCCAGACCCGAGATAAATATTTCCAGATATTTATATAACATACAAACATTTGTCTCGCGGCGGGAATTGAACCCGCAACCTTCTGCGTCTCAGGCGCACCTTCGCCCACTTCGCCACAGAGATCGTCAAATATTTAACACTCTTTTCGTAATGTGACTTTCATCTTTTCGAATCTATTACTCCTAAACTTTTCCAACTGTCGCTATTTTCAGACTTACCGTGATATACTCATTCTTAATGAATGTAAAATGACCTCGACCAATGTAAATTGCACAATGTACAAGCAAAGGATGTTCAAATTTGTTTGATTACGATTTTCGACTTGGAATTGAAACATTCAAAGAAATAAAATAAATCGCTGTGAAATATCGCTGAGTCAAAATCTCGATGTTTTCATTCATTACGTTAAAACATTTCCTGACCAATCCTATGATTTTGAATACAGTTTTTCAACTCATCACAACTAACAATTATGTATTCTATATAGGCAAGAGAACTGAGGCATTTATCCAGCGGATCAACGACCTCTTTTTAGGTCCAGACATTTAGGCATTCCTTTTAACATAAACCTAAAGGATGTTCAAACAAGATAACGGTGAAAGTTACAAAACAGAGCCTAAGTCTACAAATAAAGCCGGTAAAAACTCGTGGAAAAGCGAAAGCCATTTCAGTTTCATTGGCCTTGCTAAAGAGCCTTTATATTCATGAGCCTACTAAATTATTCATTTAGTCCTTTCACAAACGGGTTCACCGACATCCAAACTCAGCACAATTACTCAAAAATTTAAATAGCCCGCAACTGCAAATTAACAACGCAAATTGCTCTTAAACACACGTCTGCTCGTTGTGAAGGTCTGTTTACATCTGATGTCGGTGTTCGAAATTCGAACGTTCTCAAACGCCATTGGTGGGCCTAATTTCTTCTGACCATATCATTAGTGAAATAAAGTTATCAACATTTTCAAAGAGAAAATTGGCGGTTCGGTCGTTTGCCGGTAACGTATGTTTGTATTCGTCATTTTATTGTTGTAAGTCATCAGATTGTCGGAAAGCTTCCATCGGTCGGTAGTTTAGTGAGTATAGGAGATAATAACAGTTTTTAAGTTACTTGTAAGCCTCCTTGCGTGATCTGACTTTTGTAAACAAGAACTCCTTAAACTTGAAAATATAAATTGCCACGGCTACCCAGATAAAAAGTAGCCTATGTGTTATTCTGAAGTATAAGCTATATTACTGTAAAATATCATAAAAAATCTGTTCAGTAGTTTTTGCGTGAATGAGTAACAAACATCCTTCCTCACAAACTTTCGCGTTTATAACATTACTAGCTTCTACCTACGGCTTCGCCCGCGTGGTACGGTTAGAAAGTAGCCTGTGTGTTATTCTGATGTATAAGCTATACCTAATCCTGTACAGTTTCATCAAAATCCGTTCAGTAGTTTTTGCGTAAAAGAGGAACAAACATCCATCCTCACAAACTTCGCGTTTATAATAGTAGTAGGATAACTATTTTAACGACTTTAAAAACAGAAGCAGGCGCTCAATTCAATGAGTAAGATTTTTTTGTTTGTTTTTACTTCGACTCTCCGTGAAAGTTGGCCTTTCCTAGATACCTCATTGCTGCAGGACGAAAATAATGTCTGAATC
Source organism: Perizoma flavofasciatum (assembly GCA_958496245.1). Classification (NCBI taxonomy): domain Eukaryota; kingdom Metazoa; phylum Arthropoda; class Insecta; order Lepidoptera; family Geometridae; genus Perizoma; species Perizoma flavofasciatum. The sequence goes on along the minus strand of OY292439.1, from coordinate 2,490,782 downwards.
GTATAAGTTTTTCTAGAACTTTTCGCCAATTTCTGGAGGTAATTTAAGTGGATAACATATCCTGTCTTAGTGGTCGGAACACCCGAGTAAGGTCAGGTTTGTGACTTGAAAAAATATTCTTAACAATTTAATATGTCTTAATCTTCTAATAAACATATCTTTCCTAAAATACTTAAACCACCAAAAATAATATATCAATATTTGAATCAGTCATTCATCATTCATGACAATTGCGATGCAACCCACGTCAAAAAATAAAGACATCCTTTATGACATATACTGGGTGGCCAAGTAACAGTTAATACGGTATGTTTATAGGCCATATAATAATATAATTCACCCTAAATAGTTGTAATGTACTAATAAATATAAATATTTTCATTTATTGTGATTTAATAGGGTACTAGAAGGCTATGTTAGTATGGATACGGTCATTAACAAGCTTGACTCGCAACTTGAAATCGTTGATCATGTTTAGAAGTTTATTTGAATCGGCAAGTTTATTTGAAGGCATTAAATCAATTTCTACCTGCGGGTTTGCTCGTTTAATAGTCGGGGTTTGCGACTATTAAATGCGTACATAACAAGTATACGAAGAAAGTTCGTATACTTGTTATGCAGGTTTATTACGGTAGCGAATACACATTCACCAATGAGGATTATTTTTCGGAATCATAAATCTTTGAAAGGGGTTAAGTTGGTTTAGAAAATTCTATACTTATATCATTCCATAAAAAAAAATATTAATCCAAAAAGCGCATCCTAAGTGTCAAAATAAATAAACATCATCTATTTATTTATTTTTGATTATGTAAATGATCGAGGTACTCAATGGCGCCATCGAGGTCGTCAAAAGAATCCAGAAGAAGACTTCTTGATATAACTTAGTCTGTGTATAAATCGAAACACACCATCTATCACTGCTCGGTATCAAGTAGGTAAATTATTTAGTCAACTATTACAAATTTTATCTAAATTGTTGAACCAAGTGAGGAAAGTATGGCGGCGCGGAATTTCGCTGTTTTTAGCTCTAATTTGCCTCGATTTATACGCGACTTCTGGTTAATCTATATGTATTTTAAGATTATCATCTGAATCTCAAGAGTAGTTTTTGAGCGGTTCTATTCAGACGAACAAATATTGTTTTATATTATTGTGGTATATGTTGTGGGCATATCCACGCTACTCCTCCATCCCTATTAACATTATAAATTAAAATCAGTTTAGCTGGTTTATGCCGGCACCGTTAGGGCGGGGGCACACAAATAACGGCTAATCAATGTTGGGATCGCAGTACGTGGGCTAGGGTGTCCTGGAAGGAATAGTCACGGTATTTATATGAATTAACTAGCTTCTGCCGCCGGTTTTACATGCGTAATATCCGTTTTTGCATGCTAGCCTTTACCATGTGTTATATCAGATCACAAACTAAATTTGGAGACCATCCATTTTGCTTTTAAAGTTTAATTTATTAAATGTAAAATATTTAATAATTTATTCAAACATCCATCCATACGTTCTCATTTAAACAGGTCTTTGAAACCTGTGTCTGCTTAGGTATTTCTTGTCAAAAAAAAAACATGACTGGAACAGTAGGTACATGGCTAAACTACGTAATAGTATTATCTACAATTTTGTTAAATAACGATAGGATTTCCTTCAAACAGGGATTGAAGTCCACTATAATGACCAAAGATCATATTTTTCATTCAATAAAACCTTAAAATAATAAACATATTTTCAGTCAGCTCAAATAAACATCCTGTAGGTAATTCAAATAAGCTTAGACTGCAAGTTTATTGTTCTGTGCACGCGCATGTTATCCGCGATAAGAGGTTATTCTAGAAAGCTCCAACGGCATTGTTTTTCTAACCGATCAAAAAAGCAGCAGACGCATATTGAAAAGTCTCATCTGTCATTATAGACGGTATAGTAAAGTTGCGATTCTAATGCGAGATACTTGTACCTTCATTATGCTTAACAAAAGAAAGATGCTAGTTGGGACGTCATTTCACAAATCGAATATTTCAAAGATTTAGGACTCCGTTTTGCTAAATGAATGTAGAAAAGATTATTTTTGAATTGAAAATCGATATATCATCCCATGTGTGTCACATGTCACATACCTAGGACAAAAAATATACTAAAGAGGCATAAATGCGCTTAACAATACAAACCGCACCGGTAAAATCAGCGCTATTTCTTGGATTTTGTGGTATTAACTTTGCAATCGGGGCGCGATTACAAAACAAAAACGTTTGGCGCCCCGCGTCAACTAAAATATAAAAAAAACTAAATTGCTGTAGTAAGAGCATGATAAACATATCGTGCAAAAAAATGGGTTAACTTGTGTCTACACACAGGTAAAATTGACTTCCAGTGTTGTTAGTGAATTTCTCCGACATCTACATTGTATGAATAAATTTTGGAGCGCTGTGTAATAAACCTGGGCTGCAACAGGTGATTTAACTCATGTCATCTGATGCTTAGAATAATGTTTAGATTTTTAATGATAACTTTAAGAGTTTTCACTTTTTCATCTTTTTAGGGTTCCTTAGTCAACAAGGAACCCTTATAATATCCGTCCGTCTGTCTGTCTGACCGCAGCTGCTTGCTTGGAGACTCTTAGTACTAGACAACTGTAATTCGGCATGGGTATACATATTAATCACTCCGACAAAGTGGTAAAATAAAAACCTTGGAATATAATAGAAAAACCTCCCCAACACGTAAATCTGCAGGTGTTTTTTTTCCTCGTCTTTCCCTCTCATAATTAGAGAGGGAAAGGGTAAGGGTTGTTATTAGAATGGTCGTTTAAAAATATAAAAGGTATGTGAAAACCATTTTTCGAGTTAGGAATCCGTTAATCAAAAATGCTAAGTTTTGATAGAGTTCCGCCAGCTTAACGGTTGCTTTCGGATATGTCAAAAATTCACGGCAGTAGTATACATAACCAAGTTAAAAGGAAAACCATCACAGCAAAGTGGGCTTTACAAGTTAACAAGTTATAGTCGACTAACTTAAAAAATGCACTTTAAGTAGAAGTAAAAAAGATAATTTCGTACAAAATCCATAAAAATTACTTAGTTAATTGGTTGTGTAAAACAGGAAGTAAATATAAGTTTATGGGCAACTAAGAACCCTACACTGCGCGTGGCCCGACATGCACTTGGCCTTTTTTTATAACTATGGCAGTAGGTATCCAAGAAGTTCTACAATAAATGCGAATAGTTTTATTTTAATGTTAATAGAACACTTCTGAAGCCACTATCTTTATAATCTGGTAATCTATCGATTTCATACGATAAGTCGGCTAGTCTAAACCTAGGTCTAGTAGATATTTCGCGTCACTCTAACTTTTATTTGGTTGTATCTTTCACATCTTTTGTATTATACTGTCTATACCTATGTATGCGACGGTTGCCCTAATGTCTACAACATGCTGTCATAAAGATTTGTTATTTCAGACATTGATGGTTAACGAGTGATGAAATAATTATTAGTGTGATGTCACCGAATTTATCTGGAAATTTCCGTCCAGCTTTGAAATGCACAAGTCAAATTTAAAGTTTTACGAAATGCTACCTAAGTTCGGTATTACAGATAATAACAATTGTACTTCTCTCTCTTGATAAAAAAATAACAAACAATAATAAAAAAACAACATTACCATTATTAGCAGGTTTAGAATTCCGATTTTGAAATTTTAGTACACTCATATTTAGTTTAGCTTTAGAAAACTCAAAATCGCTATCACTTAGGCTTGAGTTCACCAACAAAAATAACGGACAGTCAAGTCTAACCATTGATTATAATGACAGATTCCTACGAAAACATTGTATCAAAAAGCTTTGCTTAGAACTTAATACCCGTTATTGTATTGGTGGACTCGGGCCTTATTAATAAAACGATATTGCAAATTCGTACACAAACGGATTTGAAATATTTAAAACAAGAGCAACTGCTCAATTTGTGAAAAAAAAAATGTAGCCGGGAGTTACAAGTATTCTGCCAACAATGGAAGAAATGATGCAAACAAGCATTTCATTCTACGAAATTACCACTTGTTTACGAAAAAAACCAACAAGAATCCAGTTGTGGTTACGCCTGAATGTTGGTTTCCTGAGCACCGTCATAATGATAATCATAATACAGGGTGTCCTCCAACGGGAATAATTATTTTGACGTTGAACATAGCAGCAATAATTATATAGAGGTGACATGACGGTCCGCTTAAATAATCTAGTTTTACACACAAAACACAACGCAGTAATTTATTCATTTGTTAAAATAAGTGATAAAACACCAATATTCATATAACTTGATCCCTAATTCGTAAGTAAGTTACGTAATGTCATACAATTCCTTATTAAACATAAATTAAAATTACAAACGATCAGATTATTTTAATCAAGTCCTTATCATTAATCAATGACCCATCTGAAAAGGTTTTCTGTGAGACTATTATTAAATTTAGGCCTGAATGATTTCACTGGAAAATTTCGTACAAATTCGATTGAAAATTACTTAGAAGTTGTAAATTGTGTAAAACTTGTACTTACCGCATTTTGTGACGGGCAACTACGGAACCTTACACTGCGCTTGGCCCCACACGCACTTGACTGTTTTTTTGTATGTTTTAAGATATAGAAATTACTTGACGCACTGACTATGCCGGGGGGAGCTATTGGTCGATGTAACATCTTAAGAAAGGCGAACTTCTGATGAATGATTTAGTTAGGGGCGTCATATTTTCTGCTATGATATACAGGTGGTGTAAGTTCTACACCACACTCCGCAGACCAGGCGGCAGTATCAATGATGGCATGAAGCCTATTGACCCACGCCTCCGCAAATATGGCGGATGCACTGCAGAAGCGCAGCAGTCCCATCAACATCCGAAATCCATTATTATATTTGGGCACGCAGTGCATTAAGTGACCTTTTAGTGTAGTTGCTCGTGGCATAGGCTGCTCGTGCAGGATGAGAGTGTGATCATTAAAAACATATACAAAATGTATAATCAATTTGTAAGTGCGCTAGCTCTCACCCTAGGTTAACCTGTATTATATTTGAACCTGTTAGTAGATAGCCTCTTTCAAACAATCGTATCCATCAAATCGTATGTTTGATGTTACTAATTGCTTAGAGAGTGAAATGCGTAGGAAGTTTATAAAACAAAATTGTTAAATAAAATTCCGTTATTGTGGGGATGTAGCCTTAGAAAGAAAAGTGTTTTTTTCACAGAACGCTATACACGCTTAATACTCCTGTCGAAATTTTATTTAATTATTTATTATTCGATTCGCAAAACATGTTCAGTAACTTCGTCAGACATACATTATTGTATGATGAGGCTCAGGAAACAGTGATAAGATTAGCGTTATAAATTTCGTTGGGGAGTTTTTAGAGACCCATTTTTATACTTTTTTTAGACTTTAATTAGAGTTAGAACTTTTGGAAAAAGTGAAACTAAGGTAAGGTGAAAATGAAAAATTAAGGATTTAACTGTAATATTAAATCTGAAATGCAATATACATACATACATACATATATTCACGCCCGTTTCCCGGAGGGGTAGACAGAGACCAAGGATTTCCACTTGCTACGATCTTGGCATACCTCTTTCGCTTCATTCAACCTCATCACATTATTCATAAATGCAATATATATATCTGCATAATCAGAATGACAAAACAGAGTTTAGTTTATCAACTTTTAAACAATCTTTATAAGCAGGGTCATTTTTCACACAACATCATCTAGCCCCAAGGTAAGCAGAGCTTGTGTTATGGGAACTACATGACAGATAAACTTATGTACATATTTTTGAGGTCGTCAAAAATTAGCAGGAAGATGAAGTTAGGTATGTATTACCAGGACGTTTAAATAAAAAAAAAATAGTCTGTGTGATCCCACTGCAGGGCAAAGGACCAAGTCTGTGATTACGTGACAATGGGGAGAAGCACAGAGTCTACAATTAAGGCATAGCGGAAGTTCACCTTTCTTGAGATATTACATAGACCAATAGCTCCCCCGGGCGTAGTCAGTGCGTCAAGTATTTTGTTTTTATGTTATTTTAAAAACATAAAAAAAACAGTCATGCACGTGTAGGACCACGCGCAGTGTAGGGTTCCGTAGTTGCCCGTCACAAAATGCGGTAAGTACAAGTTTTATACAACTTACAACTTCTTCTAAGTAATTTTCAACCGAATTTGTACGAAATTTTCTTAAAGATAATAGATGGTTGAACCCTATTCAATTTATATACTCTGAATTCACACTTTATTAAATAAGCCGGATACTTGAAATCGCTCATCTAAAATTGCATTAAATAAAGTTGGTATTTATAACATGCTGCTAGTCAGTTCGCTTATCTTGTTTCCGTGTGCTAACCTTAAGGGGTTTACACACGAGGCTGTCTGCGGCACCTTTGCAGCGAACAGGAGATAACAGTTTTGTTAATGGACCGTCAGAAGATTAGTGTGGCCATACCGTTTTAGAAATTTTAATTCATTTGATATTGTCTGGGTGTATTGGTACCATGGAACGTAGTTTCTTATACCCATGACACAGGAAATTCTAGCGTGATATCATATGTGACTATTAAATGTTTATTGGTTTGTGAGTTTGATAACATGCAACTGTGCCCGAATATTTGGTAACACCCAATATTCGGGCACAGTTGCATGTTCCATGATCACGGGCGGTACGAATTTTTTTGCGAGGGTATGTAATTGACAAACGAATCAGTCTAAGTACCTAGACTTTAGTTCTGTGACGTGACATTATTATAAGTCGTTTAATTATTTTTTAAATAAGATTTTTGGTGTCTTATCCATAGAATTCCTTCATTAAAATTTATTACGAAATTTGTTAGCCAACAGACGTCGACGTGTGAGTGGTTTATGCCCCAAACCTTGCTGATAAGGAACGGAACCCTTTTTAAACGATGTTTTCTCTGGAAGTGACATGCGAATCCCTAATTTTACTCGGTCTTTTTATGGTGTTTTCACAGTTAATTGCATAGTTTTTATGGCTTTGATAATGTCATGTTTGTAAGTAAATATTAAACTTTAAAGCCTTTATGATATTCTATTTGTTTAAGATTTAGAAGTGTGAGAGTGTATAAAAAAGTGGTAGCTTTTTTTTTTTTTTTTTTTTTTTTTTTAAGCCAAGTCTTTCCTAAAGACTTGGCTTAAAAATATAAATAATATAAGCCTTGGGTCGTTCCGTAGACTAAAAGCTAGATACTTGAAATTTAAAAGAATTATTTGCTTTAGTGATAAGTTCTTATAACCAGCCATATTCCTATTTATAGGGTAGAAAGAAAGAAAACATTTATTAAACACGACATAAAAAAATACAAATAAGGTAACCAATTTTTTTTTTAATTTATTTTGTGCCAATTTTTTTGAATTTTATTTCATAAAATACGGATATAGCGAAAATATAAATAGATTCATTGCCCGTCAGGTTTTGGAACCGTAAATAGGAAGTTAAGTGCTTAGGTAGGCCTACACTAGGCTTAGATAAAACTGAGACCCATGGGGACGCCCCTATCGCACGGTGCTGAAGAAATTATGCAATCGAGCCCCTCCAACCGAATCGTTTCAGCCCCATCTCCTTGCTGAGGTAATAACGGGACTTTTCCCAGACTGCCCGCCGTACGATCCACCTCGTATGGCACCTCCTGATCCTCTTCCTGAAGGCCCCTCTGCTGATGAGATTCCTTCGATATCTGAAGAGGAATTCGGGCTGCGGTCCTGCGTCTTCGGGCTAAGAGAACGGCGCCGGGCCCTGACGGTGTGCCTGGCCGGGTCTTAGTGCTTGCCTTAAAACACCTAGGAAGCCGACGTTGACGTCCTGACGTTGTTCGACTCATGTCTTGAGTCAGGACGGTTTCCCAAGGCATGGAAAAACGGAAGGCTGTGCCTCCTTCGAAAAGAGGGGCGTCCGCCTGACTCCCCCTCTGGCTACAGGCCCATCATTCTCTTGGATGAGGTGGGCAAACTGCTGGAGAGGATTGTGGCTGCCCGCATCGATGAACATCTGGCATCTGAGGGGCCAAACTTGGCCGAGGAGCAGTTTGGGTTTATTTGTGGGCGCTCTACAGTGGACGCGTTGTTGAGGCTAAAATGCATCTCCCAAGAGGCCGTTGCGCGTGGGGAACGCGTATTGGCGGTATCTTTAGATATCGCTAATGCGTTTAACAGCATTCCCTACGAATGCATCGAGGAGGCTCTCCGCTACCACGGAGTGCCTCTTTATCTCCGGCGATTGGTAGGACACTACCTTAGGGATAGAGATGTTCTCTACCTTGACGAAAGCGGGAGCGTTTGTGCTAAACGAATGACGACCGGTGTTCCACAGGGGTCGGTGATGGGACCCTTGCTGTGGAACATCGGGTACAATTGGGTGCAGATGATACGCTGTTTATTGCACGAGGTAACAGTTATGCAGAGGTCGCACATTTGGCCTCAATTGGCTCCACCCTCTTGGTTGGCCGGATACATCTGTTGGGGCTAAAGGTGGCTCTCAATAAAACAGAGGTAATCTCCTTCCATGGCAGAAGGGGTGCACCACCACGCGGTGCCTATATACGGATAGACGGTGTCCAGGTCAAGGTCGGGACCCACATGAAGTACTTGGGGCTTACTTTAGATAGTGCCTGGAACTTCTCAGAATATTTCCGGCTTATGAGCCCCAAAGTGCAGTGCGCGGCAGGGTCGCTTGCTAAGCTCTTGCCTAACTTGGGTGGGCCAAGTGTACTCTGTCGCAGGCTGTTTGCGGGGGTCATAAGATCCATGGCACTATACGGGTCACCAGTATGGGCCGACGCTCTGACTGCTAAAAATAAAGCCCTCTTGCGAAGGCCGCAGAGGATCATGGCAGTCAGAGCTATACGGGGATACCGCACGGTGTCGTACGGGGCTGCGTGTGCGATTGCGGGGTCCGCCCCGTGGGATAAAGAGGCTAAAGTCTTGGCTGAAATGTACCAGCGTAGGCTTGAGTGGCGGGCACCACTAGAGGTGCGCCATATCCGAGAGGAAGCATATGAGTCCGCCCTACGGGCTTGGGCTGAAGAGTTAGAGTCCTCTCGGTATGCCGGTGGACATTAGACGCCCTACTTCCGGTGCTGGATGAGTGGGTGCACCGAAAGCACGGCGTCCTCACTTATAGACTCGTGCAGGTACTGTCCGGGCACGGATGCTTTGGGCGGTATCTGCACAAGGTCGCTGGGAGGGAGTTGACTCCAGCCTGTCAACACTGTGGCGAACCCGAAGATACGGCGTAACACACACTTGAGGTGTGCAGCGCATGGGCGTCGCAGCGGCAGCTACTGATAGCAGCTGTTGGACAGAATCTTTCACTGTCGAGCGTGATCATTTCTATACTTGACAGTGAAAGCTCCTGGGAGGCAATGGTCTCCTTCTGTGAAGAGGTTATCTCTCAGAAGAAGGCCGCGGAACGAGTCAGAGAGGAAGATCCTCTCGCTGACCAGTGCCGTCGGCGTAGAGCAGGAAGGAGGCGGCGAAATTTTCACCGCCTTCTTCCACTCGACGGAAACCAGCAGGACTCGGGTGCAGGGAGCCCCGTTCCTGCATTGCACAGGTTTTCGACGCCTAGAGATGTCTTGAATGTTCCGGGACATTCTCCTTCCCTCATCGGAGGAGGACGAGGGGTCCGTCAAGTGCGGACAGTTACCGACAGAGTCGCGGTTGAATTCAATCGAGACCCCGTGACTCTGTCAAGTTCCGATGCAGCATCGAACTATTCGTCTGGAGATGAATGGTTTGATGATGCATTGGCACTGCGGTAAAGGGAGGAACATCGATGGGTTGTTTAGTCGGTATTACGCTGGCTTTTGTCAGCGTCGAGTCCGACAGACCCCTCCGGCTCTCCCAACTTTGGTCCGGCCAAAGTTGGGAGACATGCGACATGGACATGCGTAAAGGTATTTTTCCCATCGTAAAAAAAAGGCTTAGATAAAACTAAGGCATCTCTTAAGTTCATTTGTAAGTGACTGTTATTAAAAAAATTACAGTCTTTGCCTAGCTTAGTGCAGATGAACATCGGTGTATAGTTTATTAAACAGACGCCTACCTAAATTTATTTACCTGTTGGTACCAACAAACAAAAATTTACCGCGGTACGGTATAATGATACACACATTTAAAAATAATTTTATTCTCCGTTGAGTGTAAATTAATTCCCTTGTCTACATCACTCTAATTACATATTTTGCCACTTTACAACCACAAAAATATCATTACAGGACATAAAAACGCAATTAAATCACTATTAAAACAATATCTTCAACTTATAAAACACACCGACAGCGGCTGTATCCTTTTCGATAAAGTTTATTGCGTGTTTATCTGGCCCCCGGGCCCAGGCAATCAAAAAGCGGTACATAAAAGTTTTACTACTACCTAATCTAAAATTTCGCTGAGATTCACTTTAGCGATCACACGCATGGTAAGATAAGGCAATCTATTCATGGAGCGACATGTTTAACAGCACGGACTTAAAAAAAAAACCGCAATAAAAAAACGTCTCCGCTATCCAACACGAGCTTTATCTAAAGAAATTAAGTTGTTTATAAAGGACACGTTCAATTCCACGTTCATTTAATTCTGTCCTTTTTGTAAAATAACTTCTCTCCACGGCCACGCTAGCGTGCTATCTGAATTGATATTATGTTTTCAAATTGCTACTTTCAGTTCCAACTTTCATGAACTTCTAGATGAATTTAACTATTTATAAAGCTAGTACGGTACCGCGGACACGCGCGAGAAAAAAGCGTTAAATTTACTTTCAAACTTTGAATCCACGTAGTTTTTTAGTTGATATTTCTATATGATCTTGATGATATGATTTAAATGAATAAAAACCTATTGACTTTGATATATATATATTCGTAAAATACTTTTTATTATAGCCGTGTTTTTGGCTATAATAAAAAGTATTTTATTATTAATAATGACTATGGCGTTTTTTATGGTTTATCGAAATTCCCGAATAATGTTCTAAAGTGTACTGTCGAAGTCAAGTCGCAAATTCCCGTAGTACCATGAATGCCCAGCCTCCACGGGATATTAAATTCTTTACGAGGGCCGAAATATAGGATAGCCGATATTCAGTGCAAGGTCTATTATCGAGTGTTTCCCATCACTACCTAGTGAATTTATCGTGTTTCCCATTACTAATGTTGTGAGAAAAGAGTTGGAGTGGTAATAAATTTTAAAGAGAGGAAAATTTATCAACTAGAGCAGATATAGATGATCATAGTTGATCACAACACTGCCATGCGCCAGTTATTTCAATACTTTAGTTCAATAAGTGAATGACAAAATTTATTAAAAGCCTTTTATTAATGTGATATTATAAGAACGGATCATCATCATCGACAGTTAGAAGTCCACTGGTGGATATTGGCCACCCCCAAAGAGTGACATGACGAACAATCTTGAGCCACATCCATCCATTAACTACCCGCAATCTTCGAGATGTAGGTAATCGGACCATCGCGTCTTTCTGGTAGGAGTAGATAAAAAAAAACATTAGTTGAAAAAAAATGACGCTGAGCAGTTGTCTTCGTGGTGGTGGAGATCACTGATCATCTGATCATTTGATCATCTGATCACTCACGTGAACTTTAACAACTTGACATACAATTCCCTTCGATCACCACACGTCAGTTTGACCCAGCCCTCTTTACAAATTTAAGTCTAGGGGTCTAAAGACCCCTAGGAAGGAAAGATTGAATTGTATGAGAATATAATTAGCTGTGGAAATGACACGTGACAGCTGCAAGTATTACCATGTCAAATTCGCGTTACCGTGTAAGAAAAGCGTGAAATATTTGTCTGGAGATAGAAACAGTTGGCCTGGCGAATTCACTATAACACTATTTACGGACACACTAAACCATGTTATTCATCAAGCATTTCCACACCTCCCACCTGTCTATCGATTAGTGCGAATCGATGGAAATCGTGTAACGTGTCATCGGTGAATAAATATTGCGTCTGAGATGTTTGTTTTTGCTATAAAATAGATTAATAGTCAACGAACTTTGGGGTATGTTTTCCGTAATTGAATAAATGTTTATATCTATATAACCTAGGCAGAAAATGTACATTTTTGGGTGACAGAGGTATCCATTTGAGTTCTTAGATGCTCCTTGTCTTCGGAAAATAATGGCTTTTAAGCGGATTTGAACGAGTTTCTAAGCAGCTATGGATTCAAAAAATATCCAGGAATCAGGACTACGTAGGTGACTGGAGCGTTATTAATATAATTGTTGAGTATGTTGGACTAAAATAAAAGTTGTCAAATACTCTAATTTTATGTACACTCAAAATTAGGATGATTTGTTAAAGTGAAAAGAATACCTATGCTGAAACGATGTAACAGAAATAGCATTAATATATCAGAAGAACTCAGACCAATAAATAGGTATAACTTAGTATCTGATCTTGATCTTCAAATAAAAGGATTTATTAAGTGTCTGCTCGTTCGTCAATCAGTAAATTAACTGAGCAGACTAAGACGTTATTTATAAATACGGAACGAAATACAGGGGTTTATTACGCCATAAACGGAGATGCATTGCCAATGCCAAGTTCGTTCGTTTTTCATTCATCGGTTGCGACGTTTCTCTGTTATAAAACAGTAAGAACTACGAACGCAGATTAAAAGAGCAGCAAAATAACTTGTAAAATAAAAATTGAGAGAAAATAACAGAGTAATTTATTGACGAACAAAACAATACTAAGGTATGTTTTAATGAAGATATTTTGATAAAATTTTGCAATGAATAGTGGGAAATAACTGAATTGTGAAAACTTCCTGTCTATCCAAAGGTTGTCTAGTAGAGATCGCTATTAGCGATGAGACTGTAAATTATATTTCTGCGATAAGATGGTCAGTCTGAATTAGTGAGAAACATATGTGATGCACAATAAAGTGTTATCCATCAACTTTTCTGAGAAATTATAATTAAACAACTTACTTTATAAAAAACATCTTTTTGCTTTTAATTGGCTAACCCAGAGATTACTTTAGTTATATTCTCACGTGGATCTTTATTTTTCAGAAACAGCCGAAGGGGCATCAAAAAATTGAAATAATAATAATTTTAAAACTATTATTATTTCAACTCACCTGGGTTCTGGTCACTGGGGCTCTTTGACTACTGTAAAAAGTATTGTGTACTAAAAGTATTCAACATTGTTACGGGCTGACTTTCACATGAATAAATAAGTCGGGACAAAACAAAAAAAATATAGAAATGATCAATTTTAAATTTCGCTCATGAATTGTTTTGAATGTTCTTGACATCGCGTAAAGTGCATAACTTGAGTTACTGCATAAACACTCTGCCATCGTAACTTTAGCAAAGCGTCAAATATATCATATTATTTTGCCGCCTTGTAAGGGCTAAGCGATATACGTCCATATTAGGATGATCTATTCTTCTATTAATGAGATCATTGATCTTGTATTATTACGTGTGTCACGCGTGCTCCTGTCACTAGAGTATAGATCATTATATTTTGTTTTAGATCCTTTTTAATTTACAGCATACTTTATAGGTTTTAGAATATTATTACGACTATACCACGTACTTTACTATTCTCCTGCTGACGTTTCGTTGACCGTTTAGAGGTCCTTCCTCATGAGAACCATCCGCGACCACGCTGGACGGTAGTGAGACGGGAACTGGTAACAATCCCCGTCCTCCGTCCTATAGAGGAAGGACCTCTAAACGGTCAACGGAACGTCAGCAGGAGAATAGTAAAATACGTGGTATAGTCGTAATAATATTCTAAAATGATACCAAACCATGATAATTTTAATTTTAGGCTTATAGATACTCAGTCATATGACATAGTCTTAACCCTCACATTAGGATCAAGTTTTTCATCAAATTCAATTATGTATAATTGCCATATGTTGTACATGTAATCATCTTAAAAAAGCATTAAATGTTAAGTTATTCAATTCAATAATCACATATTAATTTGATGAACAGGAAATATACTTGTAGTTTAGAGAATGCTACTGGGGAAATGGTCTTATTTGGCCCCCATTAGTCCAATAATGGAATAGATTTTTATTGAGTGAAGTCACGTAGTTATATATTGAGTTAGTTGGAATGGGCTAACTCTGTGTTGGGTCGAAGTTCATAGGCTACTCGGAGACCTTTGACGTCTTAAATGTTCCTATTTTATGATCCGCGACTTAGTCAAGTTTTTTCCATAAAAACAAACTTCATCTATCACCCTATAGGGGTGGAATTTTGTAAAATACGTTCTTAGTACATCCCTACAAAAGAAACCAATGACTTATAGGCTGTGCGTTGATTGACAATCAGTCAGTGAGTCAACCGCTTAAAATCCCGATGAATTGAAAAAAACTATTAAGCGGGATTTTAACCCGCTTGATTCATCTCTAATCAGCGATGCGTTGACCAATTACGCCATAAATCTAGTGACACTGAGTCTGAATTTATTGGGCATTTGCCATTAAGCATTTGCCGTTTTCAATTAAAATTTAAAATGTTTATTACATAATCGCTTAAAATTTGACGAATACATTTATTTTTCTGTTTCCTGCCGTCCTACTGAGACGTGCGTATTACGTAAAACGTATTTAAGCTAATTATAGTTTTACTTGTAATTAATTTCTTTGTTAAAATACTAGCAATATAAATGGTGTCCTATTTAGCTACTAACTCTTCTAAAACAGCTTTTTTCTTTATGGCATGGTAGAATCATACCAATAAATCAATTTAATAATACGTTGGGATCCCTTACATTATCCTAATATATTTGTTTAATCCCTTAAGTGGGGAGATTCGATTTATAACTGCCCTTTAATGAACTATGATGAACGGTTATCGATAATGGACATCACTAGTAGATTAATCGGGTAGTAATATTTAATATGCAATGCACTACTGATTTAGAAGTAAGTATTTTTGTATACTCGTAAACAACGGTTTGTAAATAATGTTTGTTTGTTTGTAACTAAGAGAAAAAATAAAATAATGAAGTACTTCATTTATTGTAGTAAAATATCACGTTCACCACTAATATTATTATAAAGAAAAATTCATAAAACCTAAGAGTGTTTTTTGAGTAAAAAAATTATAAAAGTATAAAAAAATGATAATATATATCAATATTTTGTGGAATAAGCTGTCCGATAAAGACACAAATTTATTATTACGAAACAATTGCCGGAATAATAATTCCGTTCAAAATTTTAATTAAACTTAAATAATATTGTCGCGTCCAACTGACACAAAGATGTGTCAATATTCATCTTTCCTGCGTAAATGTTATGATCTATTTTCGTTTGTTGGTGCCGCGGGGTTATTGCATATGGCTCCGATATGGAGTATCACCTTGATCGAGTTTTGACAAAGTTTGCTTATGCAACGAGTACGTTGAACTTTGATTAGTGGAGGCTTGTTAGTATTGAAGTTATCGATAGAAAACTTAAATCGATAATGCTTATATTACTTAGTTTTTGATCTGCTATCTTGTTGCAGGCTTTTTTGAAGCCAGACAGACGGACATTATGAATTCGAATAGTAGGTACCCATATATAATAATGGGTGCTATTCGAATTCATAATTAAAATGGGCATATTACATGATGCTATCCGATGCACCATCTTGAAGGTTGGGGGAAGTGGGTGGATGGAAGTTTCTCAAGACCGCTCATCATGGCACTCTTCGAACCTATGGCTAGCTGTGTTAATAAATATATCGATATGAATTTAGTAATATTATGTCGATCGACTAGAAACGCGTCTCACATTTTAAATGAGTAATTCCCAAATATTTGTAAATGACGAGAAATTTTCAAGCAAACTTTATATTTTCATCGACGTAAAGTGCCTCACTAGTTTTGTTTGAAGTCGGTGCAATGATAATTCACAAATATTTACCTTTGGGAGTTACCTGTTTTTCGCGGTGAGACCTCGATACGTAACTGCACTATTTTGAGCATTTGTGCCTTTCAATAGGTTTTAGTTTCATTAATGAGGTTAAATAGAGAGCTGCGTTGACCTAGAGGGTAATGTGTTCCTAACGAAGAAGTAGGTTTGAAGAAGAATTCGCATCCATAATTTTTTATCAATTGCTGACAGTTTTATTAATAGCAATAGTGTAGGAAGAAGATGGACTGAAACACATTCACTGAGACATAAGACGTCATGACACTGATAGCCGGCAGTGGACTTCTCAAGTTAATGAGGTTCCTAATAAAAAGATCAAAACGCAAGTTGCAAGGTTTTGCTGATTAAAATCACATCTGGATCAAAATAAAAACTGAACAGAACGGACGAGGTTCGAGGAGGGCGTGGTTAAGGAGCGCTCAAATGAAGGATAAATAAGACGTTGCAGAAATCTGGATCGCGATCTCTGACTATCTGCCGGCTATCTTTGGACTGTTCTGATTCTGAGCTAAGATTAAAGTTTTCATATACATACATACATACATACATACCGACCGTGATAAATTTGCACTAAAATTAACAAAAAATATATACTAAATAAACACCCAACAGACATATGCAACAAAATAATTGTCCATTTATAGACTTTTTGTTCTTTCTATTTATTATTTCTTTATTGTATAAGGCGAGCTTAACCCTTACAAGGGTGTTTTTCTAGTAAACCTTTGAGGATAGGGAAAACTGATAAATAATCGAATCTAAATTTTAAAATTTGAATGAATTCTAATTATTTAAGTTTATGAGGTCATCATAATTTCGTCACATTTCCAGGAACTCTGCAATTACGTTTTTAAAACACTTGATAAAATAAGATCATTAACGCTATTTATCATTATAATAGTAATTATCATTAAATACTAGGTTTTATAAATATTTTTTTAACAGAAAAACCACGATACTGCTTAATTAATTTTGATGAATGAGGTATTTATTGTAAGAAACGTCATGATCCTGAGAGTGACAGAAAGAACATGATTTTTTAAAAATAAACAGGGGCCTAACCATGAAGTCTTATAGCGATTCAATTCAGGCTAAGATGTCACTTTCCGCTTTGCGATTCAGGAAGCTATGGCGTAGCTAAAGATTTGTCATTCGCAAAGCGGGATTTGACATCTTTGCCTGAATTGAATCGCTATAAGACTTCATGGTTAGGCCCCTGGCCCCATGTGTAAAGTTATTTTTTGCTTCCAAACACACCTATTATATTCATAAGTGGAGCTTAAAAAATAAAGGTAGAGCAGCGTCCATAGTTAATTGCAGATGGCAAACGATCTATATTAACGGTCAAGTTCTCAGTTAAAATATTGCGATACTTTAATTTAAATTGATGATAATTACAGCTCAGTTACAGTTACATTGTAATTAGTAAATTGTAATTAGAAGCTCACTCCGTTGTAATGCCCCTTAATTACAAAGTAAAGAATCATTATATTTTGTGCGTAAGTTTCGGTTTCGCAATAAGGGGATCTTAAGGCACTTACGCACGCTGGCATGCATTACACCGGAGTCCCGACCGATATTAACAGCAGAGCTAACAAAACAGCTCAAGCATACATTTTGGGGTTTGACATTTTTGTGCCATTGGATAGATCTTTTTACTAAACCAATCACAGTTATTCATAAACATGACCGTATAAGTTATGCAAGGTTTTCAAAAGCCGCGTAAGTCTCCAATTGACCATAAAAATCGTAAGGGATTTCAATTTTGGTTATTCATATTGTAAAAACGGGAATTTTCACGTACCGCACTATTTCGACTCATCCGTCATGCACGACGCGACGCCGAGGGCGTCGCGATCACTAGCCCTGATGAAGACTCTCAAAATGAGTCGAAACTTAGTCGGTGCCTTCACCGATAGTGCGGTACGTGAAACTTCCCGTTTTTATAATATGATTTTTTGGTTCTCCTGAAAAGTTACGAAAATCGATCTGGTAGAAATCGTTATTTCGCATGCTGTAATCATAAGATTTTCTGTTTTTTTATTTGAATGTACGCGCAACATCATTTTGAAACCGTACTGTGGGTTGTCTGGAAACGATAGCTTCTAAGCGATAAAACCGCACATTGCACTTCTAGTTATGTTTAGTTTACTGAAACTTCATAAACTACTATTTTATTGCAGTGCATTAAAAAAATTAAAAAATACATTCTGTATGGTAAGGCATTTACTTTTTTTTGTGTTAACTTTATGTTTCGCATTAAATGAACATTTGATGGTTATCTATTTATGCGTGAATTAGAATCAGATGAAGATAAAGGTCTATATTTTATAATATAATTGAGTGAAAAATAAGGGTCGGTTTTTACTAAAGCGAAATCTACGATGACCTCTGTGGAGCAGTGGGCGAAGACCCACCTGAGACGTAGAAGGTTGCGGGTTCGATTCCCGCCGCGGGAAATGTTTATATTTGCAAATATTTGTCTCGGGTCTGGGTATTTTCTATGTAAGTATATTATATATGTATGTATTTACAAAAAAAAATTATATAAGTAGTATATAAGTCATGTAGTTCCCATATAAGCTCTGCTTAGTTTGAGTCTAGATGATGTGTGAAAATAGCCAGCATTATTATTATTATTTATTTCAATTTCATTCATTTTCGTTAGCTATTTTCTTCATATAACTAATTCAAACCAAGTTTTTATACATATCTATTGAACGATAAGTAAGTTTTTATCTTAACCCAGTGGTTAAATATGGTGTCGAAGTATAAGACTTCCAAACTTATCCTCTGAAGCACAAAAGCGTTAGGTTTAAGAACCTTTAAGAAAGTTTTTATACATATCTATTGAACGATAAGTAAGTTTTTATCTTAACCCAGTGGTTAAATATGGTGTCGAAGTATAAGACTTCCAAACTTATCCTCTGAAGCACAAAAGCGTTAGGTTTAGGAACCTAAAAACCTTTCTAAATGTAATTACCGAACACCTAACCAAATTATAAACTGGTAGAATGTAGCTTTACCATGCTTGAAAACTTCACAATAACATTATCAAGAGATACAGCGGATGCAATCTTAAGAGTAACAATAAAATCGTAACAAATCCAAGAAATAAGTAACAAATAGGTACTAGACACAGTCTAGTGAGGTAAGATGTACAGTGTGGTCCCATTCAATGGACGACTGACTGAACGTGGTCCAGTGCAAGTGATAAGCTGACGATCAGAAATGCTGACATATTCCTATTGTTTGCCATTCCAAAAGACGCGCCCCACCAATCAGCTATGGCAACCATTTTGACGATCGTAGCAATGTCCAAGGCTCTTTGAATAGGGGGCCAGGGCCCTTGATACTCAACTCTAATCGCAATTTGGGATTAATCTCGAATTCGAGCAATTTGGTACTCTTATATGCAATACTAGCGGACGATTGGAATTAGGTTTTGGTGGAATTTTATGGAACTAAACGAAATCAACTATGCTATTTATTGGTACTTTGGAAGCGATTTCGACGTTGACATTCGAGGTTGGAGTAGAGTTTGCGATAGAAATGTCACAGGCTGGAAAAATTCCAGCGCAACAAAATGAAACTGAATTGGCTCAGAATTGAATTGAGATTGTATCGAGTGTCAAGGGTAGGTTCTAGAATCGAAACATACATCCTCACAAATCATAGTAACTATACCGTTTTTAGTAAAACTAACAGCATACGGCTGATAGGTGGCCGAGGAGTGGTAACAGAAACCTTGAACGTCCGGTGGCGAGATGGGAAGACGACATAGTAAACGTCGCGGGCCCTGGATGGTATAGACGAGCGCAAGATCGTGATGGGTGCCATAAACTGAGGGAGGCCTTTGCCCAGCAGTGGGTGAAGTCGGGCTGTGGATGGTGATGATGATGGACAACAAACGTAGCACTCCTATCTGCCCGTTCTAACGAGGTGAATAGTGAATGAAATGTACGATTCAATAGATTTTATCCTAACAAAATATACCTGGTATAACTATGAATTTTTCTGAATTTTAAGACGCGTAGCGTTTTTCTTTAGACTAGTGTATAAATAGTGAAAACAATATATTAAACAGAAGACTTACTTATGCCAGCGGGAAGCCGACAACAGCACCCATTACATACTGGTTTCTGCAATGTATAGTGTGTTCTCATTGTTTTTTATTTACGTTGTCGTTTATAAGGTCGAGTAAACCGTATTCTAAATAAACATAATTTTCTATACAAATGGAATCCTCCTTATCAACCGCTGCTCTTGTTTTTTTAACATAGATACATACTTTACATCCAAAGGTTGCTTGATATAGAATAGCGTTTTCGGTACCTCTGACATAAAACGTGTATAATATTTTTGTCTGTTTATTTTTAGCTAGCTTCTGCCCACGGCTTCGCCCACGTTTTACCCTGGTAAAAAGTAGCCTATATGTTATTCTGATGTATAAGCTATATTATTGTTAAGTTTCATCAAAATCCGTTCTGTGGATGGTAGTAGATTAGTAGGATGGTCTAACCGTTGAAGAAGTCCACAGCAGGACGAAGACCGCGCCTAAAGAGTGTCAAGACTGACTCTGTACACTGATTTCCCACAACCTCAAAGACACAATGCCTGGGTGGATTACATTGAAATCATTTGTGTGTTGTTTGTATGAGATAACTACAGGAGTAGGTCAAACAAAAATAATGTATGGATATCCGTAGTTCTTTGAACATTTGATAATAATGCCGATAGACAATTCAGTTCTCGATTATACAATTAAGTCTCCCACATTGCAGTCCGTACATTGGTAGTATCGGATAACAATGGACACTCGCGTTCACAAGCGTATGCCTCGATACATAAACCCTGTTCATTAGAGACACAGGGACTCTCCAATTCTAACATAAAAATGGAATAAACAAACTAATTGCCGTTTAGGTACAGAGAAGTGGTGAGAAGTGGTTATACTCTTAAAATCAGCCGTGCGATGGTACAGGTTCGATCTTAATCGACACTGCAAATAACGACATTTTGGTATAACCGCAATCATAATATTTTGTAATCCATTACAATTATACTGATTTCACAGTTTTTAGAATTAGCAAGTTAAAGTGGTAATGAGCAGGTCATAGCTCCCAGAACCCAAAACCGCTAGAGAATAAAGGTTCTCGAATGGTGACAACAAACAAGACGATAAGCAGAGTAGCAAGGCCCTCAACCTATGGACAGATGGCGTTGTAAAGGTTGCGGAAAGTCAATGGATTCAGGTAGCCCAAGATTGTTTGTTATATATAGCACTTTTGCTATAACCTGTAATATACTTCTACAGGTTGAGGACGAGCGTAGAAATGGACTAGTCTTTCCTAGTTATACATTTAGTAACTAGGAAAGACCAGTCCATTTCTACGCCCTTGTACAAGTAAATCCGACCACACAAGTGCGACAAAATACCGGGCCATTCGCGCAAATGTGATGGTTATTGCCAACGATATCCCGGAAGATGACTATAGGAACTGTTATTCCCGGTCCCAATTGTCCTGTAAGTTTCATAATCGTACCAATAAAGTGTCGACTAGTATACTGATAAATCCAAACCCCACCACCTACCTAACTGGACTAGGGATGGGCGGAAAAATATCTTTATCTACCTTAAAAAGCTTCAATGGTTGCTACATAGATATTATGTAGTTTCCATAACACAAGCTTAAACTATCTATTAAGATAGCATTGAAAAATATCCTGTCACACGGAAGGCTAGCAAGTGCCAAATATGTTTGAGCATGCGTCTGACTACCCCCTACTTGGTAACCTCAAGGTTGTACTTATTGAGTATAGATCTTGGAGATTGTTAGCTGTTTTTTTTTAATAATTCGTTAGGCAATTGTTGTTTCCATGATATTTTAGGTCCAGACTGACCTCAGAACTCAATTCTTACAAAAGAGTCGCCTAAAGGCTTTGTTTGATAACATAATCTTTTTTACCTCCTGTTTCACTTATACTACAGAAGTACCGTGTAAAGGAATGTTTGCTCCTGTCATTATTTGTCAAGCGAGTGTCGTGTTATTTCAAGGAATCTGGATAACGTATGATACGCTTTATCACGCTGGGGCTATGAACACAGCGGAGGGCAAGATTTTGAGTCGTCATGTGCCAAATGTGTTATGTTTATGTCGTTAGACGTGTCTCGTGCTTAACCTCGACAACATACACACACATACACATATAATCTGCGTACTGAGTATGGATCTGAGAATGTTCATCATGGGGATACACATTAGCTTACTTAGTTTATAGTTTTGTCTCAATTACAGTTTACTTTCAGTGAAATGTTAGTTTTATTCTTATATAATTTTGCGTTACGCGTAGCCTTATTTTCGTCATTATTTTATCATCCAGTTTCAATATTATTTACTTTCAGTCTGCTTTCAATCAGCTTCCAAAATAGCAACAAGTAGTCTTGCGAAAGATCTGATGACATTAACGCAACGCGATTCTATAGGTATAGTCGGACGATAATCTGGCGGATAACGTATCCGATAACGGGAGGGCAGATATTTTACTCCTGAATACTCCTGAGGTGCGTCTTAACAGGCCATCGGCAGTTTGGAGTCGCTATTTCTTTTAGTTGAAAATCGGTCTATTTGCTTAACAACACAACATTCATAGCCTCACTTTATAGGTGCTTTATACCACCCTACCTTAACCTATACTTACTAGTTCTAACGTCAAAGGTTGAGGCGCTGCTGTGTCAAGGCTATTCGGTTACTCGTTAATTTGTGGCCAGATTTATGATTGAGATAACGTCTCTATGCCGTGTAATCAAATGAAGACGTTACGTTTATTGGTGTTGTTCTAGTGCGGTAGGTCAGGGTGTGATCGGATAAGGGTTTGGAGACTTTGTAACATGCTTTAGGTCAATGACCGGCTAGGTTGGATGAAGGCCTTGAAAAGAGCTCTCAGAAGGTACTCATGGAAGGTACTTTTTTTTGATGATTCTTCATTCTCTGAAGATGATTCTTTTCAGCTATAGTGTGTGTGACTTTGAAGAACTAATAAAATGATACTTGACCTCTTATTGCAAAATAATCATTGATATTATTCAATGCTGGAGCTCCTTCAAAGATCATTATATAGCTATATTTATGTTATAGCTAAAAAATGTTTTTTTTTCAGTCAACAACATTTTTTTTCCTTTTTCCGGAATAGAAAATAACACAGTTAAAATTTTAAAAAGTGAACACAGTTGCCTAAGTATAGTTATTCCACCATATGATATTTAGAGACGTTTTTAGCTCAGTGCGAAAGTGGGACGACGCGGAAACAATGTGGACACAGATTGCTGTAGGTACTGTGACTCACTGGCTAGACCTAGTGGAATTCCATGAAATTATTAAGTACACACATGAACTTGTAAACACAATTAAATTATAGGCATTGCGACCATTTCATACATTCCTTACTTTGATTTTGTTTTTCGTTGAATTCAAAGTCCGATCTTATATTTTATTGATGATATATTGTTGTTCATATCTTACAAGATGATTTTAAAGCAATATACTACGGTGCACGAAACTTTCCGTTTTACAATATGAATGACAGGTTTGTTCCCACAGCTTCGCCCGCGTAGTACCCGGATAAAAAGTATGTGTTGAGAATAAGATGAAACTTTACAGTAATATATATAGCTTATACATCAGAATATGTATGAGAATAAGAACGGATTTTGATGAAACTTTACAGTAAGAAAGTTTCATCTAAATCCGTTCAGTAGTTTTTGCGTGATAGAGTAACAAACATCCATCCTCACAAACTTTCACGTTTATAATATTAGTAGGATTGTTTGAAAGCAGTTCTTGCAGGCTTGAGTCATGCTAATATATTTTTTTCGTAAATATTGCTTCGCTTGCGTTACCCGTATACAAAGAAGCATGTACGCTATTCCATTCCATTGTTACGAAAACTACCGGTTACAAACACCCATATGTCATCCAGAATTTGGGTATCAACTTTGTGGGCCACAAAGTTGACATGTTATAAGTTTATATATAATACCGATCTGATATTATTCAGTGCTGGAGCACCTTCAAAGATCCTCCTTTCATAATATTATATAGCTATATTTATGTTATAGCTAAAAAAAGTCAATAACAAATTCTTACCTTTTTTTCCGAAATAGAAAATAACACAAGTAAAATTTATATTATTTATAAAATTTATTTATATTTATATACAGAATCTCAACTGATCTGGATCAGTTGATCTATCTATAGATCGTTTGCAACGGTCTTTAAATGGCTAGCTGTTTCATCTTTATTTTTTATATATACCTACTTGTAAATAGTTGTATGAATAAATGTAATCCTATGTTAACTAAAATTTTACCGCGTCCTAAACCCATTATTTCGTTATAAACACTTGTAGGCAATTATATCGAAACACCGCCTTGTCACAGTATAAATAACAGTAAAGTGTTGTCACACAATTATCCAAATTGCCAGCAAGTATAGAAAGCACTAGGGTTGGCACAAACAAACTGCCCTTTCACTCTAATAAACGTAACAGCTTCTGTGTACGCTGTACAAACAAGACAGGCAGTGATATACAAGGTGAGACAGCAGCTAGCATGCTAGTAACTGGCAGGGTTTGTAACATACCGTAAAAAGGGGCTAATAGGGGTCAGTGAGTGAAGAAAGATGACTAATAACATGTACTGGATTCCTCTCATCTGGGTTTCTGACCCTATTTTGACCCAGTAGTATGTTATGATTAATACAAATTAAAACTATTTTGGGGAAAGCACTGTCGTCTGAAAGTCTGAAACATAGTTTTACCTAAACTACCAGAGCTAAGATAATCTTTCAATTTGGGTCTGAGAAATAAATAACTTAGATTAACAGCTGAACCCGATTGAACTTTGGAAAACATATATTTTAATACCTGAAAACCAACATCATCATGATCATAAGCCTCACATAGCTGGACATAGTGACCGATGGGTCACAATAGAGTTCATAGAACTGTTTGAAAGACATCTCTTTCCGTCTTAAGTCACCTTCATCCATGGTTCGCTGATCTTAAGCGATCATCAATCTATCTGGTATCGGGTCTATGGAATAAAATATAGGCTACTTTGTATCTAAGTATTAACGTAAACGTGACTGAGAGCAAAAGTTAGTTAATTTTATTCCAAAAACTATCGTGAACTTGACTATTCATATTGTAAAAACGTGAATTTTCACGTACTGCACTATCGGTGAAGGCACCGACTAAGTTTCGACTCATTCCGAGAGTCTTCATCAGGGTGAGTGGTTGCGACTTTCTTCTTCCGCGTCGCGCCGTGCACTACTTAGTCGGTGCCTTCACCGATAGTGCAGTACGTGAAAATTCCCGTTTTAACAATATGAAAAGTTAGTTAATATTTATATTAGTTAGATGAAGATGTGCAAGTTACTTGCACGTGTATTCCGGGCTTAACTCATAACAACCTTCTTATTGTACGGTAGCTGGACAAGACTACAATTGTGTTGGTTGTTCAGGGCTGTCAACTGTCAACGGGTAGGAAGCTGCGGCCGCGCACAATACTTGACACTTGTCTGTGGTGTGGGAAGCGAGCGAGAGCGGGTGACAACCCATCTTTAAGGTGGCCTGGAAGAGATCGCGTTTAGGGACTAGGTCACATAATGTACTTTTATTTTTTATGAAGTTACTTTATTTATACAGTAACAAAAACCCCGTCTTATCCGAAAGGGGCGACAACGTTGGTATTGTCATTTGGCAGTTTTTATTTAGTAGATTTGATTAACAGTATTTTTAGTAGTTTGATTAATAGTTTTTCAGTTAATTTGCAAAGGTTGTCTGAAAGAGCGACAAGACCATTATAAAACTATCGTGAACTTGACTATTCATATTGTAAAAACGGGAATTTTCACGTACTGCACTATCGGTGAAGGCACCGACTAAGTTTCGACTCATTCCGCGTCGCGCCGTGCACTCAGTGCGCGGCGCGACGCGGAAGGAGAAAGTCGCAACCACTCACCCTGATGAAGACTCTCGGAATGAGTCGAAACTTAGTCGGTGCCTTCACCGATAGTGCAGTACGTGAAAATTCCCGTTTTTACAATATGAAGACTATTATACTTTCTTAGGAATAAGATTTTGCTTATTATTCATTCACTTGCTTCTGTCTACGGCTTCGCCCGCGTGATACCCGGATAAAAGTAGCCTATGTGTTATTCTGATGTATAAGCTACGAATATATTACTGTAAAGTTTCATCAAAATCCGTTCAGTAGTTTTTGCATGAAAGAGTAACAAACATCCATCCTCACAAACTTTCGCGTTTATAATAGTAGAAGGATTTATTTATAATACAAAAAAATTGCCAGTAAAGATTTGAGTAAATAAAATGGCCACAGGACCATTTACACCTATCCGTGCCCTATCAGACACGTGGCCGGGACGGAGCGGGGAAAACATCGGTTGGCACATTTAATATGAAATCGTCT
The DNA here is from genome assembly GCA_958496245.1 of Perizoma flavofasciatum. Taxonomy (NCBI): domain Eukaryota; kingdom Metazoa; phylum Arthropoda; class Insecta; order Lepidoptera; family Geometridae; genus Perizoma; species Perizoma flavofasciatum. The sequence goes on along the minus strand of OY292439.1, from coordinate 2,464,312 downwards.
ACACACAGATACAGGATGGACAATCTTGCAATAGAACATTATTATTAATCTCACCAAAATCGGCGACAGAATCAAAACCTGTTTTTCATACAGTGAATGAAACCCGGAACTTACCTGCAAAGAAAGAAACAGAAAATATAGCAACATTCTAATTAAGACTGCGTATAGGTCTAACTATATGATCTAAGTACATAATTCTAAGACTGTTCCTCATGGCACTCTTAATGGAGACGTATGTCCTACACTGTACTTTTAAAGGATGTCAATGATGATGATGACTATTCTCAATTATACCTTGAGTGTATTTAATGCAACCTTCTCTATACAAACGAATCTAGTTTTATTGGTAAAAACTATCTCCGTTGTATGTTGGTATGTATGGATAACCGAAAGATTTGGGGAAAAAAATATATGCGAGTTTTCTATAAACGCTGTTTTAATTTAAGCATTGTTCGAAATTAGCCTTATTTGACAGCATTGTTTATCATTTGTAATTTTTTTTGAGCTTATACTTGTCTCAAAGTCTGGAAATGAACGAATTAATTTTTCATATGTTTTAGTGAGAATTTGGTCGAGAATTAGAATTATTCCACTTTTAATCAGCAATTTTAGGCTAGTGTAACCTACCCACTAAAGCGAATTAGTGGAGCAGATTACACTACAAAATTTAAGCCATTCCACTGTGCCTCACCGGTGGGGCAAAGTGGAATAATTCGAGAATCACGGTGGTGTTATTACACCTTGTACAGTAAATTATTATGATTTCGAAAAGGACATTGACAAAAAGACAGCAATTTGTTCATTGAGCTTTCGCGAACTAGATTAGAACATTTTTCCTACATCTTGAACCATTTCTAATTGAATCACTAGCCAACATTGATCTATGTCGGATCTGCCCGATACGTGGACAGATTCAGGAATTAGCTGCTACGATATATTTCACTTCCCTTTCGCTTCAGCATAGACGCATAATCAACTTCTATATACATAAATTCGTTGCATGGCTGATATCTGACTCACTGATAATCAACGCATAGTCTGGACCGTAAGACCTGAAATATGAAAGATTATGTTCCTTTTAGGCACTAAGAAGGGTTTTTATAACATTTTAAGCCTAAAGGTTTGTATAGATTTGTTTGACAATGGCCTCGATTTTGTAGATAGATAGATAGATAGATAGATAACTCTTTATTGTACACCACATAACATGTTGCTTACAATTTCAAACAGATCAAATCTGTTTAGTTAGTGATCTGTAGTTCACTAACTAAACTAAATTTAAACTGTCGCTCTCTTTTACTGATAGCGCAAGCACGAAAGAGATATTTATAATTTTAGTGCTGTCAAATCAGTTTACGTGTCGCTTTTCTTTGTGTTTATAGTTAGCACGTTTTGAAATTACGACTAAATATGTACGGAAAACTTAAATCTGACTAATTTGACAGCACTAAAATTGTAGCTATCTCTTTCTTGCTTACACTATCAGTTTAAGAGCGACAGTTTAAATTTAGTTTAGTTAGTGAACTACAGAATCGAGCCCATTATTACTTTGCTTGAATATGTAAATAAAACACCCAACAGATACAAACATGGTTCTGACCCTACACTAGGACCCTGTGTAGTGAGTGGGGGATCTACGCATACCGTGGTACCACAAAACCTAACAAATATCTTCAGGACATGCAAACATTTGTCCTGCAGTGGAGATCGAACGCGGACCTCTTGCGTCTCTGCTAGCTACTTGTCCGCCGTGCCATTTAGGTTGTCCGTAATAGGATTTGTTCAACCTCTGACGGATGACAGGTGGTTTAAACTTTGTATAGAAAACTTCACGCGCACGAAGTCGTGGGCGTACCGCTAATTAGAACATACTCGTACATCGATTAATCAGCGTGTGAGAAGCGCTAAACTTGAATTGGCGCCAGCAACCTCTATTCATTCTTTTTACCACTGCTGGGGCTTAGGTCTAGCCCGTGGTTCGTGATCAATTGGAGATTTACAGTAGGTAAATAAGCTATACTGAACGAGAAAAATTATGCATTATGTTACCGAAAACCAAAACAAGTACCTTATAATTTATTTTTGTTTCTTTCCTTAAATCCTATCCTTCTTTTCTAAGAAATTTACGGTTGTAAATAAAGGATGTGATCCCACTTTGCTCTGAATCCTTTTTTATCTGCTTCTCAAGAATGTGGAATATGCCTGATGAAAAATCTAACAGAATCTATCTTCATATTGTAAAAAACGGGAATTTTCACGTACTGCACTATCGGTGAAGGCACCGAATAAGTTTCGACTCATTCCGAGAGTCTTCATCAGGGTGAGTGGTCGCGACTTTCTCCTTCCGCGTCGCGCCGTGCACTACGTGATGTAGTGAGGAATGAATCGAAACTTAGTCGGTGCCTTCACCGATAGTGCAGTACGTGAAAATTCCCGTTTTTACAATATGAATAGTCAAGTTCACGATAGTTATTAGAATCTATCTTAGTGACGTCGCAATATATATTTTTTTGATCAAAAAGCATTAAAACCAAGTTCTAACTCTTATCTGGGTCAACATAGGCAATTCCATTTAGCGTGGCATTGCAGCCAGATTTGTGGGGACAGTTCCGTCTAGTAGTTATCTGTATTTTGTGCTCTATCTAGGTAGTTGCATTAAACTTAAAATTTCTTCGGCAGACCGCATCACGAATGAAGATCAAGTATCGAACGTACGTAACTCGACACTTATCGGTCTGTCGTCTGTCTGTCATCGGACACTGACTGACTGCATGCACCCGTTATGCAAGGCATTGAAAAGAAGCATACATAAAATTAGATAAAATTGCTGTTCAAAAAGAGAAAAACCCAGTATACTTTAGTGCACCTATAAAAGAGTTACGTAGTGCATCTTTTGTCTCCATCATCAGATCAGCTGTAATCATCTTACTAATATTATAAACGTGAAAGTTTGTGAGGATGTTTGTTCCTCTTTCACGCAAAAACTACGGAACGGATTTTGATGAAACTTTACAATAATACAGCTTATACATCAGAATAACACATAGGCTACTTTTTATCCGGGTACCGCGCGGGCGAAGCCGCGGGCAACAACTAGTTATTTTAATAAAAAACCAATTTAACATGTCAAAACACAATATGAAAATAAGATAATTTAAAAGTGAACATTATTTAGATCATCAGAAATTGCTTCGTCAAGATTATAATAAGATTTGTCCAGTAACAGTTTTCTAATTCTTATACTAAAATCTGCATCATCTTTATTCCGCAGAGCAAGTTAATTTATTGAATAGTTTAATACTGATGCATAAGAAACTATATCAACCTTGGTAAGTCTGTGTTTTGGAAGACAAATATTATTTTTATTTCTAGTATTATATATATGGGTATCACATTACAAATCAAATTTATTTATAGTCATTTTTACGTATATTAGACTCTGATAAATATATTCTCCAGTCATTTTTATAATATCTAATTGTTTAAACTTTTGCCTACAGGATTCTATTTTTTTAATTTTTCATGCTTGGCGGCAGTAATAAATAAATATGCTTCATAAACTAAATTATTGTTTTAATTAAACGACACTGAAATTTAAATTCCGATATCACCTATTCGGAGCCAGTGTTATCTCGATTCATGGCGAAATTGTCAGCATATTGCCGAATCGATGATACGTTCCTTTTTGAGACACATTTTGATGTTCCATAAGTATAGTTTTACTGTAAAACCAACAAACTTCGCGTAAGTTATGTAGCTATACTACTGCTGAATCCTAGTTCAAAAACCGTCAATGTTGCTTAGCAACGGTAACGAAACACGAAACCACTAACAGTCACCCTTCTTAGATGGTGCGAACGTTGCCAGAAAGTTACAGGCCTAGTTGATCTGATAAGGACCAAGCTTGTTTGGGCTGGCCACTAGCGAAGCTTAGTAATTTATTGATTGTCGGTAATCTTAGGAAGATATCATTTTATTAGTGTTCTAAAATAGGTACTCGTAGGTATCTGTAATATTCTAAAATAGGGCAAACACCTCTTAAGGTCGCTTATCATGACTTTCTTTTCACACAAACTAAGAATATCAAGCCAAAACCATATTTTTTGATCGAAGCTCTAAAATTGAACAAAGACATTCTATGATTTTTGTTCATTGAATTCACAAGGAAAACTTACATGAATTTATTAAAGTTAACTTGTAATAGGTTGATAGCATGACTTTTCTTAGTTTATTTTTGGTCAAATCTCACTTTATGCGCTTTTCATTTTTTTTATAAAATCTTAAATTAATTATATTTTTAGCAAATATAAAATCATAATAATATAAGACATTAAATGTCAAAAAAACGACTTCCTCACGTGCTTACATTATTTTTTCTCACTCGGGATGGCACTCTTTCGAATAAGAAACAAAAGTAAAATAGACCACAAAAAAATGTTTCGGCTAGCCGTGTTTCCATAAGATTATGATGTGTTTTGAGTTTTATGGGCAAAGTAGCAATCCCTCAAGAATAAAACTATTATGGGATCTCTTTGGGATCATTCTTTATACAACAACAAATGAATCATCCAAATCGGTTAACAGTATTAGCGAAGATATCAAGACTCTTTTTTAAGTTCAATGACTGATTGCGAAGAATCGGTGAAAATTCAGACTCCAAGATTTAAAATGTTTTCAATGAATAGATACCAAGTGAATTTAGCTTTGACCTGTTTAATTGAGAGCAAAGATCAAAACTTGAAGTACGTTCGCATGAAAAGGGGAATCACGATGTGACGGATTCTGCGTAGGTCGGAATTATCTCGTCCTACAATGTTACGAACAAATTGTTACTGTTCCTAACACTAACTTTACTATTTCCTCGTAAAAACAAATGGTTAGGATCATCTTACGTTTTATTCGAACTACAAGTACAATAAAATTTACATACCAAGCTACTTGTTTGAGTGAAAGTTAAGAAACAAGATCTTATAAATTAGTTTTATTTGTTTAGTTCAAGGTATTGTATCCAATCGCTTTTTTATATCCATTTCCATTTGGTAACCACAAGGGCAAGGGTAATTTATAAAACGTCCTAAAAAAATAACGCAAACCCCGAAACTAAGTAGTTTGTCCTTTCAAGCGTATTAAACGATGTAGCTACTTTTCTAGGACGGTATTTTTTATTCAAAAAAGTATTTTTATAGAACTTTGTCTCTAAATTCTAAAAAAATATTTCCCGTTGTCAGACACACGCGGCGCCCGGTCCGATACGCGGGTGATTCGTAGAGTTATAAAGCGATCAGAACTTTTCAGAACAACATAAATACGAATATCTTCTACAATAATTAACTAAAACAAATTTCTTATTAATAGAGAATTATGAATAGAGATAATTTTGGGGTAATACTTACCCCAAAAAAATATCAAAATAAATTAAAATTTATTTTAATAATCGTCAGTTGCGTTTTGATATATTAATTAATTGTAACCGTTGTTTACCATCGTGGTTTGAATTTAACCTTAAGACGAGACTAGTCAAAAAGTGATTTTACATTGCTTCGTGTGGCGTGAAAAAAAGCAAGCCAAATTAGGTATAGAATGGATAAAAATATTACAAAGCTTATTTTGAACTTAATATAATTTCAGTAGTAATTTTTTTAGGATATAAAGTTACTAATAATTTAAATAAGGAATAACACACCCAGCAGTTGCATAGTCTCAGGACTATGAAGTGAAGACTACCTAGTGTGAGGTCAGCCTAATACTAAGATTTTGTGTCGTCAGCCTAATATTATAGAGCTTTGTGCACACCATCCAAAGATCAACACATTAGAGCTTTTCCACGCATTTGCATCCATTAAATAGTAATAGCTTATCTAGAGTATGTAACAAACACCCTGTTCGATCTATCAGCCTCATGACTGGTGGGATACCAGAAACAATAGAAAATCTATTGTATCACGCAGATCAGTTCTTAAGTAGACTAATGGTCAGCAAAAGTTAGCTTAAGCAGACCAAGGCGTATTCCAACATCAATAAGAATCCCAAGAAAAAAATATATATAATCCAATCTAATAAATAGTATTGAGTAGAATAGTATGAATAAAACATATATTTACCTAAACAATGGCAGATTTCATCCACTAACCACACTCTATATCGTTTTGACACAACTTAGAACAAATTCAGCCCCACTTTGAGTTCATACCTTTTATATATTTTTATTCCTTTTTTTCTTTGGTGTGCAATAATGAGTATATTATAACTATCTACCACTTTGACACAAGTGACAATCGCTATAAGGTATTTTTTAGATTCTTTAAATTCACTAGAAACAAATATTTGTTTTTTATACCTCTATAGCTAGCTCTCTCTAGCTCAAGGTTTGCTGAAAGAAAACTCTTTTTAGGGTTAAGCTCACCTTTATATATGTCATTTAATTCTGCCATATTGTGTTTATTTGTGTGTACAATTAAGAATAGGTAGCTAAAATATATAGCTACTCTAGTGATTATATATCGATACCGAATGAATCCCTTCTGATCAGACAGGGTTTTTGTTATATACTGTACTTGTTGGCATGATTTCGTAACGACTTAATACCCACATTTACGCATTCAAAGTAATTAGTGAAACAATGCGAAAGCACTTCATTTCGAACAGTCCATCTATTCATCTAGCTAGGCCTTTATTTATCAAATGATTAAAGCTTAAATAAGTAAATTTATGCAACATTTAAACCACTAATGTGTTTTCCATTGTATTTTGCAGCGACCCCTAGTGACTAGTGGCTAAAAAACCTATCCAAAAACCATCCTTACATATCGATTGCAAAAATATACCCTTTTAATCGCGAAATTCAAAAAGCAACCATTACGGTAAATGCATACGGCGCTGGTTAAAGTATGTCTCTTCTTCTATGTCCCTGTGCCCGTAAAAATACACGAGAGATGATATGAACGAGACAACAATCAGATCTGTGGAGATACCAAGTAGGAGGTAGTCACGAAATACGAAATATATAACTAGTAGTCCAAAGTACGAAATATCTAACTAGTAGTCCAAAGTATGAAATATGTAACTAGTAGTCCAAAGTGCGAAATATGTAACTTGTAGTCCAAAGTACGAAATATCTAACTAGTAGTCCAAAGTACGAAATATCTAACTAGTAGTCCAAAGTATGAAATATGTAACTAGTAGTCCAAAGTGCGAAATATGTAACTTGTAGTCCAAAGTACGAAATATTTAACTAGTAGTCCAAAGTACGATATATCTAACTAGTAGTTCGCCACAAACTGAAATCTCGCGAAGTATCATGTTTACCCGACTACCGACACCCTCTCACAATAGTTCAAAAAACCCCTCTACCGATTAAGCTCACATTCGAACTACAAAATTGTATTAGTACCAATAACCTACCTATCTCCCAAGTTTTATCAAGATCGAATAAAGCGTTCGGCAGTTATCGTTAGATAAACAAACGCCTCATTGCTCAAGAAGACTCGGAACTTCGCTCACTCAACTTTTCGTAGTATTGTAAAATCTAGAGCATTGAATTAAAATCATTTACACAACCGCGTGGGTAAAGATTATCAAACAGCTATTAAGCCGTAGGTTATGCAAAATACTATCAAAACGGTGCTAAAGATAACACTATCAGCTGTCTGTTATCAACGGAGACAGCCTGAGAATCGAACTGGGTGGTCGTGATACATACGCAATTTTGAATCTTAAACACTGATTTAGAAGGTTAATTTGAGAGCCACAAAATTGTTCACTACTTGTTTTTTTGCAGTAAATAATTTCGTATCTAAACTTGATGCCTAGTTTTTGTAATTATCAATTAAAATTAGTTTTACTTACAGCATTAACGGTAATAATCGAGCAAATGAGTTTATTCGTCCCATTTATTGACGTATAAGTTACCAAAGGCCACCTCCTAGTAGTGGGCTTATAATATTTTTTTGCTTTTTTGTGGCTTTATCACTGCGGCCGTCATATGCCTATTGTGATCGCCACTTGCATTTCTTCGCCCCTCAAGGGGTATTCAAAGTTCACCGTTCAGCCCTACGGCTGTTAGAAACTGCAGGATCTTTTTGGGCGTGATGAGTTTTAGTTCATCTGGGCTGAGAATGTGTTTACCCAGATGAAGGCTACGCTTGTATCAGTGGCCCACACTCTCCTAACAGATGAAGGGGCGATTCGTCCGCCTAATTGCAGATTCTGCAGGTTTGTGTGTCACACAGCCTTAATTTGTATATGTGCTTGTTAAGGCGACAGTGTCCAGTCAAGTCTCTAACCATAGTGCGAAGGTTGTTTCTGTTTAGCGCTAAGATTTGGTTGGTATACCATTTGTCAACGGCTTGTCAGTGGGCTTATAAAGGCTGTAAACGATGATGATGAGCAGTTACATATATCGTGGATGGAGGTGGCTTAGTACCGTCGCGGCTTTTACGGAGGCCTATTTCCAGCAGTGGATGATGGTGACGATGATTTTACTCCTTTTAGCTTATTTTTGTCATTAAAGTACCAGAAACTTCTAACTTATGTTTTCACAGAATTAAGACCATAACTCAAACCTAGCATTTATGGCATATGGCATCGCGTCGCGCACGCATTATGCCACCTAGTAGGTAATAGACCAGTGTATCCGGCTAATTTATTTTTCCAACAAAAAGGCCAAAACAACAAAGATCAACTCAGTATTCAAAGGAGTTGTGAATCTGTAATTTGATTTACGGTGTTTCTGTCCACATGATTATTTAAAAGTGTTTTGCTTTTAATAGAATTCTAATTGTGATTCTAGTTTTCGAACGCATTCCAATATGGCGGCGCGGCCTCAATATGGCGTTTGGCATTTACTGCGTAAAGCGCGCAAATATTACGCTTTTGAGAAAGTTTATTATTTAGATCATCTATTTCTTCAATGTTTCAAGCTATGATTTTATTTATGATGTTCGCGTGCCTTTGTAAAAACTAGATTTATGTGGAAAATACGTAACAAAGTAACTCGTAATATAAAATTTTCTCAAAAGAAAGCAAGGAAATAAAAAAGTTTCGTTTGTAAAATACTTATTACATACGTATTTTTATTTGACTTCACCGGAAGTAGGTTTTCTATCGTTGATTTGGCTTCTCACCTTAGATCTGGTGAAGTGCAGTCAATATGCTCAATGAAAGAGATCCAAATTCAAATGAGGCAAATAAAGAAAAAGTTTTGCATGTGCCGAAAGGTAAAGGTAAAGGCGTTTACATATAGCCACTTGAATACAACCTATTTGTACCTAGCTCGATGAAAGAGATCCAAATTCAAATGAGGCAAACAAAGAATAAGTTTTGTCGTAGTCATTATTACCGCGCGCGTTTTATGTTCCAAATTCAAAACTAATGCTGTGTACTTAAATAAGAAACTTCTCGAGTTCTTTTGTCGAAAGTAAATACAATATTTCCCGCGCATGCTTAAGAAAAAATACTATTCGTTTTTCGATTCCCGTTGTCATCACCAGTGGGCTGAAACTGGTGTAGTCACAGGAAATATACAGCAAACCCGATAGAACGATGAGAATTTGATTGAAATAGGTTTGCTTCATTAAATTCTGCGTTGATGAAGGAAGTGAATCTCCAGACATTTAATTAAGATATGAATTCTTCCTCGTTACGTTATGACATGTCCAATCACTCTGCCTACCCCTACAAGGTTAGCGTAATGATGATAGCTTTATAATTATATGGCGTGCGCTTCCGACTGGACCACCACGGATCCCTATTACAGGATGGAAATTATAACTCCTTTGATGCATCTATTTATTTTCACGATTTTTTGCTGTGATCTATACAAATTAGCATTAGTGGTGTAGTTTCCGACTTTCGATCCGAAGGTCGTGAGTTCGAATACCGTTGTGCACTAAAAAAAACACAAAAAATGAATATACGAGTATGTACAATGCTAGTGCTCTCAAATGGTAAAGAGAAACATCGTTAAGAAACCGACATGTTTTACAACAAAAAGTTTGAAGAGGGGTGACCTTAACCACATAATTTTTGCTTGCAAATTGTATGATCATGCCTCTTTATTCCACGATCTTCTTTCCTGTCTTGTTCCTCTGCCTACTAATATAACTATCCTTCTTTGTTCCCTAGATCCTGATATATATATTACCTTCTTCTTTGTACTCTAGATCCTGATATATATATTACCTTACCTTCTTTCATATGCAATAATAATATAAACCTGTAATATATTATATTCATAAACTCCGCTGGTCCTTATCCTAATCCTTTTAATATTCGTATCTTATAATTTTTATCCATATTTTAAATGTTTCACCTTTTTTTATTTATAATAAAAAAACTACGCAAATATTAAAAAAAATGCAAATGCCTAAAGTGGCAACGCCAAGAAGAGAAAAAAAAACGTTTGAAGCCATCTGTTAGTGTACCAATAAAGCTGCGATGGGCTTGCAAAAGGTCACGTGGAAAACTAACTATACGTTAAGCTCAGGCATGTCCCAATATTGTTTCAACGTGCCTCTCACTATACTTGGTATCCTCACGGATCTGCGTACTGAGTATGGATCTGAAGATGTCCATACAGGGATTAACAGTTGTAAGCATGTTTGTTATGTATAAAAATGAAAGGTTTAGTTCTTGATCTGTGCCGTATCATTTTATTTTTCATCGAAGATACACAGATGGCGCAGCAGGTACAGAATATTCCAGACAGTCAATAACGTGATTTATGACATTCTAATAAATGTCGAATACATACTCGTATATTTATTCAACTAGCTTCTGCCCACGAATTCGCCCGCGTGGTACCCGGATAAAAATAGCCTATGTGTAAAGTTTCATCAAAATCCGTTCAGTAGTTTTTGCGTGAAAGAGTAACAAACATCCATCCTCACAAACTTTCGCAATAGGATATGATTTTTATAAGATTAAGTGAAAACTACGCTTATGGAGCATATTAAATTCAAATGAAAATGTTGATTTAGTAGGATTTGAACCCCTTGTAATCGGCGAGTTGACCAATTTCGCCATGAATGACGCTGACACCCGATGAGGACTTTCGATATAATTTGCTTTTGTCTTCTTTCACGATTAAATATTAAATAATAACTTTTATCTGTGGCAGTATAACCAATTTCTAACTGCATAATATTAAACTAGAAAATATTACTATTTTCTACTTGTAGTAAATAGGACTACCTTGACTTTATTTTATTGTACCTACTAGTTTTTTTTTTACACAAAACTTCGGCCTGCCTACCTACCTATTGCTATACCCTTAGACAGGGTTCATGTGAGATACCTACCTATAAACACCATCTATGTACCTACCATGTGAAAGCAATAAATGTATTGAGTATTGAGTATTGACTAAGGTAGAATTAAATTTAACTAATTCAATTCCAATTTCTAACATTGTATTTAGAATAAAGTATTTTAGATTTCAGATTTTTTGATTTTGATTGTAAATAGGTACAAAACATTTCAACAAAAACATCTGTTTCACTTTCATTTAAACTACCAACAGCATGGCGATAGCGGAGTTATGAGAGTAAAGGTTCTATTGAAATTATCAACATCTCGCTGTAATTATAGTGGAACATGTACGGAACCGTGTTCCAGACACAGAAGAAATTGTAGTACTCGTTGATACAGTGAAAATTATCATAGTTGATGCCGTTATTTCTAAAAAGGCAACATCTGTCACAGAAGGTATGTAAAAGAAAAGTGAATGTCGAAACAGTTGAAATTATTTTTTCAAAAATCAACAAAAAATAACATGTCAAAGTTCTTAAAACATGCAACATGTTTATTAAGTTAGCTTAAGTTGTATTTTGAGGTGACATTTTAGTCAGACATAACTTTTGAAACTATCATGGTTTTGGACAAAATTTTTACTAAAAAACGGTATTAAAATATCCCGTTAAATATCCTATGATTTGTGAAGTTTGAATGTTTCTCGATATTTCGGCACAGTTGCATGTACCATGATCACGGGCGAAACTGTAGTCTTTGCGGGTTTTCGAATGTTTTAGTCAGACAGTCAGTCTGTCAGTGATTTATTATATAATCTAACCTCTGCCCGCGGCAGGTTTAAGTACTCGTAGAAAAGTATACCTGTTCTAACTATGGCTGATGGTGACAAACTATCTGTTCTAAATTTCATCCCAATCGGTTCAGCCGTTACAGAGATATTTAGACACAAATCAGAAATCAGAATATTTATTTGCATGAATATATGCCAGCTAATACATGTTACAATTTATATAGGGCCCTTATATATTCTACCATCCAAATAGTAAAAAATATGCAAAGTTTCGTATTTTAATAATAGAACTTTCAGGGTGGGGCAGTGAATGGTCTTCAAACGTTAACAGTTTTTATCCAATCGTTATTTTCTATCTTTGTGGGGTCCATAGACCAATATAAATAGACCAAATTTATGTTCAATACCTTTCTGCTTTTCAGTAGTTCTAATAAATTATAAAAAACCCATAAACCTGTCGAAAACACCGCGACATAATTACTAATCAAGGTCTTAATTAGTTGTTTACTTTGATTTATAACTTCGATAATAAATGAGATTTTAATTATCAAATGCGGTTGCCTTTTGATGTATTCATGTTTGTTTTCATAGCTTATTAATGAGCTTATTAGAAACAATCGCAACAAAAATAGTTGAGTTATGATCGCGATGGATCCCGCCAAAACCGCACCGAGATAAAATCGTGGTCTATATCTATAGTTACTGTTTCACTTATAGACTAGTGCAGGTACTATCCGAAAACGGGTGTTTTGGACGGTATCTGCACAAAGTTGCCAAGAAGGAGATAAGTCCAGCCTGCCAGCACTGCGGTGACCCCGAAGACACGGCGCAGCATACACTGGAGGTGTGTAGCGCGTGGGCGTCGCAGCGGCCGATATTAGTATCAGTTGTTGGGCGCTGTTGAGCGTGATTACATCCAAACTTGACAGTGAAAGGTCTTGGGAGGCAGTAGTCTCCTTCTGTGAAGATATTATCTAATAGGAGGCTGCAGAGCGGGCCAAAGAGAACAATCCTCTCGCTGGCCTGTGCCGACGACGTAGAGCGGGAAGGAGGAGGCGAAATTTCCATCGCCTTCTGCCGCTCGACGGAAGCCAGCAGGACTCGGTGCAGGGAGCCCCGTTCCTGCATCCAGGTTTCCAACGTCTGGGGATACCCTGAATGTTCCGGGCACCCCCCTTCCCTCATTGGGGGAGAATGAGGGGTCCGCCAAGCGCTGACAGTTACCGACGGAGTCGCAGTCGAATTCTATCGTGATCCCGTGGCTCTGTCATGTTCCGATGCAGCATCTAACTATTCATCTGGTGATGAATGGTTTGATGATGCATTGGCACTACGGTAACAGAAAGGAACGTCGATGGGTTGTTTAGTCGGTATTGCGCTGGCTTTCGTCAGCGTCGAGTCCGACAGACCCCTCTGGCTCTCTAGGCCGGAGAACATGCGTAAAGGCATTTTAACCATGGTTAAAAAAAAGGTCACGATCTTACTCAATGATTGTATTGTAAAAAATTCCTGCGTAATTAAGTTAATTTGCGAACCCTGGACCACGCAATTGGCACTCAAAACTAGTTAGTTACCTAGTACTGCTATAAACGTGAAAGTTTGTGAGGTTGTATGTTTGTTACTCTTTCACGCAAAAACTACTGAACGGATTTTGATGAAACTTTACAGTAATATAGCTTATACATTAGAATAACACATAGGCTATTTTTATCCGGGTACCACGCGGGCGAAGCCGTGGGTAGAAGCTAGTAACAAATAAAATCGATATGTATCTAATACAAGGCATACGTTATGCTAAATTATTCTTGTTAAAGACATGTAAACCCATGAGATCATGAATAAATTTATCAAATTTAGACAAAATTAAATATGAATGAATATTTTTATACATAATTGAACAAATTTGACGATTTGTATTCAAAGAAATGTGATAAGTAGTGTTATTTTTTGACGCAAACTTTTAAGGTGTTTTTGTTTTATATATATCTAGCTTCTGTCCACGGCTTCGCCCGCGTGGTACCCGGATTAAAGTAGTCTATGTATTATTCTGATGTATAAGCTATATTACTGTTGTTTCATTAAAATCCGTTCAGTAGATTTTGCGTGAAAGAGTAACAAACATCCATCCTCACAAACTTTCGCGTTTATAATTTTAATAGGATAGGATGTTTGCTATATTGGTAATGGGTAGAACAACCCACCGTTTCTATTTCATCATCAAATCAGCGGTTTGTGCATGAATAAAGCCTTTACAAGGCATAATGGATTATTTCACCGCACTTGTTCTTTTATCATCGGACACAAAGCTCTTTTCAGGCTGTCATACTTCAACTTCATCACTGACGTACCAAGAAAGAACCACTGACACGACAATAAAACGGATGAAATCAGTAAATTCAGAATAAATAGGTTACACCGAGCTATATTTAGGTGCAAGACAATGTAATTTAACTATTAATATCTCAAGCAAACCACGTTATTAAACAAATCCTAACAGACGTCAAGGCTGCAAAAACTCATTTATTTATCCTTACTTGATCTTGGCTTATGGGTCATGTATTATGTACCTAGTCTTGGTACATGGAAACCTATTTATCTATATAATTACATGAGTGTTCAATTATTTTTGTATTAATCAAACATTAACACCTTCAACAGAGGCGCGTGCTTATGTTTTCATGGTCTTGCGTGACTTTTGACCCATAAATAATATATATCACTTATTCTTTCTATGATACCCTGATAGTGACTGTTGGTAGAAAGGACCAGTGTAGCGAAAGGGTTTAGTGCATCACATATGCTTTTTTAGGAGTTTCATAAGCGTTAAAATTAAGGCTGAAAGCAAGTCGAAAGTAGACCGTAAACACAATATGGTTGTAAAATAATTACGAGAATTGGGCCGATTTCACCAAAGTTTTTAAGACCTTCCGATTGGGATATAAAATGATCATCCCAATCAACCTACAAAGGATTAAGGGATCGGAACCCACGCAACTTAGAGGACAAAATGTTCTACAAAATATTTACAACACAATAAATCTACTTGGTTACTATTATAAACTATTTCGTTACATATTCCCTCCTAATAAGATAACTCGTAAACATTTAACTTTAAAGCTGTTACTCACCAAGTAAATAGGAGCCGTGCTAACGGAACTATAAAATAAGCAACAGCTCATATATTGCAATCATTTACAAGAAGATAAAGTTTTTATAGAAAAACGCGGACAAAGTCGCGTATGTTTACTAGTAGGACTTTCTTCTAGTATAACATAAAAAAACTGAACTGATATCTGAATAAGTAAAATCGTTGCATGGCTGACACATAGCCTACATAACAAGCCTAAAATATCTGATACAAAATACACGACCCTTATGTATGTGGGAAAGTAATAAGAAAGTATTTTCTAAAAATTCAACCTAAAGAGGTTCAACGGTAGGGTGAAACTAAAATGGAAAAAACTCAACACGGACAAAGTCTGTGTTCCACTTACACTACTCTTACAAACGCGAAAGTTTGTGAGGATGGATGTTTGTTACTCATTTCCGTAAAAACTACTGAACTGATTTTGATAAAACTTTACAGTAATATAGCTTATACATCAGAATAACACATAGGTACAACACCATCCTGCAGATCATAATAATAATAATTCTTTATTTTAGGTGATGCAGTACACGTTTAAATACAGGGCCCTGATAGATAGGTACATTAAAAACTAAAATACATAAAATTATTTATTTATGATAGCAGACAAATGTCTCTTCTAATGAAATCTTTCAGGCCCTGATTTAATTGTCTACCGGAAAGCCTATTAAATCAGAACAGGTTGAGATTATAAATTGAAAATTCTTATTGTTTGTAATTATATTTAATAAGTATTCATATTCATTTATTCATGCTCAAATGTACATCAGCTTAGGTGTTTCATCAAAGTAGCTGTAGGGGAGTACATTGACCCTGTAAGGGCGTTGAAAGTTCAATTAATATTTATTTTAAATGAGATAATACTAATAATTAATTGTACTAACACTATGATATTATAGAACTTATTAACAAATTACGGATCAAGTTATCTGCATAAATAAATAAATCTTTATTATTATTATTTAGTTTCAGTTCTATACATTATTTGTTTAGAGACTCCGTAATCCGTCGGTGACCATACAGTATTTATTGGATGTATAAATAATTGTATTAATTAGATATACTTTGACTACCGCAGTTTACGAGCGGAGATGGGACAGATAGTCCCGCTGTAAAGTAACGTTGCATGCCTCAAATGTTTGTCAATTTGTTAAGTTTCCTTTTTACTTTATTTCGACGCTTATTAGCTTGAATGAAAGGTATGCCCATAAAGTTCTAACTTTATGTTTGGGGTACGTTACTTTACCAAAAAGAAGAAGGCTGTGAACTACACACAAGTGGTTATTTCTGTTGTCCCCCAATTCATACTTCTGCCATCTAGTTTGAAATCAAAGATGGCGAACACTAATTTTATCTTCAAAAAATCATTAATAGGGTATGCTGATCAAATGAGGTCCAATTCGAAATCAAAAATGGCGCATAACCTATAAAAAGTCCATATCTGCTAGAAATAATAATAAATAAATAATGCTGAACATTATTCACACATCATCATCTAGCCCCAAACTAAGCAGAGCTAGTATTATGGGAACTACATGACTGGTATACTACTTAGATACTTTTTTTAATACAAATATTTGCAGATCAAGCACACATTTGTCCCGCGGTGGGAATCGAACCCGTTAACTCTGAGGTCGCGCGCGAGGAATCGGCGTAAATTCACATTCTAATTTTAAATTCACGTAGTTTTTTAAGTTGATGTTTCTATATGATCCTTGTGATTTCAATGAATGAAAACCTATTGACTTTGACTTTGACTCAGGTGGGCCTATACCCACTGCATCGTCAACTATCATGTTATGAAAACTAAACATCGTTTGTGCTACTTCAAACGAGGTAAAACTTCGAATCAGGAGAACCAAAGTCACGGCCAACCTCCAGAATTTTAGTTAAGTTGAAGTGGGAACGGGCATACCATTCCTCCCAAAACTGACAACGGCTGGGGATTTTTGTTAAATAAATTATGTGGAAAAAAAAGGCAAACAGTTTGGGAATAGGTTATAGGCGATATGTTTGGTGCTCTGAAAATTGGTGCTCTTTTTGTGAATACCCCTCATATAAGCCTCAATAATAATTCTCAAAAATGACAATAATTTCAAAGAAAAACTTAAAAATCGAGAGCGAAAATATTTTGAAAGCAAATTATAACAAAATAAGATTGTAAACTGGGCTAGTTTATATTTACAACGCGAGCCAGATTGTGAGTTTAAATTAATCTACGGACTAAAATCCATAATATAACTGCAAAAATATAAAGATTATCGCATATCTACTCGCTCTTGTAAAAAGTGCACGAACCTACATTCTGTTATCAGACATGCGCCGGTCAGGAATTATTATCGTTTCCTGCACACGGTAACATAGTGGCTACTTCTATAATAAACGCAACATGAGAGCGTGTATGAAAAGAGCGTCGTGATGTCAGCCCACTTAACATGAGCAACCAAGACAGTTTTAAGTTTTCTCTACGAAAGAGGAAACAAAAACTATATCTCCTATTCTGTCAAACAAAAGAGAGGGACGAAATATGTTTTGTCTTCTCGGCCGTAGACAAAACCGTTGTCTTGAGTCTTCATGCTAAGCAGGCTGGGGTCTGGACGCCTATTTTTACCCGCAACATAAGACCGCATATGTGTTAGCCATAAGAGGTTGTTGTGTCTTCAAGGATCGTTCTTAGATAGGTGCTATCGTCGCTGCAATCGAAGATGATCAAAGGCTGCCTAGACGAGATCGCTGTTAGCGATAAGGCTGCTCACTGTATACACCACAACCTAGTTTGCAAGATCCTATGTAAAATGTTTTTTATTCTGGTGTATGTAATAAAGAGAATATCTATCTATAATAATATAAGTCAGGGGTTTAACATTTTATAAAAATTAACAAGTTGTCATTCGACACAGTGCGAATTCCATGCGTGACATACCTAATTCTAATTTTAATTCTAAGTGGGGGAACTGAGGTCTACACTGACGTCCCGCATTGGGGTGTATTTTGCATTACCCCCCTTTTAACCTGACCCCAACCAGCCCAACTCCTTGAAGTAGTGGAGAAGAACTCTGGGTTGATGACAGCAGTGTTAGTATCCCTGACCTCCTGTCATTTAATGATGACGGAGAGCATGAGTTGATGAGCTCTTGCAGTCCCGTCTTCGACCTGACTTCTTTTGTGGCGGTGCAGTGTATTACCACATGCTCCACAGTCTCTTCAACCTGGAGACAACCTCGACAGAGTCCACTATCTGTGGCCCCTATCTTAAGGAGATGGTGATTCAGATCACAGTGTCCCGTGATAATGATGTTATTGTGATGCTGCTGTCGAAATGACTTGATTTTAAATTTATTTATTTTTTATTATGGCTTGCAACATGTCACGTGGAATGCTAACTACTTGCAAAAGGCGGGCATGTGGCAAATTTTATATTTGGAGCCTGCCTCTGACTAATTCCTACTAGGTATCCTCAAAAATCTACTGAGGATGTCCATCACGGGGAATACAGTCGTTATCGTGTTTGTTTTTGTTTAGGGTTATTTCAAATATTTGTTATAGACTGTAAAATCCCATATCATTCTCATTAGGTAGGAATATCATTTTTGTTAACTTTTTAGCCGTACTAATAAAAAAATATTGTATACCTATTGGATTGACGAAAAATTAAAAACTTAACCTAAATCATGTTGATAAGATTTAAATAAGTGGCTTCGGTAATGGTAGCCTCATTTGCAAAAAAAAAATATCTATATATTTACCGCGAAAGCGTTGGCGTGACGATCTCGATGCGTTCCAGACGGAATGGTGGGAGACCGCCAAGGATAGAGGCAGATGGAAGGAATTGGGGGAGACCTTTGCCCAGCAGTGGGACACAATAGGTTATTAAAATATATATATATATATTTACCGACATTATCCAACTTATAAAAGGTGGGATTTTGCTAAGAATATTGTGAAAATATTTTATGGCTTTGCATCATTGCGACATTGCAATTACTTTATGATATTTTATTAAGATATGGTTAATTAAGTACATAATAGTTTATTTTACGACAAATATTATATTTTATGAATTAATATGAGATATTAACAATTATATTGTGTGTTTGAAGGCCCACACCAGCCATAAATAAAATATCATTTAAGTAACAACGGGAATTTTCACGTACCGCACTATCGGTGAAGGCACCGACTAAGTTTCGACTCATTCCAATATGAATAGTCAAATTCACTATAGTTTTTGGAATTATTTAACATGTTGTTAGGTCATCTCTAATGACGACCTCGATGGTGGGGTGGGCGAGTAGCTGGCTGCAACGCAAGCGATGCGGGTTCAATTTCCGCTGCGGGCCAAATGTTTGCATGTTCTGTAGATATCTGTGCCAGATCTGGGTGTGGTGGTACCACGGTGCTCGTAGTTCCTGATACCCACGACACAGGGAATCCTAGTGTGAGGGGTCAGAACTATGTTTGTGTGTTGCGCGTTTCTTTATTTATAATTATTATTAACGTTTTTTTTTTACTTTTAAGACAGCCTTTTAACAGAGAAAAGGAAGTACCTGCAACTTAAACAAATCAGATTCTTAGGAGAGTCATACCATGTTTCTACACCTACTGTTTTAAGACGCATAATTAAGACTTCGGAAATTTAGTGAGAGGGTTGTCTGGTTTTAAATAAGTAAATTAAAAGAAATAAAATATCTGACAGCTTTTTAATCAAAGTGTTATTGAAACAAATTTTAAACGGCGGCAGATTCTCCTAGGTTGGGAGTTAGTGCACATATTTACATAAAAAAATCTATTATCGTTGTTTTTGCGGTCCAAATATTACGACCAATTGTAAAAATAGATAGGGAGACCATAATCTACTCAGATGGGCGCACCTACTTAATTTTGCAACACAATTTGTCACATAGGTACTTTCTGTATCATATTTGAATATGGTCTTAACGAGATAATTGTAAAAGTAGGTAGATAATATCTAGGTGTACCTACCTGTCACATACTTCAAGTATCATTTCTAGATAAACTTTTTGAAACTTTTAAAACTTTTTGTGTTACCAGTTTTTTGTTGGTCACCTTGCGTAACGCCAGATTGACGCATAGGCCCTAAAAAGAGCCAATTGACTGCAGGAAAAAAAAACAGAAATGATTCAATACTCCTCGTACGTCATCGGCTCATTTTAATTTCAAGTAATCCTAATTCCTACTAATATTATAAACGCAAAAGTGTGTGAGGATGAATGTTTTTTACTCTTTCACGCAAAAACTACTGAACGGATTTTGATGAAACTTTACAATAATACAGCTTAAACATCAGAATAACACATAGGCTACTTTTTATCGGGGTACCAAGCGGGCGAAGCCGTGGGCAGAAGCTAGTATTTATAAAATAATATATCTGACAGATAGGATTTAAAGATTTTATTGTATGTTTACCAACCCTACTACTCCTTACAATATATGGAAATTAAAAACAACAAGACACGTGTGGCACTTAACTATGTGCCTACATACCTTCTGATAGATAGGATTTAAAGATTTTATTGTGTGTTTACCAACCCTACCGTACAATATATGGAAATTAAAAACAACAAGATACGTGTGGCACTCATAACTATGTACCTTCCTGCATAGTACAGTAACAATGCACTTGTCAGGGATTCGATTGCATACAATGACAGTAGGACCGTCGGTCGTTGCGTCGATTACCTATTGTCAGGTGAAAGTTATCTAGTGAGGGGACGGGTATCTGTATTTAATTCTTGCCCTGTACGCTATAGCCCTATATTGTATCCCACAGACAAATTAAATCTTTGGTTTCATTCAGGTAAAGTTGGTTTCATGCTGTTGAGGCTGCTGCGATACTGTAGTGTATCCGGGATGTTCGCAGACGTATATGTACTGATGATCCGATTGTGCAGTGCGGTGATATGGTTAGTGTATGCCGTATTGTGAACATGGACTTCTGATTCCGAAGATGAAATGAGGAAATGATCGAGATTAGATCGGAACTGTGAACTGACTAAATTTAGAGTTGAGCATCAGACCATATACGACACGCTACAGAAATGCATCACTACAAAAAGATAATGCAATTCAGTAGCATATTTTAAAATCAATCGAATCGATAAGCATCCGAAGGTTGGATTTGGATAACTTTCCTTTCTAGATTATTAACCGAATCACTGAAAGAATTGGAACAAATTGGACAAAGACTTGTGATTTGTCAGCCTGTCTGTTTGTGTGTCACACACGTGACAACTCCATAAACATTGTACCTAATCGAATACATTTGTAGAGACAACTCAAAATAAACAGTATAAATTAGTAGTTTGATGCGTGAGGTGCTTGTTCGATTTCCACTGCGGAACAAATGCTTGCACGACCTGCAAATTTTGATTCTGGGTTGGATGGGTGTTTCGTAGTTCCTGATATTTAAGATCTTAAAGTAAAAAAGTTGAGGTTTTAGTTCCAACCGTTTCTTAAATCAGCCTTACAAGCAGAAATAATGTCGTAAACATGTTTGTGATATTTATTTGTGCGCTACAAATCTATCCGCAACGGACTCCGTCACGGCTAACGAACGGACAGGACGGTAGCTTGTAGGCGGGTAAGGCCGAGAGTTCACTGGTGAATCCTACAAAAAAGTCAAAGTCAAATAATAAAAAAATAATAAATAATGCTGGACATTTTTCACACAGCATCATCTAGCCCCAAACTAAGCAGAGTTTGTATTATGGGAACATTTGTCCCGCGGCGGGAATGGAACCCGCAACATACTTCGTCTCAAGCGGGTTTTCGCCCACAGCATCATAGAGGTCGTTAAATAATTATACCTACTCATTGAAATCACAAAGATCTTATAGTAACGTCAACTTTCAAACTGCGTGAATTTAAAACTTAGTGTTAATTGACCCTTAAACTCTATTTACACAGTTTTATCAAAAATATATAAAAACTAAATTTTCAGAAATTTGTACAATGACAAGCTACTGACAATAGTTTTCTTCCAGCAAACCTTAGAAGAGCGAACTGAAGTGATTAAGTTATGTAAAAAGACATGTAATTTTTTTATTTTTTTTGACAATTGAGTTTTTTGGTTGTGAGAAGTACATGCATAAAATGTTTATTGACGAAATGCTTTTGGTCTTTTGGATGTGAAGTTGATACATAATTATGTAGGTACATTTTCATTTCAAAGTTATTACTCCAATTCAGTTTCATACTATCTTTGAGTAAAAAATATGGTAAATATAGTGTAAACCAAACTAAGCAAAACTTGAATCCAAATATTGTCTATATTTGGATTCAAGTTTTGCTCGATGTGCGCTCTGCCTTATTTCTATGATTCTGCGTCTATCTAGACTTTGATCTCTTTGTCGGCTCCATAAAGTATACTATGTATATAAATGTATTAGGAACATAGTTTACAACTAGCGAATGCCCGCGTCTTTACTGTCAATTTAGTTTTATAAGTCTTTTTAGGTGACTATTTTTAACAGGAATATTTCAGTATCGCGGTATAAAACTTATTGAAATGTCCGTTTCTCCAAAATTGGCCGTAATCTTCGTTATTTAACAAACTAGTAACGTGAAAATAAAGTTGTTCTAATTATTTATAGTCAATAATAATTATTAATCTATTTTAAAACGAGCGAGATAAAAACTAGCAAAAAATTACATAATTTACGAATTTTACGCACTAAAATGTTTATTACGAGCTTATTTAGACTTTAGGGAAACGTTTCAAAACTACAGACAGTCAATCCAACTATGTTTAATGTAGTTTAAGTACTTATAGGGAATATGTTTTAACGATTTGCACGCTTTAGGCCCTTGGTAGACAGTAGACACATAGACAGACGTCTAGATTATGATTTATGTATCTACTTAGAAGATTTTTTTGTTATCTGATGTTGCGATAGCCAGTAATTTTATATAGTTTTGTTTTAAATTAAATGCATAAAATACTTAAATTATGAGAAAGACATTGATTATTCATTGGACCAACTTCAAACATTTGCAATGTATTTTCTTAATTAAGATCGTAGCCCCCGTAGTGATTTTAAATTTCTTTATCAACCACGCAAATTCCAAAAAGCCAATTAAAGATTGCAACTAAGTAAATTATCAGCTGCAGATTTCAAATTACCATAAATTTTCCTTACTATATTTAAATATTTAGTTGTACGTTAATATTTAAGGACCTTAAATCCTACTACTATTATAAACGTGAAAGTTTGTGAGGTTGGATGTTTGTTACTCTTTGACACAAAAACTACTGAATGTATTTTGATGGAACTTTACAGTAATATAGCTTATACATCAGAATAACACAGGCTACTTTTTATCCGGGTTACACGCGGGTGAAGCCGTGGGCAGAAGCAGTATTTACATATAACTTAAAACAATGTTTTTCTTTTGTTAGTTTAAACAAGCAAAATAAAAAATGATAGCATCCTCAATTTCCGCGAGTATACCAAGTAGATGTAAGTCAGAGGCACATTCAAACATTTCATTTGGCACATGCCTTCGTTTTGCATAGTAGTTAGCATTCCACGTGACATGTTGCAAGCCTATCGCTGAGTATTGGAATAACTAATCGAATACACATACCTTCAAAATTTTGATAATAAAAAAATCGCGATGAAACTGTATAGGAACATGCCCGTAAATTCCTTGCGATTTTTTCATATTAGATCGTTTTTCATATTTCTTGGTATACAATATAGAGTTGATAAAAGCGAGTAAAGCCACAGACAACGTAATCTAAATTCATCGAAGTCTTCAATGCCAAATTCATTTTAACTCAATTTGCAAGGTCGGCCCGGATAAGAGAAAAATAAAAACACGTCCTCAGATTCTTTCTCTTTAGCTAGATACTATTGAAACTAGAAGGAAACTCGATTTAGATTTTCCAACATTCAAGCAATCAGTAACAAAACAGACGGAAAAATATTATTTAGTCTTTAATTAGTTGTAGGAGTAGGTTATATAATTATTATAAGTTTAACGGGTCTTTATCATTTATTAGTTTTATTTACGGGGTGTCATCCCGTGACCACGGCTGTTGCAATACAGTTGAAACGTCGGGAAAATAATAAAAAAGGTAAACGCGATAAAGACCCGTTAAACTTATAATAATTATGTTATCTAATCGCGAAAGTTTGAAGAGTAGGTTATAGGTAGTCTCTTGTAAAAATTGTGTTTAAAACAGATCATCTAGATTAAGCGCAGTCCCGCTCTGAAGGACACGTTACCAGTTGCTAAGGTTTTTTACGTTACCTTCTGTGTGGTTATAAAACTCCGAATTCGAGTATACTCTCATAATGATGTACCTTATTAATGGGAATAAATATGAAAGGTTACTTTTCACACTAAAACGTCGATTTTTATCGATTTTAGGTAACTTATGTTTAAACCCAGCTGGCAACACTGTTTCAGACGTGACCATAACCACCCACACCCTGCAAAAACGATGCCGGAGCTCGCTGCAGCTGTCTGAAATGGCGTTGCCGTAACCACCAATAAATAAATAAATAAACACCCAAAATACATATACTTGCCCTGCCCCCGTACTAGGAATCCGTATGTCCACCAAGGACATACGGTACACCACACCACCACACCAAGGTATGGAAGAATGCCAGTAAAACATACGAAAATATTTTTCCCGCAACAGGAATCGACCAGTACATATTGCTTCGCAGTATGTACTGGTAGATTCCTGTTGCGGCTTCTCTCCCGCCAGCCACGGCATCGCGATTGTCTCAATCAGTATTCCAATTAGAAAGTGGTTACGTATTTCAGCGAAAGATCGTTTAACAGGGGGAGGTTTCGTTGTGGTTGGTTTAGCAACTCTCGATTGAATAGCCACTCATGTGGTTAGTGCCAATAAAACTAAACGCCTTTATACAAACTTGCGTAGACAACTTTTTTGTCGCGGTCGTTTGGCTGTGAAGTGGTTGTTATGTCGTCCGTCTGAAGACACTCCTAGTATTAGTCTCTTCTCTACCCACTTTCCTCTTTCTCCTCTCTACCCACTTTCAACGGATGGCTTTTCTAATGAAATAACATCAGCAATTTCCTCCTATCTTACCCATAAAGTGACTTATACTGCATATTAATATTTTAATATTAAACCACCGTTTAACTTCTTAGTCCAAGAACAACCAGTAATTATGACATTTCCTTTTAATCTAACACTTTAATCGCATTAACTTGGAAGCATGACGTTGCGTAGTTGTACCAAAAGAGTAGCTAAAAGAAGGCTATGTACAGACACGATGAACTTGAATGGCCCGGAAGCAGTTTTAAGAACTCTAATATTCTCTAACCTGTTGGCCACCTTTGGTGTTGTTATCTTATTTTCCTTACTAATATTATAGATAATGCAGAAGATGTTTGAATGTTTTTTGCTAACAGGCTTCGTAACGACTTAGCAGGTTTTTATAGAAATTTGGAATAAGTATTAAAATGACACATAGTTTACTGCAAATACCGACTGAGAGGCAAAAGGTGCAGGTTTCATTTCCGCTGCGGGATTAATATTTGTAGTTCCTGATACTCTACACCTTGTTATAACCGCTAAAAGCGCACTTTACTTTGTACACGTAAAATATTATATAGAACCATGTAGAGCAGAGACAGTCAACATCCGCTCATCAAAACTGATTATCTCATACATAGCTTACCAAATTAAATTATAATATCTTAGTTTTCTATCGTATTATGATATATAAGTATAATTAATTACGTTATGTACACATATTTAGAAATAAAAAAAAATAAGATGTTTATCGTTGCTAATACCACAGTACCTAATACTATAATAATAATAATAATAATAATCTTTATTTAGTTCATACAGATGTTCGGTACATGATTTGGTACTTAAGAAAATTATATAAAATTAATTATATATATATAAAATATTGTCTGGATCAAGTTTTTTGTATTTAATTTATTCTATATTTGTATTTGACTGTATTCTGTTTTGTGTTCCATATTAAATAAATGTATCTCTAAAAGGCTTATAGCTTGTATAATACTACTCTAGAGACAGTTGTCTTGTTTAGTCTTAACATGCTAACTACTCAATCAAATGACGCGATCCGACTACTTGCAACTTGATATACTGCAATTTCTGACTCTTTGTAATGTTGATATGCTTTGCCCATTTCATTGATTCAAAAGACTATATACAATGTCAGATTAAATGGCAGCTTGTTACAAAATAGGCTACGTTGTTCGATGTTTAGCGCGGTTACGTCGGACTTGGGTATAACAATCGCTATTGCGTAGTTTATACGTAGCCAGACAGACAGACAGACTGAACACTAGGCTCGGCCTAATTAAGTTTGTTTCGACGAATTGAATAAGGTCCAGCCTATGTGAACTATAACTATGCCTAATTATACTTATAATGTTCTATAAACTTAGACTCATCTTTAAAATAGTAAAATAAAAAATCTATCGTCAGTTACAAATAACTTATGACCCGTACCGTAGGTGATTTTGGGGGTTCAATTCGGCGTAACCAATTGTAAAGCGTAATTCATTACAAAAGTTTTGTATGACTTCAAAGGTTCTTAGATAAGTTTTCTTGCCACACGCCACTAGGAGGTGCTGGAATATATGATAAAATGCCCTACACTATTCAGGGTTTATTTTAAACGAAAATATTCGTTTTGTAAATATTGCCGTAAAATTAAATGTCTTTATATAAATTATATAACATTTTCTCACGTTGAAAGTGAGATCGAGATTCAACAGTAGAGGTCACGAACATATTTCTTTTAGCTCAATTTGGCGGTACATTATTTTTGGTAAGTGAGTCGAGACCACATACTTACTGTTGTTTATACTGTGACGCGGACCCGTTTCCACGTGTCGATGCACCTGTGCTAATAAGGGTCAAAGAGCAGTGTACAGAGGTGGCATGATTTAAAAATTACCCACAAAAACGTGTTGTGTGCTTTACAAGATATATTTACTCTAGAATGCAACAAGATAAGAAACTAGGTCTACGGGCTCCTAACTAAAGTCTACGGGCTCCAGAATTATTTTTGATTTCAAAATTAAAATTCTTAATTTGATGCTAACTGTACCTACTTATTTAATTTACAAAGTAGATACCAAAATTTAGGAAGTAATAAAATATATTATGATTAACATTTCTGGGCTACATCCATCCACAAAACCGTTCAAATATAAAAATGGGGTAATTTGAAAAATAAACAAAACAAACACGCTTACTACTGTATTCCCCATGAAAAAATACTCAGATACTCAGTGCGTAAATCTTTGAGGAAGCACACCAAACATTACATTTATAAATAAGCAAATAACGTTGGACATTTTTCACACAGCATCATCTAGCCCCAAACTAAGCAGAGCTTGTATTATGGGAACTATATCAATGCATCAGTTAAATTACATCTTGGACCAACTTATGTATATAGGTACCTATAAGTCCTTACCATTTATCTATAAGTTCTATATCCACTAATACAAAAAAAACTACCATTGCCTAGTTAGCTTCATTTCATAGCCCAGCCTGAGGAGCTATTTGTAAATTTGGAAATTGTAAATTTACCGGTGAAACATCACTGATATACTACTTTTATACTTTTTTTAAATACATACATATTATATATAGCACATGCCCGCATTTTACAAGTAGTTAGCATTTTTTTTTAACTAGTATTTGCCCGCGGCTTCGCCCGCGTGGTATGTTAATAAAAGTAACATATGACCGTCTCCAGGCTTCAAACTATGTACACTATGTACTTTTGAATGAATCGAACCAAGGATTACAATTTATACAAAGCTTAGACTCAATTGCACACCCCCAAAGGGTAGTTTTGAAAAAATAAAAAATACGTGTTTCATTATTTACTTTAAAGTTTATTTGAACAGAGTTTTGAGCGAATCAAAAATATTTTTTATTCATATAAACTTTACCGCCCTATTTAACATCTTTAGAGGTTGATTTTCGAAAACTAGGTTAGCCTATGTGTTATTCCAGATCCTAAACTATCTACATTCCAAATTTCATTAAAATCAGTTTAATAGTTACGGAAATACGTGGTAACAAACATTCACACACAAACAGACTTTCGCATTTATTATATTAGTAGGATAATGAACAAAAACTGTTCTCTCGAATATAACAGGCGAGTCAAGTGCGATAGGAATGTCAATCAATCTCTATGAACATCTATCAGAACTGTTCTTACAAATATGGGAACAAGAATTATTAAATAGACCCATTTTCGAATTAGCAATCAAATCAAAGTAACGATCAGACAAGTTACAAGTAAGCAATCATATGGAGCAATCAATCTTCAATTGATTCTAATTGAAATTGATTGATGTTATTTGAAATTAAGAAATCGAATATACCTTTCACACACAATTGTACACAGAATTCACTTTTGTAACGACAATGGTTACGAACATAATGTTTTACTGCTTCCCGATATTTCGGCACATTCGATCGGATATATCCTGAAACAATCAAACTTACAAATCACGTGTTTAGTGAACGTTAATAATGTACCTGTTACTAGTTTTTAGAGGGTTATTATTCAAGAGACTCTTTACTCATACAAACGTACTTCAAGCTGTGCAGCGCTGTTTTGATCATAGCTTTATGACTGAACTTGCTGTTTTTGTATTGTATTAAACTTTGTTAATGTTTTATCCATAACTTTCTAGCTTTAAAACGAGTCGACACTAAAATATTATCTTAGAAAATCACTTTAAAAGAAACTTTGGAAATGGGACATGCACATTGGCAACGCTTTTAGCGAAAATTCCACTCAGTTCACTTCGTTTGTTGCTGTATCCTTGTTTACTATTATATTTTTGAATTTAAACTTTGACCTACCCCTTCGGTTACAAACACAGTGTCATGTCACACGCCAATAAATCTCAATTCACAATAAGTTCACTGCTTAATACAGACCGTTCAACCCGAATACAAAGTAATTTGAGATAACTCGCCGCAAAACAAAATAATATGTGTTATTCAATTAATAAGCAAATACTCAGATGACCATTATAGGTTAATATATCGACCACAAGTACCGCTACTGTTTAGGAAATCAATATCACTCTTATCATGACTTCAAACCCAATTCTACGATATTGTTTTTTTACGAGTGTTTATCGATATTGTTTTTTTTATAATTTTCTAAATGACAATTGTTAACACGTATGGAAAGGAATAAATACTAGGCATTCGCCATGACTGAAATCTCAAATGAAACTAAACGGCGAAAACTAAGCATGAGGTATTTGTCTAGAACCCCTGGTTAGAACCCACGATCTCATCTCTTGATGAGAAGTTGAGGCACCGCCCACTAGACGAACACGGATGATAAAGTTTAAAAGGCAGACGAAACTTTAAAACAGTTTGCAAATACAAAGTTAATTTTACAAGACCTTGCATTGAAACTACGATGACCAGAGACCTTCCAAAGAATTACCAATAAGCAATAACAAAGACCTACTAACAGATAACTACTTACTTTCAAATACATACGAGTTTACACATCTTATTACTACAATATTGTAGTAAAGAAACGTGAACAGACTCACACATTGTTTGTCAGTCAGGATGAATATAAGTAGATAGGTAAATAACATCCTTGTACATGTATGTGCTCAAAACGGTGAAGGAAAACCGATATGCCCTAGAACACTCTCAAAATGGGCGATTACGCCCCCTTGTGGGTGCTGGAGGCCTTCAGAGGGGTGGTAGAAGGCTCTAGAAGATATTGGGGGCCCTAAGGCGGTCTAAATGGGAAAGCATAGGTTGTTATGTATAAAAACTTAGGGGGCGTTAGGATTTTTTTTATTCTCAAAGTGGGCGGTGGGAAAAATAAGTTCGAGAACCTGTGCCCTAGAACCTAACGTTCGAAGGCATGTGCCATGGTTTTGTGTTCCAATAAGCGGCGATGGACTTGTAACCTTTCATGTGGAATTCTAACTAATTTGCAAAACAAGTACATGTGCCCAATATATTGTTTGTACGTGTCTCTAACTACCTCTACTTGGTATCCTCACAGTTCTACGTACTAAAATAAATAAATAAAAATGGCTGGACATTTTCACAGAGTATCATCTAGCCCCAAACTAAGCAGAGCTTGTATTATGGGAACTACATGACTGATATACTACTTATATTTTTTTTAAATCCATACATATTATACATAGAAAAACCCCAGACCCGAGACAAATTTTTGCAGATACAAACATTTGTCCCGCGACGGGAATCGAACCCTGATACTGAGTATGGATCTGAGTTGTCCACTCGGGATCACAGTCGAAAGATGTTTCTTTTTGTTTTTATTTTACATGTTACTCCGAAAAGGGAAAATTTTCGAAACCCTTACAAAATCTGAAAATCTGTAGAACAGATTATTACCCTTAAATCTGCTTCTAGGAGATATTATTTTAAAATGTTTGTCTTTGGGCTATATGAATCGGATATCGCAGATTTTTATTTTTATCCAGACGGATTTACGAAAGTCTTAGCACATAAGTTTTCTGGATATTGGAACACACTGTTCAATCGAACGCAAACAAGTTATGAATCCTACTAATATTATAAACGTGAAAGTTTGTGAGGATGTTTGTTGCTCTTTCACGCAAAAACTACTTAACGGATTTTGATGAAACTTTACAGTAATTTAGCTTATACCTCAGAATAACACATTATCCGGGTACTACGCGGGCGAAGCTGTGGGCAGAGCTAGTAGAAAATAATTCCGTGTCATGAATTTTCACAAAACATAAAATCTTAATGTCCTGTTTGAGCGTAGGAAATCTTCCCAGACCATTAAACGGCCATTTGGGATGAAATTTTGCTGAAGACTAACTTTCATAAATAGGTTCTTGCTTACAGAATTTATGATGATGATTTGACTCCAAATAGTCAACAAAACGTCAACATGAGCATAACGCTTAAATTTTAGCATAACGCTTATGAAGTTCTGGCCGTTATATCGCTTATGGCCGCATTATCTGTCCTCAATAAAATTATAAGGCCTAGTAAATTGTTTATATCATAACTATAAACTAACACTTAGGAATCATTTATGGGTCACTAAATTTAAATCATGTTACTGAATATGATATTTAACGAAACGAAAATAATTTGTTCGGCACAACATGAACAAAAAGAAACGAATTAGGATATCTACCCAATGACCTAGAAATAGGATGTTGGGATCAGTTAGTAACAAAAAACGGATGACAGTTAGATTGAAACTAAGCATTTATAGTCGGATAACCGTTTTAAACCTGTTCTTAAACACCATAGGATAAGTCAAGAACTATAAGTACCATGGTACCAAATTTAGGACAAATATCATAAAAAAATGCAAACTTTTGTAGAAGGTTGCGGGTTCGATTTCCGCCACGGGAGAAATGTTTGCATGCCTACAAATATTTGTCTCGGGTCTGGGTATTTTCTATATATAAAATGTATGTATTTAGAAAAAAGTATATAAGAAGTATATCAGTCATGTAGTTACCATAGTACAAGCAATGCCTAGTTTGGGGCTAGATGACGTGTGAAAAAAATGATCATTATTTATTACTTATTTATTATTATTATCTATCCCGCACTTG
The DNA here is from genome assembly GCA_958496245.1 of Perizoma flavofasciatum. Lineage (NCBI taxonomy): Eukaryota > Metazoa > Arthropoda > Insecta > Lepidoptera > Geometridae > Perizoma > Perizoma flavofasciatum. Next base: position 2,432,492 of record OY292439.1, on the reverse strand, counting down.
GAACCGAACCTTGATTCGTCTTACTCGGCTATTCGCCCGAGTAAGACGCAACAAGGTACGCTACCGAGTTTATCAAAACTACAAAACAAAAACATTAACGACTGTAATCCCCATGACGAAGATCCTCAGATCAATACTCAGTTTGGATCTGAGGATAGTTTTTTTACCTATGGCACTACTATTACGACCTCTGTTGCACAGTGGGTGAAGGCCTGCCTGAGACACAGATGGCTGCGGGTTCAATTCCCACCTTGGGACAAATTGTTTGTATGATCTGCAAATATTATAATTTCTTTTTCGTGTTTCTTTTGTATTTACTGGTGTACAATAAAGATATATCTATCTATCTATATTTGTCTCGGGTCTGGGTGTTTTCTATGCGTAATATCTAAGTATTTACAAAATATATATAACATATAAATATATACTAAATAAGTAGTATATCAGTCATATAGTTCCAGTAATACTAACTCTGCTTAGTTTGGGGCTAGACGATGCTGTGTGAAAAAAACGTCCAGCATTAATTATTTACTTCTTACTATTTATTAGTATTCCAGGGGAAACAACACTACTTCCATGACGATAAACACAGAACACGGAACTGTATGCAAGTGACAGTGACAGATCTTTCAAAACGCCTACAAATACATAATGAAGCTATCTCTGAAACATTTATAATGCCGTGTGTTCCACAATAAGGAATATTAATCTAAATGTCTACTAAACAGAATTGAAATAGTGTAAAGTTCGCCAGGTCAAACCTGTGGTTGATACGATTCAGTATTGCAACCAACATGGAGCGTGGAGGTCAAGCTTGTAGGAAAATAAATCCTACTAATATTATAAACGTGAAAGTTTGTGAGGATGGGTGTTTGTTACTCTTTCACGCAAAAACTACTGAACGGATTTTGATGAAACTTTACAGCAATATACCTTATACATCAGAATAACACAAAGGCTACTTTTTATCCGGGTGCCACGCAGGCGAAGCCGTGGGCAGAAGATAGTAATCCATAAACACCCGACAGACACATAGCCAGATATATTTCATGTATTAGTTATTAAGATAGGTAAGTATGAGTATATATGAAAACTTTTTCCAAAAATAATCAGATCTGTTTCATACCAATAAATTATTTATGTAGTTTGTCAATAACTTATTGACTCCTGTATTTTTGCTATGAATAAAATATTTATTATTATTATTATGTCTACAAACATACAACATTTTTACTGCAGCGGGAATCGAACGCACATTTCTTGTGTCGCAGCTAGCTACTCGCCGTCTGCGCCACTGAAGTCGTCTAATTGGGGAAAAAATGCGTTTCCCAGGTTTGACACCATTAAATTGTATTTTTTTAGACATAAATCTCGCCCTTGTAAATAATGAATGATCCAGTTATCTTGTTAACTATATTACTATAAACGGCAATAAAGGTTTTTTTGTAGCATGTTCCAACTGCAAGTGAGAAAAATATTGGCACCAAAATGGTAATAAATTAGAAGTATAAACAAGCTGCTACAGTATTTATGGGCTTGGCAATTATTATTTCTGTAAAACAAAAAATGCACTGCTCTGATTTATAACTTTGATTTATGACATGAAGTTCATTTGATGATTGATTCATCAAGGTCACAGAAATCTAATATTTTAAACGCGTAAAATCAACTTGCTTATGCCCACGGCTTCGCCCGCGTGGTACCCAGATAAAAAGTAGCCTATGTATTATTCTGATGTATAAGCTATTTTACTGTAAAGTTTAATTAAAATCCGTTCAGTAATTTTTGCGTGAAAGAGTAACAAACATCTTCACAAACTTTCACATTTATAATATTAGTAGGATTTCACGACATGAAAACCCTACTTCCTACTAATATAATTAATGCAAAAGTCTGCATGTGTGTGCATGTTTGATACCACATATCTCCGTAATTACTGGAATATAGATAATTTAGGTTCTGGAATACCACATAGGCTAATCGAATTTCCTAAAATCAACCCCTAAGGAGTTCAACCAGGGTCGTAAAGTTTCTACGGAAAATTTTATTCCTTTTATTCACACAAAACTCGGTATAAATAAACCTGAAGGAAATACTGAAAAACGTTTTTTTTTTTCAAAACTACCCTTTAGGGGTGTGCAAAGAAGGTCATACGCTACTTTTAGAAACATACCACACGGGCGAAGCCGCGGGCAGAAACTAGTAAAACTGTAATTAAGAGCCCGGTCATACTGTCGCGATAGCGGTGGTATTGGTGAATGGTCAAGTGGTTGTTTCACGTCATTCGCGTCGTCATAACCCAACATTATGACAAACACGGACATTGTCATTGTCATTGCGTCATGTTGCCTGCTGTGCTCAATCAGAGCACAGCAGGCGTGGCGGGACTCGCACGACAGTTGACAGAATTTTTTCCTAGCAAATTATCAAACATTGCGTCTCTTGAGGCTGTCTACTCTATGTTTCCCTACAAGCACATGGATTCAGTACCAAATTACTGGATTGAGCTTAATTACCCTAAGGTGCTATCTATCTAATACTTATACCTAATTAGGTTTACTGATCGCGAAAGTTTGAGAAATACGAGAGATATGATTCTATAAAAACCTATCGTATTTACCTATTTGTAACACTTTTTAATCAATAGCTGACCTATCTGTCGACTTGTCTTTGACTAAATCAACCGCACTGACGGTTCGCATGTCAAATTATAATAAATCTATATCGTGGGTGCTTAGTGAGATTGAAATTAATTTTATGTTTTTGTGAAATTTAATACTTAGTAAAGAAATTCGGAACATAAATTGGATGTGATTGGTTGCGTTTACGGTTATTAATGCACAATAGCTCGTGGTGAAGCTGGCCTTAATATCAAAGTTTGATTAAGCAACGTTCTGCTAGGTCACCATTTGGATGGGCGACCTGTAGTGGCGTTTAGAACGAAAGTTCTTCTGTAGAGAGTACATTAGGAATGGACGATAAACGATAAAGTGTACAATAAAATACTTTATTGCAAATCACAAGAAAATTACAAAAAAAAACTGAGATGATAGGTCAGAGGCACGTCCAAATATTATATTTGGCATACGCCCGTGTGCTCCAAGTGACATTTATTCGGGAATAAAGGTGAGAAAATTACTTTCTTATTTAATTTAAGAAGAGATTATGATGCAAATTAACTCTTACCACGTTATAAAACCTATAAATATTGAAGCAAGTGTAAGGAAGTTGTTAAAAGCATAACAGGTGTAAATTGCTGTATTAAAAGTGATGCGATCAATCTCTCTGTCGACGCTGCGCCCGCGCATCTCGCATGCATATGTATGGGTAGTTAGCATGCGCGGAATACGTATTACGCTTGGCTCTGGGGCCTAATTCGCGTTCTGTAACGCAACTCGAAATTCGACTCGCCCACCGAGGGTTCCGTACAAATTTGTAGGTACATATTATATATAGTTCAGGAATCGAGTCTCGCAGTTTTTTCCAAGCTTTTCCCGACATTTAGTTTCCAAAACCACGAGCAATTACAAATGTATAGTGTTCAATTTTTTTCCTGTACTTGTAGTATAAGAAGATATTACTTGCCAAATTTCATAGTTCTAGGTCAACGGAAAGTACCCTATAAATTTTAATTCCCTTGAGAGTGTCGAAATATACGTTTTTTGCGGCATAAACGGCCGTATCTTTTTTTACGTTAACTTAAAAGTTTGATTTTTTCATAGCTTCAAGGGACTACTTGAATATATGGTTTTAATTTCAACTCGATACCTCCATGCGTTCCCGAGATAAAGGGTCTTGGCGGACAGACAGACAGAGTCGCCCGTCATTAATAAATTTAGACTGTAACCTCTGTGGTGCAGTGGGCGAAGGCCCGTCTGATACGCAGAAGGTTGCGGTATCGATTCCCACCGCGGGACAAATTTTTGTATGATCTGTAAATATTTGTCTGGGGTCTAGTTGTTTTATGTAAGTATTAACAAAAAAAAGTATATAATTAGTATATCAATCATGTAGTTCCCATAATACAAGATCTGCTTATTTTGGAGTTAGATGATGCTATGTCAAAAATGACCAGTATTATTTATTATTTATATATGTTTTCTTAGAAATCACCACTTGTTTCCTCTGTCTTAAGCCACCGTCCACCGTCTTCTGACCGGTGGCTCCCTTAATAGCTCCTATATTATCTTTTAAATAAAGAGCTTTTCACTAACGATTCCAAACAAAATATGTATATTCATATTGTATAAACGGGAATTTTCACGTACTGCACTATCGGTGAAGGCACCGACTAAGTTTCGACTCATTCCGAGAGTCGCGCCGTGCACTACGCGGAAGGAGAAAGTCGCAACCACTCACCCTTATGAAGACTCTCGGAATGAATCGAAACTTAGTCGGTGCCTTCACCGATAGTGCAGTACGTGAAAATTCCCGTTTTTACAATATGAATAGTCAAGTTCACGATAGTTTTTGGAATAAAATATGTATAGTTTGAATTGCCTTGATAAATGGCACTCATTTGACTATTGCATCTAAGAAGGTTACCTTCTTTAAGTCAACCGTTCGTTCTTTCTTATCAAATTCTCTTACTGCACTTCTCAGAGCAACGCCATCTATTTTCAACGCTGAAAGCTTGAATCAAGTTGTGACGAGTAACCTTCTTTAAGTCAACCGTTGTTTTTATGCTTACTTGTCAAATTCTCATTATCAATGACATAATTACGACAGACCTTAGTGACTGCACTTCTCAGAGCAACGCCATCTGTTTTCAACGCTGAAATCTTAAATCGAGATGTTCGTAATAATCCATAATTGGGAGGTACCAAGTGGAACCACCTGACATGACAGTCCGGTTCGAACGTAACCCAACACGTTCGTTTAAAATTCAAGTTTCGGCCAGCCTCCGTTTGTTTCTGCGTAATGACACAACACGGTCACTTATCGACTTTGAACTTCACTTTTTCCAGCACCTCCTAAAAAGGATAGAGCTCATATATTTTTTACCTTTTTCGGAATTTAGTTAAAACCGATTGACCTGACGCTATTGCGTTTTTATTTTTCGCTGAGCATCTGTAGAAGGGAAGGTTGTCTTTTGCTTTTTTTAGCATATTTTAATCGGGCATCAACAAAAATGTATTCTCTTTTCCTTGTCACGATTTAACACTATTTTTTGGGGTTTTTTTCTCAAAGTAAGAATGAATTGGTTTGAGTACTTACATTTTCTTTAACAATTTTTAAATGCATTGTTTGACATTTCTAGTGCTATTACTGTAATTTTTTATTACAAAAATATACAGTTTAGAGGCAATGTGTTGCCAAAGGTAACATTACAAAAATAATTAAAATTAACAGTCTTAAAATTAACATTAGATGTTTTTCATTAGCATCTCTAAATATCAGGTTGTACGCTCTATTCTTCATGTCAAAATACCAAGTTAAAATACAGTTTTCCCGAACTAACCGGTTACGTTAACGGTTCAAAAGTTAACGTGACGTGACGTTAGTTGGTATCAATAACTTGGATGATAAGCAAAGCTTAAACATGGTTAAGTGAAGCAATGCTAGGCAAATTACTTACGTTAAAGTTGAACATGCGGTCATTCGATGTCGTAAGAGATTAGAGAATACCGTTTCATTTGAAGAAGTGGCTTTTAAACAGGTTGTATTGTTGTAAAAATATTAAGATTTTGGATATATTCAAAATTTTCCTTTAACTGAGCGAAGTCGTGGGCAAAGTAGTAAAGAATATACTCGATGACTCCATACGCGATATCCTTGGCGCCATCGAATCCATGTCTCGGCTAGGACCAATAAATCCGTCATCGATCCAGATGGGCCATATGATTACTATAATAGAACTTATCTAAAATCTTACGCGTGGGAGGAACAATTCAAACAATACACATTTTCATGTGAATATTTTCGTGTTATACTTTTTAACCACAGTCCGAGCATTTATGATGTAGCATAGTTTGCTTCTTAGCGTTGAATTTAAATCTACTGCCAAAGAAAAAATATCACTGTGATACATTTAAACATAGTTATTTTATATTATTTAGTAAAAAATAACAAATAAATATTTTATTTCCACGCTAGTGCTGCAGTGGCTTGAGTTTTCGATTTGCGATCTGTTTGTGGGATTGCAATCCGTCGTGCATGGCTTCGACAAGAAAAATATATTAGTTTCCTCAAGCAATGAAAGAAAATATCTTGAGGAAACCGACATGACATCAAAAAGACTTTGGATTACTAGAACCTCCTCAGGGTCAGCATACCTCAACCTCTGATCTAACGCAGGGTTACTCAGAAAAAACCGCTAACAGGACAAAAAATAAGACTAGCCCTACACTAGACATTTTGGTAAAAGAGATTACTAATTATCATAAGACCTAGGCTAGACTGTGGGCCGAATGAAACATGTGTAAGCAATAAATAATGCTGGATATATTTCACAGATCATCATCTAGTCCCAAACTAAGCAGAGCTCTATTACGGGAACTACATGACTGATATAGGCATCTATATCAGTTATGTAGTTCCTTTAATAGTAAAAGTACTTTTTTTGTTAATTCATACATACAATGAAACGTAAAGGATTCTTGCCAGGCCCAAAATGTAGTTTTTTGTGTTGGCAATATGTGCCAATAATTAATAACACCCCACACTAGGATCCCTGTCGTGGGTATCACTGGACAAATGTTTACATGATTTGCTGAACTCCTGTAGCGGGAATCGAATTTGCACCTCTTGCGCCTCAACCGGCTTATACCAAATGGGCCGTATACCATGTGCATCACTATTCTCCTGCTAATGTTTCATTAACCGTTTATATGTCTTTCCTCATGAGTCGTTCCACGCTCGATATTCGTGGATTGGGAATTGATTATTTAAATTCTTTACTTTATAATAGCTAAGTTCATCGCTAAGGAGGTTGTGGGTTCGATTCCCTCCACGAGACAAATGTTTGCTACAAACATTATTCTCAGTTCTGGGTGTTTTCTATGTATAATATGTATGTATTTACAAAAAAAATAGTATATAAGTAGTATATTAGTCATGTAGTGCCCATAACACAAGCTCTGCTTACTTTGGGGCTATACGATGCTGTGTGAAATGTCCAGCATTATTATTATTATAAAAAAAGCTTATAATAAAAAAGTACTACCTCTCCTTGTTAATATTTAATATGCATATATTATAAGTATGTATAATTTGAGTTATATATATACTTATACTATGTACCTATTTATGTATTATATTATATTAAAATTTGTGTTATTATTGTATTTTTTCCCCGTTTGTGTATTTATTTATCCTCAAGGGTTTGCTGGAAGAAACCTCTTTCTAGGGTTAATTATATATTTATTACTGTATTATAGGTGAGTACAATAAAGAATAAGTTTAAATGCTTCAAATAGCTGTCGCGTTCATTCTCATCACATTTTATTCATTAAAATTCTTAACAGCCTAAAATCAGGCTAGACTGTGGACCAGACGGGACATGTGGAAGTAATGAAACGTAAACGTAAATTCTTGCCAGACACAAAATTTAGTTTTTTGTTTGTCAATATTTGCCAATTTCGTAACATGTGCAAACATTTCAAGGTAACGCGGGGTATTTAAGTTCAAGGATTTTTCATTTGGTTGCACAATGCCTTATTTACCAGTCATATTTTATCATTGCCACTTTTCGACTTATATGTATATACAACTAGCTTTCCGCCTGCGATTTTGTCCGCGCTGATGTAGGAAGATAATATTATGTACATTTATTATATTTATATATAATTAAATATATTTATGTACTCATATAAAGTAAGTATTATGTACTCGTATGTATTAATAATATAGAGTTTATAGATTGTCAGCTGTTTCCCATAATGATATTATATACCTACTTTAAACTTTTTATCTTTTTTTTTGTTTTTTCTTTGTTTCTTTTAAGTGTATATAGTATTATTAATATTGTATATAGTACCTACCGTATTTTTTTTCTCTTTTTGTTATTTTTAACGTAGCACGCCAACCCTCTTTTTAAACCTGTGAGGTTGACAAGTAAAAATACTTTTAGCAGTAAGCCCACCTTTTGTACACTCTTTTTTTGAGCAATAAAGAATTTAATATGAGTGCCTTTCGCCCCTCGCCCCCCTGCTCCCCCCTATATAGCGCCGTAATACTTGTTTTTAAATCACATTATCTCTTAAACTATTCCATCAAACGACATGCTGTAAAAGAAAAACTTTATTACATAAAATTTTCATAATGACTAAACTATTAATTTTAAAAGAATGCATACAGAATACTTGAAAACCATATCCAAACTTTACCTTTCTTTCCTAGCTTGGTCGCGGTGGTAGGTGGTAGGTAAAATCAACGTTATTTTTGTGATTTGTATCTAAAATACTTGTATTTAGGATAATAATAGGACGTGTAATCTGATAGGCTTCACGTGAATTTAAGGTTGTATGTACCCCAGTTCCCAAGCAAAATTCGCTCTACTACCAGTCTAAAAGAATAATGAGCAACATCTTAAAAAAAAATTACAAAACTAAGTTTTTTTATCTTCAAAGCACTTTATCTGCAGATTAGAAATTATCAATCTATGGGCCTCATTCACCGCGGTTTCTTACTAAAGAGTCGGTCTATCTCTGGAACAATAGCACAATCTCTAGATAGAGGTTTGCGATGAGAACTGCTAAATCACCTTTGATAAGATTTCATCATCGACACGATTATGTCTATATACCTTGAGTGACCACGAAATAACAATTAACATGACGGATGAACGAACTATCACTTTAAATATTTCTCCCTTGTATATAGTGATGAAAAACATTGTGAATACACTCCTTAAACTTAATGAACTTAAGGCGCAGAAGATGCGGGTTTGATTCCATATTTGCATGTTCTGGATGTATTTGTATCGGGGTGGGTTTTATAGTACCACGGTACTCGTCGTTCCTGATACCCACGACATAGTGTATCTTATCTTATGTATATCTGTATGTATCTTATCAGGGCTATGTATGGCTGTGTTTGTTGGGTGTTAATTATTTATTTATCTATTGGATGAAAAATTTGAAGGCAAATAAACACTTTTTTCTTTTCTACTCCACCTACATGGTAAACTAATTACTAACGCGTGGCAAAAGTGTACCGGCCTCCGGGAGTTGATATTAAAATAAAATGCGGATATTCATACAAGCATAATTCTTTTGTAATGTAGTCCAGATTATACATAGTGTTCGCAAAAACTCAAGTCCATAACTCGTTCACATTTCACCGCATTTCCTCGTAATTTCTTCAGAGCGACATTTATCTTTACACAAAATTTGAATTGTATGTGCAAACGAAGTTTCACCTTATTTTTATGACTGTAAGTTTGTTTGGTTTTCTTCAGCAGCACCAGTAAGATTGCTTATAGACCTGTCTTCAGTTATAATCCGTTGCATTGATTATTATGGGCACTGACCGCGATCATTTCACTGTAATATACCTATAGAAAATACTTGTGGGACCGCGGCTCTGTTTCCATCCAAAGCTAGTTTAAGTCCTATGCTACAAAAGCCTGACCAATTTAACCTCTGATATTAGTTAGTCTGATCTGAATTTATCCTCATTTGGTATATTAACCTACTATTACATACTACACCTACAATTTTGAAACCATTCGCGAGCTAGCTAGATTTTGTGAACTTTGTAGGCGCGGGCGTCCTGCTTTTAGCTTCTTTTTGCCTCACCTGTTAGTATGGCAGGCATGCCTCTTTATCCTGACGCAAGTCAATCAAATGCTCAGGTTAGTTCGAATTTCTATACAAAATATGAATCCTTCTACTTTGACTGAGCGGAGACTGGCAAGTGATTGATAAAAAAAGCCGACAAGCCAGGTTTGGTCGCGCAGAGTCGGCGTAAATTCACTTATTTAAAAGGCGATTGAAAATAAACCCTCTTTATATATATAGGGTGCTGATTGTGCCTTTGCAGGTTTTACTCTTGTATTGGAAACTATTACACCATTTTATATGATTATTGAACTTTTCCATGCAAACTCTGAATAAAAACGTAGCATCATTAAGGAAACATTTATTAAACCTAAATCGGGGAACCATACTGAACTGTACCATTTAGTTGAGGTCAGTTTTTGCGCCGCAATTTAGATTACTTCGCCGTTAATACGCGATGTGATCAAAATGTGAGTTTTACCGGCCATTTGCAATTCTTTGAACTCTGTTTTAAATTGAAACCGTTTTTGACACTTATTTTCAAAGATTATTGTGTTAAATCGATTCTAATTTGGTGAACGACTCATCAAATATCGTTTTAACGGAATCGACTCTGAGAATCATCGGATTTTTCGGTTTTATCTGCAACTTTAATCGACGCCGACGACGTTGGGAGTGAAAAAGTTTTGTTTTATATAGCATTTGGATTTAATTATGTAGAGTTTTGAAGTCAAATGGGAAAATAAAACCTTGATATCAAGTATATAATTTTGCGCACTCTTAGTTTTACCTAAGGCTAATTATAATGTTTAACCGACTTCAAAAAAAATCTCTCAATTCGCCTGTATGTTTTTTTATCGTGTGTACTTGATATCTTCGCCAATTGTTAACGGATTTTAATAGTTATTTTTTTAATGAGTTGTTCTTCAAGGATGACCCCTTTTAAATTTTGTGAAAAAATCTTATTCCAAAGGGTAAAAAAAGGGTGACGAAATCTCATATTGGATTTTTTATCAATTTCTCGTTATTTAAAGTTAGTTTTTTTTGTAGTGAAATGAACTTTTACATAAATGCTTCGATTATCATTATGGCATGATTAGGTACATAGCAGATCCACAATTTAACCCATCTTTGGGAAAACTCCGAACTTCTATCATCACAAAAATAATAACCCTTTAACATTTTGATAGACAAAATAGTATCCAGTAACTTAAACAGAAAACCCAATCAATTTCTATCAGCCGAGCGCCTATAAATTTTCTATTTCATTCAATCACTTTCAATCTGAATAGATATTGACACACGAACAAATCGTCTCATACAAGTCAAGCCATGCGATATGGTGTCCTAATTGTCGCAAACGGTGTGTTATTAATTCGATGAATGTGCGCGCACGCACGCGTCAGACTGACAAAACACAAAACTGGAACAGGGGCCGGTAAGTACTCGAAGACACATGATTTGATACACATTTTTTAATTTACCAGCTATCTTATTCTTCCAAAGTTAATAGATGTCCATTCTTTGAAATCGCAAGAATCATAAAGAAACTTCAACAAGTTAATTAAAATTTAAAATGATTTTACGCCAAATTCCTCGCAACCAAGCCTAGAAGATTTAAGCAATATAAGTACTCAGCCTGTTTTGCTTTCAAATAATAAAATAAAAACTAAAAAAGTATCAACCGAAGTTCGAAGGCAACGCACAACATTGTCCGTTTTCATCACTTCTAGTAGATATTTATTGAAAAATTAAAACCAATGATTAAAACCTAAAAACCCCCATTATTTAACAACATTTTAAATACTAAGTGAGTACATATACAAAACTAGCTGCGCCACGGCCATGATTATATGTATATATACTTAGGAAATATTAGGGGGATTTTGATGATAGTACCTAAATTATGGTTTATTTAAATCGTCGACATAAATAACATTTTCAAGAAAATGAAGAGCGGCTCAATCGACTCCATTCCCTATCGGAAATGTTACCCCAAAGTAAATTAAATAGTAAGTTTTCGAGAAAACTCTAAAATTGATTCTCATATCTTGCTATTTGTCTCGTTTATCTAACTGTTATACAGATTATTCCAAAAACTATCCTGAATTTGATTATTCATATTATAAAAACGGATTTTTTCCGATAGTGCGATGTACTGTCACAACGCGATGCGATGGGAGAGCGTCGCGATCATTCACCCTGACGAAGACTCTCGGAATGAGTCGAAACTTAGTCGGTTCCTTCACCGATAGTACGGTACGTAAAAATACTCGTTTTTACAATATGATATACAGATTTTGTCTTTGACCTCTGGGGCGCAGTGGGCGAAGGTCCGCCTGAGACGCAGAAGGTTGCGGGTTCGATTCCTGTCACGGGACAAATGTTTGTAGATCTGCAAATATTTGTCTCGGGTCTGGGTGTTTTCCTATGTATAATATGTATGTATTTACAAAAAAAAAAGAAGTATTTAAGAAGTATATCAGTCATATAGTTCCCATAATACAAGCTCTGCTTAGTTTGGGGCTAGATGCTGTATGAAAAATGTTCAGCATTTATTTATTTATTTATTGTAGGTTATGATAATATTTTTTATTATCATAACCTACAATAAATAGGTACGGTATATAAAAAATAGTAGATTTCATATTTTTAACCACTGTCGCTTTGGACCAACGAATACCAGATTTGCTTCCGTAGACAGTACCTAATAGCGGCTATAAAAATAACTAGCTTCATTGTTTTACGACATCTGCAAAATTTTATTTCGGTCACTAAACTATCTTATACGTAAAACACAAAATCGACTTTTCCCTATCAGTTGAATCATGGTCTTAACCACAATGGCAGTAAAACTATCCAGGTGAACACACTCACAAATAAACCACAAATTTTACTGTTTAACACATGTTTTGTTTGACGGTAGCAAAGGCAATAACAGCTTAGCAACTGTCTCTATCACGATATGGAATCTCACTTTACAGTTCATAAAGTAGTTATTATACTTTTACGATCTCAATCTGGACCACCTCAGCTAATGCTTTGGGCGATTCAAATGTCTATATTGAGTCATTCCACTTAAGACCACCGTCCACCAAAACCATGACGCCTTAGCGTACTCAATTCTAGAGCAACTGATTTCACTCCGTCAATTAAGGCCGACACAAATTTAGTGATGTGATTAATATTTAAATATAATAGTAGCCTCTACCTACACTACTAAGTTTCATCAATATTTAACAAATAGTTATCGTCGATCAAACAAACATACTTACATACAAACATCAGGTTGCCCTAGTAGACAAAAATCTCTGCTTTGTTGCCGTCGCTCACTTAACCAATAAAATAAAATAATAAATAAAACAAAATAAATAATGCTGGACAATCCACACAGCATCATCTAGCCCCAAGCTAAGCAGAGCTTGTGTTATGGGAACTAGATGACTGATATACTTAATACAATACATTACATAGATAGATATTTTTTTATTATACATATAAAATACCCAGAACACCCAGAACAAATATTTGCAGATCGTACAAACATTTGTCCCAGGGCGGGAATCGAACCCGCAACCTCCTGTGTCGCAGGCGGACCTTCGCCCACCGCGCCACATCGGTCGTCGTCATCAAACCAATAAGAAGCTAAATTAAAAAAAAATATCAAAGTTTACAAAATGTTTGGAAGGTATACCTATACTTACTAAATCGTAGCTTTATTTAAGCTTATCAGAGATATAAACAAGACCACCTTAACGAACTGACGCTATAGTGGATAGTTGCCTGGACTATTCTGAATTGACTATATATGTAATTACTCCGTCTATTAAGAGCACTATTACGGCCTGCTAGGCTATAATCGGGTTATTTGATTGTCTTTGAGATGGTGATCATCACATCTTTGTTTTTGTTAGAAAAACGACAGACATGCTATTATGATTTATGTCACTGTCAGAAATAGAGCTAGAAAGAGCTAGAGGCATTATCCCGGACGCGACAAATGAACACGACTTTAAAAAAAAAGATTTAGTGGCAGAGTCGCATGAAATCCAATTAGATCACGCCAGCTAAAGCGCCAGCGTCGCGGTATCTTTCTTGTCAATGTTCGCGTCAGAGTGGACCCTTTATTACAACTACTACTGCAGTATCTGGTAGCCATCGCCACAGCGATCGCGTGAAGTTTAATCACGCCTTTTATTTATTTATTTCAATATATTCACAAACCTTTACAGCTTAAGCCGTAACGTTCCATGAGCATTAGTACCATAATCATAACACAGTAGTAACATAAAACTATCATTATGCGGATGTTATTTTGGTAAATTACATTAAATAAATAATAAATAAATAAATAATGCTGGACATTTTCACACAGCATCATCTAGCCCCCCAAGTAAGCAGAGCTTGTGTTATGGGAACTACCTGATTGATATACTACTTATATACATTGACCATAAGATATGTATAACATTTGGAACAGTACCATGTAAAGCCTTCACGGCTTTACATGGTACTGTTCCCATGTAAAGCAGATGATATGAAATGCATATGAATTTTATTTCTGCATCGAAAATTTCAAAATAGCCTACCTATTTTGAACAATTTATGAAATGCCATTTGGCATAGTTCTTCTTCAAGTTTAGATTACGCGACCAAAAGTCGCGTCTGAGAATTTTCACACTAGATTGAAATTATATAACCTAGTCTAGGGAACGTCTGGTTAGCATAAATTATAGTGCTTAGACGGCAACGGTGATTAAACGTGTTATTTATATCATTCCAAAGCAAAAACCCAATTGTATTCACACGTAAACCTTGTTTTAAGATTCCATACCAAATGTTTGCAAACGGGATAGATCTACGACGCGCCGCCTTCGTCTGTCTGCCTGCAGATTTCTTACCCTAATATGCGGCCAATTTTAAAATATATGTGTCAGAATACGTGTTAAAATGACATGCCATTACGACGTATGACAAATAATAAAACAACAAGTCTTAAGGCAACGGCGATTTTCATTAAATGAACGCATAAAAATATATATTGATAAATGCCTACCAAAGATTAATGTTTAAAGTAAAAAAAACAATAAGCATATAATTGAAATCACAACGATCATTTATAATCGTTGAATTATGAAATAAGTAAATTTACGATGATTCTCCCCTTGGATCTACCGTGTGTGAATGCCGTTGGTTACGGTTAAAATAATTTTCCTTGGACTTACAGGAAACTACTGGAACTGCCACAGTACCATGCCGATTCCTCGCGACTCAGCCAATAAGAATCAGGCAACAAACTTGGCTTTGTTTTTTTTTATGATCCTACTTTCAACACTTTCAGAGGGCTGCTAATTGAATAAGATGAATGTATTCATTGAAAAAGTGAAAACGTCAAATATAAAAATTAAAAAAAAAAAACAAAATAATGCTGGACATTTTCACACAGCATCATGTAGCCCCAAACTAAGCAGAGCTTGTATTATGGGAACTACATGACTGATATACTACTTATATACATTTTTTTTGTAAATACATACATATTATACATAGAAAACAACCAGACCCGAGACAAATATTTGCAGATACAAACATTTGTCCCGTGGCGGGAATTGAACCCGCAACCTTCTGCGTCTCAGGCGGGCCTTCGCCCACTGCGCCATAGAGGTCGTCAAATGGATATATAGTACAAATGGAAAGCCCCAAAACTTCGTCCGCGCTATAAGGACTAAAAGTTGAGCCTGTGCATTGTTACGAACCCCTTTAGTGTGCGAGTGCTACTCGCACTTGGCCTATTTTATTTATTGTTTTGTTACTGATGTCTTTATAAACTCACTCGATTCCAGTCGCTTTTATTGGCGTCGTGCAATCAGAGTGCATAATTGGAACATGTTCTTGCATTTTTATTTGTAAAAGAACTGAAGCCAATTTTGTAATTCGTCGTACATTAAAAAAATACCTTTTTGAAAGCAAATGGCGGAAATTAAACCTGAAATACATCTTATTTTGTGATTACATCCTTCCCGGAGGATGTATGATCTATCTTCTGTCTAAATATACCTTATCGCTACAATCTGTTCCGAGCAAACAGTAAGTTTAGTTACATATTTGTCAAACTAGGTTTATCAAAATAGATAAATCAATAAGTCAATAATCTACCTATTTATGCATTGAAACCATAAGAATTATTCAGAATCGTTGTTTGATGAACTAAATTAATTGAAGATAGTAGGTACTTCATCCACTGACGATCAATTCTACTATTTATTATAAATAAATAAAAAAATCCCTTTTTTCCCTTTAACAATAATCCTTTTACAAAATGTTATAAGTAAAATGTAAGTAAAACATTACAAAATGTTTTCCTATTATTAGGAGTTACTAAATAGCTATCCTCCTGTATCTATTGGAAATAATGATTAATTATTAGAATTCATTGATATATTAAAGTTAAAATTTATAAACTTTGATCGTTTCGATTTTACGAGAGCTTTTTAAGACTTTACGTCCCGTGAAAATGTTTAGAACATTGACTAGTCAGAGCTTCATTCATAAAATTGACGATTAAGTTCTTAAACGGCTATCAGCTAATAGGACCAGATTTAGAACAAAACTTTAAAATATTATAGCTTGCGGTCGTTTGAAGGAAAACAATTATTTTCTGAACATGTAAGTGCTCTGAGCCAAGGTTGCTGAATGTAATAGCCGGTAAAGTAGCATTACCCGCTACAACTTTCCTGTGTAAAAGAGTTTCTAGCTATCTAGCTAGAAACTCTTTTACACAGGAAAGTTTTCAATCATGTCGAATCGAGAAAAGCTTGCTAACTGATGCAGTTTGTGAATGCACTCTAGTAGTTCCGTTTAGAGATAAATTGGAGACATTATTCATATCCTGCTGTAGATGTATGTCATCGAATCAGAAAACTGGTGGCATTCCTGATGCTAATGACACAGAGTGAATATAAATTAAATGCAGTACAGACACTGCGAAGGAATAGTTGATCGAGCGAAGCAGCTTCTTCAAATCAACTTGAACAAGCTGGAATTTGTATGTTTGTAATATGGGCATAGTTATGTTTATCCGGGGATAACTGTCAATCTTCAAGTTTTATAGGAGGATCTCTCTAAAAGATCGTTAGGACTTGATTCAGTGAAATAACTACTACACAAACGTAAAGAGATTGTTAAAACATGTACTTTCCTATAGAAGGTGAGTATGAATAGGACAGTTGGAAGGGCAAGACCTCGCCGAACATACCTTATCGAATTGGAGAGAAGGCCAGGTCAAAAGTACCCTAAACCGACGAACATGCATGAGGAATGCGATGGGAGTGCTTGATATTAATATCAAGATTGTATAGAATTCTCCTTTCATATGCATAATTAGAATATCTAAGGCCTTATCATCATTTTAAAACCGTGCTGGAACTGTATCAATCGGAAATTTTTGAATTCGAATACAATCTGGGACGCTCGGGATGCAAACAGCGTACGATGCAGTAGCTTACAATAAAGTATCTTTACTGCTTCTAGAACGTTATCGATACTGTGCTCAAGCTGTGCCGAATGCAAGCTATCATTCGAGCTTTACAAGGTATCGGTTATCTTAGATAAATTCGTGATCTGATATTGGTATTACAATCACAAATCATGTTTACGGTTATTTAATTGATCCTTTGATTGGTGTTACTAATAGTTTAGTCGTAGAATGTGCTAGAAAACTTTATAGAATACTATATATAATAGTGCAAACTTACTATATACTAGATTGTAGGCTAAATACCTATTCGTTTTGTTCGTTTTTAACTTTCTCAACGTCCTATTTCTGTATGATACCGTATAGTTTTTTCATACGGATTGTGTGGAGGATGGCATGGATAAGAAAGGAGTGAGTACTTAAATAACGGCTGATAGAGGAGAGAGAAAGAAGAAAACATGTTGTGCCCGTGCCGACGACCACACGTAATGTGATATAAGGACAAGAAGATGATGACGGCATGTTTTTTGCATGTTGTGTCAAATAATATATTTTATTTCATTTCAAAAATGAAATGAACGGTTTAACTTAATATATTCCCGACCACTTTTGGATGAAGGGGATATTACCTCTATAAGATTGTGCTACTAAAGTGAACTGATGAGGATAAATTCTACATATGAAACTATTTCAAAAAAAAAATTTAAACTACGATAAATTATGAACATAGAATTTAGTAAAATGTATTTGTAAAGTTAACATAGTGGTACTCACTGTAAACGCTGGTGTCGTCGATGGTGCCGTTGACCGTGCCATCTGGCATTAGCTGAAGATAGCGGTTCTTGAGGAACATCTGTATTGTGCGCGAAGTGCCCGTGATGTGGCTGAGGTTGGCCGAGCGCTGCGCACGCGGCTCCGGCGCGGGGGCGGCGGCACACGAGGCCAGGGCCAGGGCCGCCAGGAGCAGCCGCAGCGGGCGCGTGCGCGAGCGCATGGCGCGCCGCGCCCATGGCAGCCGCCCGGGCGCCGTCACACAACACCCGCGCGCATACCCCCCCAAACAAACTACGTCGTCGCCAAAATTACTAAACTTGCGCCCAACGCGGTAATGGCGCCCAACACGGTAATGGCTCCCAACGCGGTATTCACACTCAAACCCTCAACTCTGAACACATTGCATCATGTCATGTCGGTTTTGTCGCCGCAGACTATCCGTTTCGCGGATTCGATCTGGAACAAGTAAAGGTTTTGTCTTAATAATAGATTCTGATTGTGTACAATGTAATCGATATGTGCTGGCTCGCGTTAATGAATGACTTATTCACTGTAGTTTTGTTGATGAAATATGATTAAGACTGTGGTTTTCTTACGATCTTATAACGCAAATAGCAATGATAACGTTTATGCTCTGTATTTTTTTAAACAACTGTGACTAATAACAAATTTAATTTATTTTTTAAGTCATCTTTATCAATTGGTAAATTTTTGCGAAAACTACTTAATTTAAATAAGATATATTCAAGGGAGATTCTCGAGATTCTCATCGTTACATAAAATCATACAAAGACACCGAATCGAGCACCTCAAAAGTGAGTAAAAATTGTGAAACTAAACTCAAAAAATTTAACTTAACAAATAAACTTTGTTGATATATTAAAACCGCTCACATCGCTGAGTTAAAATGACAGAGATTCTATTTTAATTCAGACGAAAGAGCTTTGATTATAGGTGCTTACGTCACGGTTCGTATAATTTAATAGGAAACATTTCGGGACGTGCCGTTAAAACAACAAAATTATTCAAACAACACAGCTGTCTACTAGACCTACTATCAAATTATACAGAATAGACAGGGTCCAGCAATGGGTTATCTCAATTACTGGCGAAGATGGTTAAATGAAAACCAACAACCGTATCTAGATCTAAAAGATAATCAAGGCAAAATTTATCAAAATGACAATTTGAACCGTTGCACGGAAAGCTCATTCATCAATCAATTCGGCGCGCGTTTAGGCATGGTCGACTAAAAACAAACAAGCTAAACAATCAAACACGCTTACTACTATATTCCCCATGAAGGACATCCTCAGATATATACTCAGTGAGTAATCTTAGAGGAAACATGTCTAAACATAATATTTGGAACATACCCGCCTTCTTTTAGTAAGATACTCATAGTAAGCAATTTCAAGGATGTAACTTTTCTATTGATGCTAGGCCTAGTTTTAGTCTTTTTTTTTCTTTGGTTTAGATTCCCATATATTTCGGTTTTGTCGCTAATCTTTTACGGCTAGACCGATTAGGATGACATTTGAAACAGGCATAGTTTTTGACCTAGAATAACACATAGCCTACTTTTATCCGATATAACGCAGGCAAAGCCGTGGGCAGAAGCTAGAAAGATATAAATATAGAAACTGTAGCACTGGGCTTGTCAAGTTACGCCTAATGACAATGACAGTGAAAAACGCGGAACCTCCCAAACAAACCAATATTTTAAATAAAATGTTGGGGATCTTTCCTTTCATTTTAATCTTTGCCAGAATGGGCATGTCTCTAAACGAAACTCGTTTTCAAGTTTTTGTCAATGATCGCTAATTTTATTCTTATCTGTTGTCGGCAGTAACGTTTTAAATTAATGATAAAATCAATGTTTTTAGACACATTATTATCGCTCACAAATTCGGTGAGTGTTTTAATTATGGGTACTGGCAAATCGAAATTGTATTATACGTTTGCTAATCAAATATAAAAGTAAGAACCCTTTACTACTCAATATACCTTCCTAGATACTCAGCGATAGAAAATATATTTTTAGATTTTCGGGATTGTAAAACAAAATAATGTTTTAAATTAAACTCAAAATTTGCAAAGTTTTATATACTTTCGATACTCATCTTCATCTTCATCATCACCGTGCCTTAATTGTACACCAATTACCAGAAACATAAAAAAGAAATTACAATATTTTCTTACTTCTTACTAAAATTATAAAGGCGAAGGTTTGTGATTGTGAGGATGGATGTTTGATACTCTTTCACGCAAAAACTACTGAATGGATTTTGATGAAATTTTACAGTAATATAGCTTATACATCAGAATAACACATAGGCTACTTTTTATCCGGGTACCACGCAGAGGAAGCCATGGGCAAAAGCTAGTATTAAACTAATGATACATTGTGCTATCTATAATTTGTTCCAAATATCTCTTGAAATTAACATTGGGATTCATATGATTTTGTATCAATCAACTGTGAATTTTGAAAGCATGCCTAATTAAACAATCTAGTTAAAACTGACAGGAAGCATTGACCTCCATTCACCACCGTCATTGTCATCAACCAACAATTTGATTATCCGATTCACGGTATTATCGGTAGAAAAATGTTTGGTGGTAATACTTCCCAGAAAGAGCTCTTTCCTACCTAAGTCTGAAAATCAGCGCTGCACCTTTCTTAGGTTTGGTGCAGCATAATGCTGAGATAGGGACCTTTTGACCCCACACAACACATATATTTTTATTTTATTTTTGTAGTATTTTAATGAAACTTTCTGTGTTTGTATTTATTTGTTTTGTATTTTGTCACCTGTTGTGTTGTGTTTGTGGTTAATAAATGTATTTTTTTTCTTTCTTTCTTCTTCTTTCTAAGTATTCGTATTATTATTTTTGTAAGAAAATGTATTGAAGAAACTTTCTATACTGGTTATCACTTCTGCGACATATGTGGTCTTCCATTGCCTCTTCCAAAGCTAATTTTGTTTGTATAAATACAAATTTTGAATATAATTCTGTTCCAAAATGATTCTCATCAGTATGCGATAGCACGCTTAGGAATCCGTATTGGACATAAAGTTTCTTTCAAAATCGCTTC
The DNA here is from genome assembly GCA_958496245.1 of Perizoma flavofasciatum. Lineage (NCBI taxonomy): Eukaryota > Metazoa > Arthropoda > Insecta > Lepidoptera > Geometridae > Perizoma > Perizoma flavofasciatum. The sequence continues at coordinate 2,411,422 of OY292439.1, read as the reverse complement.
TATATCAAAAGCTGCCCATAAACAGATGGTGTGCGATACATAACATTACAATTATCTTTTTAAAGATTGGAATTTCTGTCCGGTTAGTTTCTACTCTAACTGGAATATGCTACATATTTATTAGAATCTAGTTGATCTGTTTCCGTTCTGTTGTTTGTTTATGTAATTGATACTTACTGTATAAGTGTTTATGATATTAGAGTGAAACATACCCTATGTTAATTTCAATACCATTTCATTCAAATTTTGTCAAGACTCAACCCGTCCAGTTTATAAAGCTGCAGTTCGTTAATACCTTATACGTCTATTCATAGGTTACTAGTAACTATAGATGAATAAATCTGAATAGCTTGTTTTGAAATGTAATCTGTGATAACTTATACTTCTATACAAAACTTATTTCAATTTGCTACGAAGACTCAAGGTCGTCCGAATTTTATAGAGATTATCTTAGATTTTATTATAATTTTATTGATTGAATGCGATATAGCTGGTTTGCATGCAATTAGTCTTAATATATGAACACCTATCTAAACATTATTGCCTACTGAACATTTAGTAGGAGGATTTAGACTAAAAGGCCGTATTCAGACCTGTTCACCATGTGTCGCTCAATGTAAACAGTACATAATGTCAGTTGTACGGCTATAGATGAACTACTGAGCCATTTAGGTAGTTCATTTACTCCCTTTATAAATAAAACCGTCGATTGTTTTGAAGGCATGAGCAATTGGTTAGTTTCCCAATAAGCAGCGATGAGCTTGCAAACTGTCACGTGTCTACGAGTAACTAATTTTCAAAATGAAGTAATGTGCCAAATATCATTTTTAACCGTGCCTCCGATTATCCCTACTTTATAAGTTCCCGATTATACATACTGAGAAATAGTTTTTATGTACATGATAGACATTATTACCCATGATAATGTCTATCATGGGGATAACAGTTTTAAATGTGTTTGTTTTTGAAGTTTTGAATCGCGGAACAAGCCGCTCAATCCGAGCGAGATATGTCAGCTGAACGGCTCAAAGCGCGCAGTGTTCGTAGGTAGATAGAGTTCCTATGTACACACCCTAAAGATGTGTCAGAAGCCAAACGGCTTCTGGCACATCTTTAGTAATTTTACTTTTATATGAAATATAGCCTGAGTTAGTAAATTAGAACTAATTCAGGAGCAAAAATTTAAGCAAAACCTAAGGTGAAATTCCTCCAATAATTTTACAAACCGATATAAAATGCTTTTTATAGTAGTAAGGTGGTGGTTTTATTGAGAAAGTTATTGGAAGAATTTCACTTTTTATTTTGTCTCTTTCCACCCTATTTTACGTTAAAACAATGTAAGATTACCTAGTTTGTAGCACATTTCGTTGAAAGTGAAAGTATATCGTCAATATAGAGAGAACGGGCGAGGTGTAACATCTGTTTATCTCTACTACTGAGGCGTTAGAAATGCACTGTCGTAAATACAGTTGCACCGATAACACGAGATTGTGAATTTATGTGAGACGTTTATCTTAAAAGTTCTAGCAACGGAGTTTTCCTATGAAAGCTACGTTTAAATCAGCAATAATGCGCTTCCGTGGGATGGCACATTAACAAGTCGATCCCGGCTTTAATATCGGAGACATTTAAGCGGCTTAAAAATTCAAACATAAAGTTGGACAACTCACAAGATAAACCAACGAATTTAACGCTTCTGTCTGCCGAAGTCGTGCGTACTACTAAATATTTAAAGTATCAGCATCATCATCATTATTAGAAACGTGTCTGCCAAAGCTGGGCATTAGGTATGTTATTGTCAGTTTATGCTATTAAAGAAATTAATAATAATGCCCGGCATTATTATTTATTTATTTAATAGCTTATAGACAGATGATATAAAGACAATTGTGAAGAAAATAAACAAGTCAAAACATTGAATTATCCTGCGAATAAAAGCTGGTTACCGTATCTAATAAATCAGTTCTATTTTTCAATTCCTGACCCCAGTCCCATAACAATATATTAAATGTAAATGAGCAAATTTTAATCCGTCACCAATTATGTAAAGCAATATTATATATGTACCCATCATACACCGTCAAAACAATGTTAGACGCGAGATACACGTGTGTTTCCCAACTTTTCCGAAGGCCTAGAGATAAACAGGTCAACGAACCCGTGACGATTTACACAAAAATATTGTCCAACCGTAATAAAGAAACAGCAATTAGGCACCGCGTCATTTTTAGCAACGCTTTGGCAAAGGTGTCGCTTTCAGGCGGTTTCTTTGATATATCGACGTGGTTCCGGTGTTGCGTCTCTGAACTATTATCGACCAGGAAATTGGAAAATGTGAAGGAATTAGTTTAAAGACCAACGTGCTCATCATGGGCATGAGAACCAAATTCTCGGACATCATCCATTAACAATGTTTTAAATGGTGGTGGTGATGTCCTATCACCACCAGCCAGCGGGGCGGTACCACTTCCGATCTGAAGGTTCGAGCGGTCACGCACCAATAGATCTGCTTACTGTATATAGGTCTGAGGATAGTTCATACTGCAAATACAGTTATGAGCAAAATCTATACCTTGTGTTGGAAACATAAGTTTCAAGTGCTTGTAATGTCAACGGTTCCGTTATGGTCTTTAGTTTAGTTCTAGCTTTACTATCCTGCCATTAAAGTACTTTCAGCTTAACACTTCAGCTTCAGCCATACGGAAACTGCTCTTATATTTAACTACCCCATAACTAGCTTTTTAGTGCAACAAGTTGCGGACATAAGGATGATTGGTAACTTTTTATTGAACAGTTCTACCATAAGCCAAGTAGGAAAAACAAAATAAGAGCTCCTAAAATACAGAGTAGAAAATTCTCAATATATGGAGTATAATGTTGGAATTTTCCGGATAGTTTTCATAATCTACTATCATCCCAGTTCCCACTGTCGGTACTCAAGCCGAACCTTCACTGCAGACACTGCACATGCAGTGCCAATGCCGTGTTTTCTGATGATTTCTTGGTCCTGCATTAGGTTGAGATGATAATATGATGGCTCTGAAAAGGTCTTCGTGACTGCTGGTGAGAGGTGATAAGCTTAAGAAAAATATAATTGCTTAGCATATCACTTATCATCTTAAATATGAGATTTACTATGACGAAAACGTCCAAGAGGTTGTTTGAACAGTCAATAACGACGTTTACGAGTCTCTTTATGATTTGGCCCGACAACTCATAACTGATGCTGAATGCCACAGAAATAGCTCTAATTCTTGGCGTAATTTGTGGCTCGTGTAATGTGGAAGACTATGCGAGTGGGAGATTTTCCTAAGAAAATGGGAAGACTCTTTTAAACTAAAGTCATACAATGTGGGTAGGAAAACCACTGCGCGTTATTGCTTAAATGACATTAAAATATCTCAGGAAGCACCAGGAAGTCAGTAGTAAAGATAGCCTAAGATCGTTTACATGGCAATCAGAGGAGGCCTACGTCGTGCAGTGGGAATCGTATAATGATGATTATCTGCAAATATTATCTTACTATGGTAATCATCATTTCTGATAGCCCAAAAAGGTAATCCTAGTGAGAGGACTATAAAAAATGACAGTATTGGTCGATATTAAAGTCTACATGAACTCATACTTACAGGATGAATAGGCCCTTTGCCAGTTCTTCACGCACAATTGGCCTCGTTCGAGGGCCTTTCCATCATTAGCTCTGAACGTCGCAATTAGTACCACCCACCATACCATAGAGTGATGACCTAAACAGGCGTAGATATGGTCCTCACGTGTTTTCGTCATTTATTGAGAGCACGGCAAACATTATCAGAAATCGGACATGCCCTATACTAAAATCTCTAAAAGAATCGTGCATAAAAGGAGCCACTGCAATCCGCCTGAACTGAAATGCCTCAGTCTTTCACCGCCGGTAAAAACTACATGAACTGACTTAAGCAGGTTGTCCGATAAAGAACTCGTGACATGACGAACGAATAATTACCTATTTTTGCAAGGATGAAATTCGGATATAGTTCATGATCTGCTTTTTAAAAAGGTACCACGCGGACAAAGCTGTAGGCCGAGACTAGTGTTCAATAAAGCGTTTATCTACCTATAAATCATGCCATCACTCAATGTTACTCGGTTAACAATAGTTTTGGAAAACAGGTTAGCACAAAAATAAAATGTCGATCGTTAGTCCAAAAACCAGAAGCGGTAGTGACAATGCATAACTCCGGTCTGCTGGGTACGGATTTAGCCGCGATATTTTGCGCGCGCGCACGTTGGGCTTCAGTGATGGGGCATGTATCGATAATGATCTAGTTCTTTGATTTAGTAGAACTGTTCCAAGTAGAAGGTGCCAAGTGTCAATAAAATCTAACAAACTCATTTATCTTATTATCTTTTGTCAAAACATAAGCTGTTACTCGAGTCTTGATAGTACTCAATAAATACATAATGGCAACTTCATTTATCATATAAATTTATCCTGAAGCCCTGCTAAAGAGCGGATTTCATTCCCGAACAACTGGATATCGTGGTACCATAATCTTAACCCAGAAGAATACTGGGACTCTTAGTTTAGAGAGAGCTATGTATGTGACTGCTGGATGTTTATTATAATAATATATTATACTAGAATCGTATCGTTACCTATTGGAACGCCCGGTAATCCTACTTCGTTATCCTACCTACAACATTTTACATATTATGAGTGTTGCTCACCTATCCCGCGCTCCCTCACGGCACTCAACGCTCTTCTTTCTGCTAACCCCGATGTTGACATGTTTGCAGATACATGGACAAAAATTTTAAAAGAATGCATGTGTTTTTGTGAGCGTCATTAATTTATGTTGTATATTTTATTTTTAATTTTTACTATTGACATTCTATATTTTATATTATTGATCTTCCTAATATTAATTATTTAAATTGTATGTGTATTGTTAATAGTCTGACTTATTTATATTTAAAGTAGTTATAATTTTAGTCTTTAGTTAATGTAATTGGCCCTCGGCCGTGTTAATTAAAGTAAATAAATAAATAAATGTTTTTGTACAATTTGTATGAATTGGTCTTCTTATCTTATCTGTATTCTTCAGGTGCAATAAGTATAATAAAAAAAGATTGTCATTACATCAAAAATCAATCATCATAGCTCTATCATACTTATACTAACATATTTAAACCTGAGGAACTTAAAGAACACTTGATAACGTCAATAAAATTATAATAAATCTTACTTTATACCTCTATGTTGGAGGAGTGCTAGAAACAGACAAGTATTTTACATGTCGGTAAGAAAGTATGAAGTAGGTTTATCCTACTACTATTATAAACGCGAAAGTTTTTGAGGATGGATGTTTTTTACTCATTCACGCAAAAACTACTGAACGGATTTTGATGAAACTTTATAGTAATATAGCTTATACATCAGAATAACACATAGGCTACTTTTTATCCGGTTACCACGCGGGCGAAGCTGTGGGCAGACGTGGGCTGGTACGTTATATATAATAGTTGACATGTCAAATCGGATACATTGCCCAATCAATAGCGAATATGTCAGCAATCACTATGTTTTCAGCAATTGAAAGTCACCATTGAATTCAATACCACGCGGACGAAGAATATCATAAAGCAGAAGCTAGTATATCATAATTTAGGCAATATATTATTATTTTATACAATTTAAGTATGAATATTTTCCATCGATAGAGTCACATCACTAACATCGGAACTATTCTCGAGTCTAGATCACGCACCCGCCCTCTCTACATCAACTAACCGCTTCACTCCATTGAGAAATTAGAATCGGATTGACATCTGCTAGCGCCTTACACTGCGGTTCGCTTTTTTCATTGTTTCACTGTTTTTTTCTTGGTCACCTTTTGTCAGTGACGCAAGGGTCTTCGAACATTCCATTTGAAAAATGTATGTACACATTAACACGTACTCTGAACATTCTGAGCAAATATGCATGACTTAGCTAGATAGAAGAAAAAAACAAAAGTCATCGGTTAATGTTCTAAAGCTCTGCGTTAGGCTTACAACCTGTCATATGGAATGTTACTATGCAAAAATGAGCTTATCCCAAATATATTGTTTGGGTGTACCTCTGACTACCCCTACATTTTCACCGGTCTACTGACTGAGTATAAAGTTGACGATGTCCATCGAGAATGTTATATTCGCAAGCGTGCTATAATTAGTATAAGATAGGATTGTTTTGACATATCGGTTATAATTTAATGCATATCATATCTCAAAGCTACATAACGCTTATACCCCGGATTTCATGTCAATATTGTCACAACACAAAACACGGGATTTTATAGTGTTTTGACAGCTATTTCATCACGGCTGTCACCAAGGAATAGGGGAATATAACCGGAATATATACGGACTATACTTTGTATCAATAAAGTTATGAGAGGTTAATATGATGGACATATTCACTATAAAGTGTATTAAGTAGTCGAAGCATACTAGAGAATCAGACGGATCTCTAAATTTAAAAAGCAAAAAGATATAGACTGTTGGCCACTGTGGCAAATATTCGTATAATAATGTCACATCTAATACCAGACAAATCTAGATATTTATGAAGCTAGAAACACTAATAATAAAATTCTCGCCAATTTAAGAGCTTAAATAAACGTTTTGTGGGAATGAACGATCTGTATAGTGGCAACAATGCTTGAAATTGTCCAACTCATGGAACTCAACAAATAGACAGAAGTTCTCAAACTACATGACAATCGTTTCTATTATCTTTATCATTAACTGCCTGTAGTAGTCTACTGCTAGACATAGACCCATAGATCTTGGACTACCTCCATCCACTGACTTCCCGCAAGCATCATCCAGAATAATATATGATTAATAGAAGATGTCATCGGTCTATTGGCAATAGTTTTAAATTTCACTATCCATATGGCCTTTGCCATAAAAGAAATAATTACCTAACCCTTGCTTCGAGTGGTTTTTCTTAGTAGAAAAACGATAGGACTTTCATAACTGTTACTGCAAGCTGTGGTTAATGGTGTTGGTAATTTAATAGTTTTGCGCCTACCAGGTTACATGTTTCGAAATCTGTTAATATGTTAACCCGCGAGGTTTAACATATTAACAGATTTCGGATCCTGTAACCGCAAGTAGATCCAATTAAAGAAAAATTGCTGTCGTAAAACAATCCAGGTTGAATCCATTTTCTTTTTAATTCAGCAATTGTACTCAAGTTGTCAAATTTTTAAACTAGTCTAATTGTATTTTATTGGTAGCACAGAATAAAAGGTCGATGGTGTGATGGTGAATTATATGACTGTCACCAATTGCTTGGTGACGGCTGCTGTATTGACCCTGGCGAATAGAGCTAATCATTTTCATTACAAAACACTGTAACTATATTTATAAGGTGACTGGAGTTAACACGTTAATCATCAGAGTTTGTTGATAGATAAGCTACTTCTTCCTCCCCATGAGCTCTTGAAACTGTGGATGAAAGTTTTTTCTTCTTAATTTGTGGTATTTCAAACAATTCATCTAAACTTTCTGTTGATGTGTTATTTCGCTTCCTTGTTATTCCTTTGGGTGGATCTTTTAATCTTGAGTTCTAAGTTTACGGCATGTCCTAGAATCTAAATTTTACATACATACTGTTTTCTGCTTTATGTATCATTAGGGTTCCGTACCTCAAAAGGAAAAAACGGAACCCTTTTGGGATCACTTTGTTATCCGTCAGTCAAGACCCTTTATCTCGGGAACGTATGGAGGAATCGAGTTAAAATTAAAACCATATACTCAGGTATACAGTCGCTTAAAGCTATAAAATAATCAAACTTCTAAATCAACGTAAAGAAAGATACGGCCTCAAGGGAATCAAAATTTATAGGGTACTTTCCGTTGACCTAGAACTATGAAATTTGGCAAGTAATATCGTAAGTAATAAAAATCTGAAACTATACATTTGTAATTGCTCGTGGTTTTGGAAACTAAATTTCGGAAAAGGCTCGGAAAAAACTGCGAGGCTCGACTCCTGAACTATTTATAATATGTACCTACAAATTTGTACAGAACCTAGGTGGGCGAGTCCGACTCGCACTTTTTCGGTTTTTTTTTTCTAGTTTTTCTCTCAGTTTAGTGTGCCTCTTCGCAATAGCCTCCTCTTTTTCTATTAAGATTTGTCTTGTTGTTCAACAAATATTTATGTGAAATGTATCCGAATTGAATGTCTATTGGCTGTACCAATAGAAATAAGCCTAGCCATAGCTAGACAAGAAGTGTGACCACAGCCACAATTGAAACGTTCACACTCCTTGCATAAACGTGTGCATAATAAACGCAATAATAAAATTACTAACGTCTGCCCTCGGCTTCGCCCGCGTGGTACCCGGATAAAAAGTAGCCTATGTGTTATTCTGATGTAAAAGCTATATTACTGTAAAGATTCATCAAGATCATTTCAATAGTTTTAACGTAAAAGAGTAACAAACATCCATTCTCATAAATTTTCGCGTTAATAATAGTAGGATTAAAATCTTCTTCTGTATTTGATAACTCTCCTTTTATAAGTTATGTGTCAAGTGCATGTCTTCATAGCACTGAATTCTTTCACCACGCGGATTATATCCCTAACGGTCCTAAATAATCTTTACAAAAAAAAAATGCTGAAAAATTTTGCACAGCATCATTTAGCCCCAAAGTAAGCAGAGCTTGTGTTATGGGCACTACATGACTGATATACTACTTAGTATATATTATACATAGAAACACCCAGACATGAAGCAAATATTTGCAGACCATACAAACATTTGTCTCGCGGCGTGAATAGAACCTGTAACCTTCAGCGTCTCAGGTGGGCCTTCGTTCACTGTGCCACAGGGGTCGTCAAAAGAGATGACTCCACTCATGCAATTTTTGAATTCATAAACCTCAAAAATTAGATATAAAACCTCATTCATTCTTATTAATATTATCGGAAAACGATAAATCGTCAAGTCAATTAAATAACAACATAATCGTTTATTTATTTAAATTAATTGATTGAAGATGCTGCTGCTAATATTTTTTAATGTGTTCACCACACTTTGCGCATTCTATTCTTTCACCACACTGGGTCTTTCGCCATTGGACTTACGATTTTGATCAATTTCAATAACCTATACCAAATTACAAAAAAATATATATTGAAATTTAACAAAAGGTGTACATCTGTGATCGCAAGAAAGAGTTAATTAATAAAAATACTTTATTTATAAAACCTTTCCTATCACGCTGACGCAAATTTGTCAAGGCAAAATTTGGTAAAAGTCACGTAACATTTCCACAGCTAATATAATTTCCATGCAATTCAATCTTTCCATCTTTTCATTGAAAGTGGTATTTATCAGATTAACAATCACTTTTTAAATACAAGGTAAGCATTCTTATCGTTTAGAACCGAATCCTCTCCATCCAAAGGTCTACCAAACGTACACTTCTTCGCCGATATAACTCCTCATCATCTTCAAAAACAGCCGGTTCTTACAAGCCCACTGAGGGACATAGACCTCACCAAAAAGTGCTATGGCAAACTGTCTTGAACCACATATATATACCATGGTGTTTATATGGTTTTGTAGTGAGCTCTGTGATTTTGCAAACCTTTATTATGCTTAGTTTGGGGCGATGTTGTGTGAAAAAAAATAAAAAATGTCCAGTACTATTTATTATTTATTTATTTATTTTGATTAACAAAGCTCTTGTACAGCTTGCCACCTTTTGACATGTCGTATTTAATTTACAAGGCCTCTTTACAGACCACCGCTACATTTTAAAAACATTATTGTATTGTATAATTAGTATCTTGTGACATTTTAATAAAAAAATTATATTATTCTACTTGTAATATTTTGACAAAACCCCTTTACAGCGGTATTTTAATTATTTACGATTGTATCTTAATACAAAGACATTACCTACCTAAATATGCGTTGGAGGGGTTAAATATTTTACTGCCTACCTATTAACTTGTACCTACTAGAACGACATACTTTTGATTTTTTTATGATATTTATGTTCTCATGTAAGTGACTATGTCTTTATAGGAATAAACGTCTTAAACCTAAACCTATCTAATTTGTATATTTTCCAAACTGTGTCCTACCTACATATGTACCTTTCAATTGACAAATATATGTGTTCTTTAAGTCCCTATGGTTGTAAGATGTCATCGGTCCATCGGATATGGGTAAATTTATCACTTTTAAATTTTAATGAAGTTATTAAAATACAACAGAACCAATCAGAGTCTTCAAAGGTAAAAACATCTTTATGAATTATTATTTTTTTAATTCATAAAGATGTCGTCATAATTATAAACAATTAAGCAAAACCACAGGGGTCGGATAAAGTGATATTTCGTCACACCTACCGCCCAACGAAAGGGAAAAGTAAACGTGCATTGCTGTAGGAAAAATAAAGAATGCCAAACTTGTTTTAGACATTCAGGGTATCGAAACACAAGAATCTTTCAGACCCTATGGCTTAGTCTGATTGTCGAATTCACACATGTCGAATTCAGAAAGGGGAATTCAACCAGGTCATCCACTACGCTAAGCGGGCCCTGCGCGCGGGTTTGTTACTTCAAAAACTATAAATAAAATGAATTAAATGTTGGAAAAATCTTTTTTCAGCGTACCCAACTTCAAAACTATGTTTACAATTATAGCATTGGAATTATCTTAGTTTGGTATCATTTAGGGGATATTGACCGCTGAGCGTGGTCGTGAATCTTGCTTATAGAGAAGCAAGATCCGCGACCACGTTCAACGATCATGCTACGGGAAATTACAATTTCTTCGTATAGCAACCTTGAGGTGATAAACAAGCGACGTCGTTTTGACAGATAATAAATAGTTGACGATACGAGTGTACACGTGAAATGAGTATCTACTTACCTATTCCCGGTGTTGCGTGAAGCGGGGACCCACGCGTGGCAACGACGGGTGCACGCGACCCGTACTACCGCGTGCCCCACAACACGCGTGCGGGTGCCGCTTAACGCAGCGGACGATCTTAAAAGTTGCACGTAAACTCAACGTGAACAAAATCTAAGTATTTTTTAACAAACGTAATACAGCAAGTTAGTCAATGTACTTTCAATATATTATGTCAGAGTCTGTTGAGGCACTTGGCAATTAGCCGTTGTGTGACTATTTCGGTGGCAGTAAACACGAGAAGTAGACTTCAGGTCACGAGACGTCTGAACTCTTGGATGAGTCAGGAGCCATCAGTAGTAGCCAGAAATGGCCAGACGGAAGTTATACAGAACATGAGTGTCCCAGAACATGAACCCGTAACGTGAATCTGCTCTAGAAGCAAAAAAATATTACTGAATAAAAACACATATTTTCCTTTTAGCAAAATAGTTTTAAATTGTTTGGAAAACCTTGAA